>CM062813.1:964528796-965001266 GCA_031772625.1 Pinus tabuliformis | reverse complement strand
TTTAAAAGGAAATGTAGTCAACAAACCTCTAACAAATCCACATGAAGTGAATGCTGAGGGACAATTTTGGGGCATGGAAAAGGTGCACTCACAGGGATTAAATCACAGTGAAGAGAGGCTCCTTCGCTGTCCCAAAAGAAGGTTCTTCATCACAGCAAGGAGGCAACATGATGATGACAGCATTGTGATTGAAACTATTCCTGAGGACTGTTTATAAGGTTGGTAATCTACAGTCATATTATATTAATGAAATCTGTCCTAGACCAAAGTTCAAATCAGTACACTGAGATTGAGTCAAGTCCTTATACGACTTATACTACTGCATTGACAGTATTTGTTGACTGAAGATCAGAGGCCAGACTTGCTGCTAGGCTAGACCACAGGACATAGCTAGCAGCAAAGGTATTGACTTGAAAGCGTGACAATGGTGGAGCTGCACCTCTAGGTCATGGATTGGTAACTGACAAAAAAAATAAAATTCAGACCACTTCAGTCCAATCCTAAAAAAACTTATTGTAGGCAAACAAATTTGCAACTAACCAACCAATGTGAAATGAATTTTCAATGAAATTATCAAATGTACTACACAAATTGATGATATATATATATAAAAAAACAGAGCATTTATCAACCAAATTAAGACATCACGTCTGTAAAATGCCAGTCATCGCACAATTTTTCTCTATTTAAAAAAGTGAGTACAATGAGGAGTACCTGTATTTTTCATCAACTCTAGCTTCCAAAAGAGGATATTCTGAACTGCACTTGTAAATTTCAGAAGTTGTTCACAAAATCGTGCATGGAAGTAAGTTTAACAGAGCAGTTGTGGTGGGAACAATCCTGAGATCAGAACTGCTCTATTTATACTGAGTGATGATCTAATCAGATCAGATGATGTGGAGGGGTCAACGGTTAGTTTATTATGAGCAACTTTATTCTTACTAACATTTACTCACAAAATCGTGCATGTATTCGCTGACAAAATAGTGCAGTAGATGCAGGTTGGTATTTGGAATGGAATTGTAAGTAAAATTTCCATCTTTTATTTTTTATTTTTTAATATCAAATAAGCAATTTAGAAATTACTAAAAGAAAAAAAATTAGAGATTTTTCCTTATTTCAAATAAGGAACTAGTTCAAATAAAGAATTTAGTGGTTATTAAAAAAGCTAAAAGTACAGTTTTTTTCTTTATTTCACATAAGGAATTTAAGAATTTATTAATTACTCCCTATCTCTATTTTCTAGCAATATATACTTGTCTTATATGAAACCTCAAGTAATAGGCTTGGTAACACCCTTGAAATAATATTTTCTCTCATTTATTAAATATTTTGTATTTCCACTTTTTAACTTGAGTCACAAAGAAATAATAAATCTGGTTAATATGCTAATATTGAGGACAAGTTTGACATGGCATATAGGTTAGTTGGGGCTTTTTGCACATTTAGGTGATGGGGAGCACTATTTGCCATTATTATAAACCAAAGTAATATAGATGTTGTATGGGTGTTAATGTGAGGATAATTTTGCCCCTAGACAAGGATGGGTATGTTTGGGGCCTTGGACATCATCTAAGGAGAAACACCATTATTATCCCAGGGCATACGAGTGGTTTTGGTTGGTTAAGTAATAGTACAGACTGTGCACATGGTACAAAACCACCTCCCAGTGCCCCTAAGGTGAACAATTGGCCTAGTGGTGCTCATCGCCAACATCAAGGTTTCTTGTTGGTGGCTAGTGTCCTACTTACTAATGTCTACTACCCAATATTGTGACATTTTGATAGATCGATGTACCAACAACTAATACATTGCATTAGTGTTGGTTGACCTTGAGGTGTCCTTGATACAGTTAGCCCTAAATTTGACCTAGACTTGATGGACTATAGTCCCCAACCATGGAGTGAGAGTCCTTGAACCCCCTATCTAGATGAGCTAATGGATAATGTAGGATGATATGCTAATATCGAGGATATTGAGCTTGACATGGCATGTAGGTTGGTTGGGGCTTTTTGCACATTTAGGTGATGGGGAGCACTATTTGCCATCATTATAAACCAAAGGAATATAGATGTTGTATGGGTATTAATGTGAGGATAATTTTGCCCCTGGACAAGGATGGCTTTGTTTGGGGCCTTGGACATCATCTAAGGAGAAACACCATTATCATCCCAGGGCATACGAGTGGTTTTGGTTGGTTTAGTAATAATACAGACTGTGCACATGGTACAAAAACACCTCCCAGTGCCTCTAAGATGAACGGTTGGCCTAGTGGTGCTCATCGCCAACATCAAGGTTTCTTGTTGGTGGCTAGTGTCCTACTTACTAATGTCTACTACCCAATATTGTGACATTTTGATAGATCGATGTACCAACAACTAATACATTGCATTAGTGTTGGTTGACCTTGAGGTGTCCTTGATACAGTTAGCCCGAAATTTGACCTAGACTTGATGGACTATAGTCCCCAACCATGGAGTGAGAGTCCTTGAACCCCCTATCTAGATGAGCTAATGGATAATGTAGGATGATATGCTAATATCGAGGACACTGAGCTTGACATGGCAAGTAGGTTAGTTGGGGCTTTTTGCATATTTAGGTGATGGGGAGCACTATTTGCCATCATTATAAACCAAAGGAATATAGATGTTGTATGGGTATTAATGTGAGGATAATTTTTCCCCTAGACAAGGATGGCTTTGTTTGGGGCCTTGGACATCATCTAAGGAGAAACACCATTATCATCCCAGGGCGTACGAGTGGTTTTGGTTGGTTTAGTAATAGTACAGACAGTGCACATGGTACAAAACCACCTCCCAGTGCCTCTAAGATGAATGGTTGGCCTAGTGGTGCTCATCGGCAACATCAAGGTTTCTTGTTGGTGGCTAGTGTCCTACTTACTATTGTTTACTACCCAATATTGCGACATTTTGATAGGTCGATGTGCCAACAACTAATACATTGCATTAGTGCTGGTTGACCTTGACATGTCCATGATACAATTAGCCCGAAATTTGACCTAGACTTGATGGACTATAGTCCCCAACCATGGAGTGAGAGTCCTTGAACCCCCTATCTAGATGAGCTAATGGATAATGTAGGATGATAATGTGAGGATAATTTTGCCCCTGGACAAGGATGGGTATGTTTGGGGCCTTGGACATCATCTAAGGAGAAACACCATTATCATCCCAGGGCATACGAGTGGTTTTGGTTGGTTTAGTAATAATACAGACTGTGCACATGGTACAAAAACACCTCCCAGTGCCTCTAAGGTGAACGGTTGGCCTAGTGGTGCTCATCGCCAACATCAAGGTTTCTTGTTGGTGGCTAGTGTCCTACTTACTAATGTCTACTACCCAATATTGTGACATTTTGATAGGTCGATGTACCAACAACTAATACATTGCATTAGTGTAGGTTGACCTTGTTAAGGTGTCCTTCATACAGTTAGCCTGAAATTTGACCTCTCGATGGACTATAGTCCCCAACCATGGAGTGAGAGTCCTTGAACCCTCTATCTCCATGAGCTAAATTATGGAGAATGTAGGATGATATGCTAATATCGAGGACATGTTTGACATTTTGATAGATCGATGTACCAACAACTAATACATTGCATTAGTGTTGGTTGACCTTGAGGTGTCCTTGATACAGTTAGCTCGAACTTTGACCTAGACTTGATGGACTATAGTCCCCAACCATGGAGTGAGAGTCCTTGAACCCCCTATCTAGATGAGCTAATGGATAATGTAGGACGATATGCTAATATCGAGGACAAGCTTGACATGGCATGTAATAATATCTGATTATCATCCTAGGGCCTACGACTGGTTTTGGTTGGTTTAGTAATAATATAGACTATGCACATGGTACAAAACCACCTCCGAGTGCCTCTAAGGTGAAAGGTTTCCTAGTGGTGCTCATCGCCAACATCAAGTTTTCTTGTTGGTGGCTAGTGTCCTACTTACTAATGTCTACTACCCAATATTGTGACATTTTGATAGGTCGATGTACCAACAACTAATACATTGAATTAGTGTAGGTTGACCTTGTTAAGGTGTCCTTCATACAGTTAGCCTGAAATTTGACCTCTCGATGGACTATAGTCCCCAACCATGGAGTGAGAGTCCTTGAACCCTCTATCTTCATGAGCTAAATTATGGATAATGTAGGATGATATGTTAATATCGAGGACATGTTTGACATTTTGATATGTCGATGTACCAACAACTAATACATTGCATTAGTGTTGGTTGACCTTGAGGTGTCCTTGATACAGTTAGCTCGAACTTGGACCTAGACTTGATGGACTATAGTCCCCAACCATGGAGTGAGAGTCCTTTAACCCCCTATCTAGATGAGCTAATGGATAATGTAGGATGATATGCTAATATCGAGGACAAGCTTGACATGGCATGTAGGTTAGTTGGGGCGTTTTGCACATTTAGGTGATGGGGAGCACTATTTGCCATCATTATAAACCAAAGGAATATAGATGTTGTATGGGTGTTAATGTGAGGATAATTTTCCCCTAGACAAGGATGGCTTTGTTTGGGGCCTTGGACATCATCTAAAGAGAAACACCATTATCATCCCAGGGCATACAAGTGGTTTTGGTTGGTTAAGTGATAATAAAGACTGTGCACATGGTACAAAACCACCTCCCAGTGCCCCTAAGGTGAACGGTTGGCCTAGTGGTGCTCATCGCCAACATCAAGGTTTCTTGTTGGTGGCTAGTGTCCTACTTACTAATGTCTACTACCCAATATTGTGACATTTTGATAGGTCGATGTGCCAACAACTAATACATTGCATTAGTGTTGGTTGACCTTGACATGTCCATGATACAGTTAGCCCGAAATTTGACCTAGACTTGATGGACTATAGTCCCCAACCATGGAGTGAGAGTCCTTGAACCCCCTATCTAGATGAGCTAATGGATAATGTAGGACGATATGCTAATATCGAGGACATTGAGCTTGACATGGCATGTAGGTTAGTTGGGGCTTTTTGCACATTTAGGTGATGGGGAGCACTATTTGCCATCATTATAAACCAAAGGAATATAGATGTTGTATGGGTATTAATGTGAGGATAATTTTGCCCCTAGACAAGGATGGCTTTGTTTGGGGCCTTGGACATCATCTAAAGAGAAACACCATTATCATCCCAGGGCATACAAGTGGTTTTGGTTGGTTAAGTGATAATAAAGACTGTGCACATGGTACAAAACCACCTCCCAGTGCCCCTAAGGTGAACGGTTGGCCTAGTGGTGCTCATCGCCAACATCAAGGTTTCTTGTTGGTGGCTAGTGTCCTACTTACTAATGTCTACTACCCAATATTGTGACATTTTGATAGGTCGATGTGCCAACAACTAATACATTGCATTAGTGTTGGTTGACCTTGACATGTCCATGATACAGTTAGCCCGAAATTTGACCTAGACTTGATGGACTATAGTCCCCAACCATGGAGTGAGAGTCCTTGAACCCCCTATCTAGATGAGCTAATGGATAATGTAGGACGATATGCTAATATCGAGGACATTGAGCTTGACATGGCATGTAGGTTAGTTGGGGCTTTTTGCACATTTAGGTGATGGGGAGCACTATTTGCCATCATTATAAACCAAAGGAATATAGATGTTGTATGGGTATTAATGTGAGGATAATTTTGCCCCTGGACAAGGATGGCTTTGTTTGGGGCCTTGGACATCATCTAAGGAGAAACACCATTATCATCCCAGGGCATACGAGTGGTTTTGGTTGGTTTAGTAATAATACAGACTGTGCACATCGTACAAAACCACCTCCCAGTGCCTCTAAGATGAATGGTTGGCCTAGTGGTGCTCATCGGCAACATCAAGGTTTCTTGTTGGTGGCTAGTGTCCTACTTACTATTGTCTACTACCCAATATTGCGACATTTTGATAGGTCGATGTACCAACAACTAATACATTGCATTAATGTTGGTTGACCTTGACGTGTCCATGATACAATTAGCCCGAAATTTGACCTAGACTTGATGGACTATAGTCCCCAACTATGGAGTGAGAGTCCTTGATCCCTCTATCTCGATGAGCTAATGAATAATGTAGGATGATATGCTAATATCGAGGACAAGTTTGACATGGCAGGCAGGTTAGTTGGGTCTTTTTGCACAATTAGGTGATGGGGAGCACTATTTGCCATCATTATAAACCATAGGTATATAGATGTTGTATGGGTGTTAATATGAGGATAATTTTGCCCCACAAGGATGGCTTTGTTTGGGGCCTTGGACATCATCTAAGGAGAAACACCATTATCATCCCAAGGCGTACGAGTGGTTTTGGTTGGTTTAGTAACCCAACACGACTACCTAAGAATAGTAAATCCTCCTTACTACTGCTGCGTGGTGATCCAGGAAACAAGATCTGGGTTTTTATTGCTTATCGGAGGGAAAGCATTCCTCCACTCAAGGAGTTTTCCTCCTATCCACTTGTACAAACAATAGGCTTGAGTAAGATAATAGGATTAGAAGAAAATCATAGGAAAACATGTGAATAATACGAGAGGTTCAGATTCCAAGATTTTTTTGTAACTTTGTCATCTTCAAAGTTACAAACAACATGTTTGTTAATTGAAGTGATATTTGATTTCAGCGCTTAGTTTAGCTTTCTTCTAAGGTTTTTAAGTTTCCTTGTGTTAACTTGGCCCATTGACCTAGGTGGTCAATATCCCTCTTGTATCATTTATGTTCACATATTTGTTTATGAGCAATTTTTTCTTACAGCTTATCTTAACATTTGTTGATGATAGTTGTAGCACTCTTACATTAGTTAGATAGAATTTTTACTTTGAATTTAGTTCATTTCCATTACTATTTTTAATTTTTTTGGTTCATTATGTGTTATTCATTAACCCTACCACAAATTGTTTTAATGCATTGGATATGTTCACTTTCCAATTTTCCAACTTCTCATTAGCATCATTGCCATCCAATACCACATTTAGCATATTCACCTTCACATTAGACTGTTTCTTGTAGAAAAATAAGGACACCTGTAGCAGTTTGCAACCCGACTTCCAAGCTTGCCCAAATTCACACGAAACATAAGATAATCCGTGATTCAACGATTTGGGAAACTTTTGAACAGACAGATAATCAGTGATCCGTGTGCTTTGACAATCCGTGATCCGTGTGCTTTGAGAAGCGGATGCACACATTATATCCAATATGGTCGGGGGTATCCTGTAGCATTAACAGGTGAGGCGCATCTGTCAACAACCTTTTCGGACGGCCAAGACATTTTTATAAGCTCTGCATTTAATTCCGTTTTTTTCTGTGAGGCCGATCTTCCATAGTTTTTGCCTAAAACAGGTATGTGTTTAGGCTTTCTGTTTGTTTTATTAAAAAATATCTCTTTGGATAAATTATTATCATATCCTGTTGCCTGTTCAGATTGTTGGGGCTACCTTTAGATTATATCTTTTTGATTTTGCAGACTTTAAACACATATCTACTAAGCATAGGATGATAAAACGTTGCATTTTCTTGGATCGGATTCTAGCTTAGTTATTTCCTCTGCTTTTGGGCATATGTAACGTTAAGTGCATGTTAATGGAATTTGATTACTTGTTTCTTTGTGTTAAGTACATTGATAAGCAGAAAAACCTTTATCGCTTCCGAAACATCTTCACCATGCACTTTCTGGGTAGAAATGTTAGGACTTCTTATTATTTTCAATGGCATATTACCACAAGAACGCTTGAGATGAGGGATACTCAGATTACGTCCAGAACAGATACAAATTGGTGTATTTTCAATGGCATATTACCACAAGTCTTCTTATTTTCAATAGAATATTACCACAAGAACGCTTGAGATGAGAGATACCCAGATTACGTCCAGAAAAGATACAAATTGGTGGTTCTTTCAGTGACCTATCCCTAGCCAGTTTCTCAACAGTAACTTTCACCTTTTTCTCAGGAAGACTAATTTGAGAGGCTTCCATCTTTATACGAAACCACCCTCTTTCTTTTTCATAAATAGAAGATTTTGATATCATTGGGCATGGACTATCTGTTGTAACAAGTCCCAACATAAGTCGTCAAAATGGTCATATATTTTGTTCAATAGCACAATGACTAACCTGCAAAACATAAACCCCGTTTGTTAATAACATCTGGAGCATTAAAAAACACATTTTCCTTCACAATGAAGCAACATAGAAACCCTCAGAATTGAAAATATCCATTCTTACAAGTAGTGGAAAGACTGAACTGTAAGTCCCATCATAAGTCGTCAAAATGGGCATAGATTCTGTTCAATAGGACAATGCCTGACCTGCAAAACATAAACCCCGTTTGTTAATAACATCTGGAGCATTAAAAAACACATTTTCCTTCACAATGAAGCAACATATAAACCCTCAAAATTGAAAATATCCATGCTTACAAGTAGTGGAAAGACTGAACTGTAAGTCCCATCATAAGTCGTCAAAATGGCCATAGATTTTGTTCAATAGCACAATGCCTGACCTGCAAAACATAAACCCCGTTTGTTAATAACATCTGGAGCTCCTTCTATTAGGGGATCTCCCTTCTACTAATTATTTCCAAAGCTCATATTTCATCTCAAATTCTGGGCTGTTTATATATTGTGTCATCCTTTCTTGTCTTCCTCATTGCAGTCTTTTATTATCAGGTGGAAATGTGCTTCTGAATTGGGTCTACATGGTCTTCTAGCATATGAATGGGACAATTTTATTAAGAATCTTATTCTTAATGGTCTAATCTTTTTTTTTCTGAGTAAAGACTATTCTATTAGGATTAAAAAGAGAAAAAATATTTACAAAGAGGTTTGAACCTCTGAGGGGGCCGTAGCCTGCCCTCTGTCAAAGAACCATTGCAGGTAGCTTTTTTCCTTCTGTTTACAAAACTGATAATCATAGCCTCAACACTGAACAGAACTATATGGACCAAGACTAAACAGAGCTAAACGCTCCAGAGTGAGCTTCCCTATTACAAAAAACTGTTCTTTACCATAATTACAAAAAAGGAAATCCAAAATTGTACCCTGGAGAATGAACAAATTCATATTGTTGGTATCAGAAGCCATGCACACTGAAAATGACACACGAGATCCAGAAAACCAAAACGGACTTACTGTCCTGTAGCTGAAACCAAAGGTAATTAAACTTGTCGTGGCGCATCCGTAGCATTTTCATTAACCTGATTAGGGGAGCTTGCCCAGGTTACCATCACCTCATCTTCAGCTTCCATCAAGTTGCCTTCTGTAGGAGGCACAAGGTGCAGAACACTGCCAAAGAGGCGCGCTGGCTCACAAACTATGGTCTGTTCTTGAGGAGAGTCCGGCGGAGGGCGAGAAGCCTCCTGTTGACCTTCTTCGTACACCGCAGCAAAAACATTGAGGACAGCACCAGCCAAGCTGCTCTGAGAATCACTGGAATTCTGAGAAAGCGACTGTTCCTTGGAAATTTCGTTTGAGCTTGTGAGCTCATCTTCTTCCTCCGAGAAGATGACAGTAATTATAGCTGAGATGAGCGGTCTGTTAAGTCTGCTTTTGAACTTAAACCTTGAGGTATGAAGGGAACTGTTTAGGGAGGGTCCAGAATTGTCTGAGGGCGGAGAGGAAGGTGAAGCAGTAGCTAACGGGGATATACGACGAGGCGCAGAGCTACCACGCCCTCCAGATCCTCCACGGGATCCCGAGTTGCTCCCTCGCCTTGGAATACCCCGACGACGGGCCATAACAGAATACAACAGCGGAATGAGGATGCTAAAGGACTGGGTGTGAGGGAGAAGCAACGTGCTGGGCAATTGTAACCAGATTAAAAACCAGACCTTTGAATGAAAGACCCAGAAGCCCAGCACACATAAGCTAGACTCGGCGTCAAGAAAATACCCAACGACGACTGAGAAAGCCCAGTACCCAACCCAGACACCTTTAACAAGGACAAAAACCAAATCCCTTCCCGAAATGAACCAGAGGACTGACTTAAGACACCAGACGCAAATGGAGAAAACAAACTTAATGCACCCGACGCTGTCTGAAAGAGGCAGAACTATATACCTGAAGCCGACCAAATGGGAGCAGTTATGAGACCAAGGAGGCTTCCAAATTCGCTGTGTTGCACTAAGACTCTGAGACCATGACCACCAGAGGAGACCTCTGCTAGAAAAAACCGGAAACACTACATTGATGCCTGAAAAGACCAGAACAAATGAACCCTGGAGAATGCGCGCCATCCTGATAACTTCCATCTGCGTACGAGCTCGGGCCTTCATTAATGCGGATTAATTACCTGCCACGAACCGCCTTACCCTTCTTAATTACTCGCCAGTTGCCGACTCCGCGTGCTCCAGCATTAACACCTCTTAAGGACACCCGCATCCGGGTTTGAGTCTTCCTTCGACTGCATATCACTTGTTACTATAGTATGGAAGGTGGAAAGTTGGTTCTCAGAAGCTATGCAAGATATAGAGCCTTCATAGAATTCCCTTCCACTGTCCACTCCTAAATTAGCAAGAAAGTCTGCCAGTTTGTTCCCTTCCCTTCTGATGTGTTTAAAAGAAATAGCTTGATTGTGAATAAGCCATTGCTGTAGTAGCTCGAGTCGAGTTGCCATTCTCCAGCTGCTACTGACCTTGTGAACCGGGGATCCCTGCAGAAGTTTTAAGGCCATGTTTATGATTATTTGGGAGTCCATGATCCATCAACCTCCTCTAAATGATCCATCAACCTCCTCTAAATACATTATCCCCTACTGTTAAATCAAGAAAAACACTATGAAGTGCTCTTGGATTAGCATGGTTACCTTTGTTGCTTCTTAGCTACATCCTTTGACACAAGGAAAAATAGAACCCCCAAAATAAGACATAGGGGATGTGAAAATATATAAATTTATTTATATATATGAAACAAAAAAATATTAAAATTACAGAAAAATAAGACATGCAGACATAAGGAGCTACATCAAACGCATCTGAACAGATTTTTGAAATTTTTTGGTGCCTCGACTGTTGTATATGTAGGGGTAGCTGGGGCTAGACTGTTTGACACATGTCAAACATGCAAGCTTGCATGACCATGAATCCAGGTGTACAACATGTGGATTTTGATTTGTTGATATCCAACTTTGTATGGCTTTAATAAGAAGACCTTACTCACATGATTTTTCATTATGTGGTTTTTCTCTAGTTGATGATGACATATAAGATGGTTTTGGTTTCAAAACAACTTTGGATTCTTCTACTTACTTAAAAACAATCTTATCTTTAGGTATACAATATGTTGGTTTGACAACAACAAAAAAGTTTCCTTAGATATGTAGAAACCTTCAGAGCCAGTGAATGCTGATTACTGCTGAGTAGAGTGAATGGATTAAAGCTTGCTTTCAAATATGATCTATCCTGCCTAAATGATCCATCAACCTCCTCTAAATACATTATCCCCTACTGTTAAATCAAGAAAAACACTATGAAGTGCTCTTGGATTAGCATGGTTACCTTTGTTGCTTCTTAGCTACATCCTTTGACACAAGGACACATAGAACCCCCAAAATAAGACATAGGGGATGTGAAAATATATAAATTTATTTATATATATGAAATAAAAAAATATTAAAATTACAGAAAAATAAGACATGCAGACATAAGGAGCTACATCAAACGCATCTGAATAGATTTTTGAAATTTTTTGGTGCCTCGACTGTTGTATATGTAGGGGTAGCTGGGGCTAGACTGTTTGACACATGCCAAACATGCAAGCTTGCATGCCCATGAATCCAGGTGTACAACATGTGGATTTTTTGGGATTTTGATTTGTTGATATCCAACTGGCTTTAATGCTGATTACTGCTGAGCAAGCTTTAATCCTTCAGCTTCTAAGTGAGGAAAAGGATAATTAAGAAGAGCCATAAACTACATTGAATGAAGATCAAGAAATCAAGCCTAATATGAAAAAAAAATTAAATAGCCACATAATCAACATGACAAGCATAAATGTTTTGCCTAGATGAAGAATGGTGAAAATACATGGACAAATAATTAAAAACAAGATATTGAAATTGGTTGATCAAGCTCTCTGTCGAGGTTCCATCTAGAAGTTAAGAGTGGGGGTAGCCACAATAATGACCTGGGTTCAAAACATCATTTTCCCACATTATATGTATGAATTGGCTAGCTTAACAGCCCCAACTTTACTTTAAAGTGGGGAGAGAATATGAATATCATGACTTATTTGATGTACACATTGACTGCATTCAAATCAAGTTTTGGGACAAATTTCTAGAATTACTAATGTCACAAGGATATCGGTTCTCTTGTTCTTTGAAAGTGTAAGGTCCTTATATGGTAGAGGGATTTGAGACAGAATATGCATAGAATTTATTTGCTTGCAGGAATGAGTGCGCTTAATGGCACATTGGCGGGGATAAGCACAGAACAGAACTGAGGTTCATGAGATTGAATTGTGAAGATTCCCTTGAAGCTCTTAACTGTGACAAGTCCCTTTCTTACTACCATTCATACTATGCAGTGATATGTTTTCTTTAGAATGAAAGCCATCGAAATTGATATAATCATGATTTGAGGCTCTGGTTTATTACAATATGTTGGTTTGACAACAACAAAAAAGTTTCCTTAGATATGTAAAAACCTTCAGAGCCAGTGAATACTGATTACTGCTGAGCAGAGTGTTTAGACAATGTAAAGAAGTTTCATAATCTTGCAGCAGGGTCTAGAGGATCATCATTTGAACATTTGAAAGTGGCATGATACTTATTTCACAAAGTGTAGCATTAAAGGGTCTCATTGACAACATTGAATACAACAGTGTCGTTGCAGTTATTAACCTATTGATTTTTACATATGTCAGAACTGAGGTTGAATAGAGGGTACTTGAAAAATTGGTACAGTGAAGCAGAGCATGTTGATGCTAGGGTTTGTTGCAGCACATTAGTCTACCAATCTATGATACTATCTATAGTTGAGCATCAATCAGATTGGTGGCATTTTGAGTTATGCTTGTGGAACATTTGATCCTTGGTACATATTGGATTCTCTCTAGACTATCTAGATTCTAGAGTATGGAAGATGATGTTAGGAACAATTCTAGAAAGGGCCAGGACTTTAAATCAGGATTACATAAGAAACCCTGACATAATCAAATTTGAAGCAAGCTACTCTAGTAGGTCCTGAAGCAGTTAAAATTTGGTAATAACGGTCTCAATATGAGAAAACTTGAAAGTCTCTTTTCTTTTCAGTTAAGAGAGAACCAGCCCCTTTGTGCAACCCCTATAATCATAAGGAACAGTGATTGAATCCTTGGAAAGCCCAGATTTTGTGATGCTTGAATAAAAGGGACCTTCATAAATTGGGTTCTGTTCATAGCCTCTGTTCTGTTTATGTTAGGTTCCTTTTAAAAAAAATACAATTACTACACATTAGTGCAAGGATCCAAACAATCATTGCAACAATTGTAATATTGATGGTTTCATTGGATATAAGTGTTGAAAGCTACATCTAGGGTTGAATCCAAATAAATATAGTTTTTCCAAGAAGAATAACATATTAGATATGGATTCATTCAACCTAATAGAGTGTAGCATGGATGTAAATGAGAACACTGTCTACACCTCAGTGCAAAAGGAGTTGAATATGAATATTCCAGATTATTCCAGATTAATACTCAAGTAAAAAATACCACGGTGGATGCTCTATTCGATTTTGATTCATTGGAAAAACTCACAGCAAAAAATGAAGTCAACAAGCTTGTGTTAGATGTTCATGATTATTTGAACCACTATCCATTGGAATGGGTGAATAGAGATGTAGAGCTCAAAGTCACTAAATAGTGTAAGGTCAAGTTTACTATAAGTGCATATTTTATGAAATGGATTTATATATAATACTCCTTGATGTGTGTGGTATAGTGTTTGGAAGCCCTTACATGTACACAAGGGATTGATCTTCATGATCAGGGAAAACTAGCACTTATTGATCAAGGATGGGGAAGTATTTCATCATCAATGTGGAAAAAGGTAAGTAGAAGGTCTCTCTAGTAAGTTCCAACCAAGCCAAAAATCGATCACTTTTAGTGGAAAATTTGTATTATTTTTCTTGAGAGATAATCAACCAAGGGATGAATTAGTAAAAGGAATCCATAGAGAGATGTAATGAAGAGCAGAAATAATAGTTAGAGGATTTATTGTATGTGTATAGAGAAGTGCTCGAAGAGCCTAAATATTTACCAACTAAAAGGGAAGTGGGGCACAAGATACAATTGTTTCCTAATTCCCCATTACCAAATATTGGGTTGTATGGATAGTTTATTTTGGAAGGAGATAAAGTGAAGAAACATTTGCAATAACTACTAGAGTAGGGAGTAATTAGACAAAACACATCATCATATGGGTCACATAGCATCATAGTTCCCAATAAGGATGGGACTTGGTGAATGTGTAACGAATTTACTTTGGAAGGAGATAAAGTTAAGAAACAATTGCAATAACTACTAAAGTAAGGAGTATTTCAACCAAGCACATCATCTTGTGGGTCACTATCATCATCATACCCAACATAAACATAAACAGAACAGAGGCTATTGATAAAACAGTCACTATCATCATAGCAGTGAAAGTTTGCTACCTGTGAACAATGAATGAAACCAATATCTAGTGGTAACAACAACCTCCAAACACGTTAGAAGGCAGTGAAGTTACAGGGCTAACCTGGTCATGACAAGGGTCTCTAAGATGCGTTTGGTGTGGTGAGACCCCCACAACACGTGGAGATATTTCCTTAACAGAGGTTGATCATGATGCTAGCTTGGTTCAAGGTTCATATACTTACTCTGTTTGTTCTGCTGCTACGTATGCATATATATGCTCTTAGGTATACTACTAGGGAAAATTATCCATGCTTACAAGTAGTGGAAAGACTGAACTGTAAGTCCCATCATAAGTAGTCAAAATGGCCATAGATTTTGTTCAATAGCACAATGCCTGACCTGCAAAACATAAACCCCGTTTGTTAATAACATCTGGAGCTCCTTCTATTAGGGGATCTCCCTTCTACTAATTATTTCCAAAGCTCATATTTCATCTCAAATTCTGGGCTGTTTATATATTGTGTCATCCTTTCTTGTCTTCCTCATTGCAGTCTTTTATTATCAGGTGGAAATGTGCTTCTGAATTGGGTCTACATGGTCTTCTAGCATATGAATGGGACAATTTTGTTAAGAATCTTATTCTCAATGGTCTAATCTTATCATAGGAGGATGGTTCAATTGCTTGTGCTTGGAACACCTCATTTGGGAAAATAACTTCTTGCCATGCCTATAATTCTATATCAGCATGTTCTTCCCTTCCCATGGTAAATTGGTGGTATAATAAGTTCCGGGACTGTCTTATTGCTCCAAAAATGAAATTATTCATATGGTTGGATTTAGAGAATTAGATATAACCATGGGACCCTCTATTGTGCAAAGGATTATCTAGGCCAAATATATGTATCCTCTATTCAAAGGACTTTGAATATGTCAATCACTTATTTTTTCTGTGTGATTTTTCCATGGAACTTTGGACTGCAACCGTCACGTTATTTAATATTTTGGACCTTGTTCCAATGTATCATATTGACCATTTCCTTTTCTTATGTGAGAAAAACATGGGTAATTATAAATCCTTTCCTATCTTCATCGCTTGGGGTGTCTAGAAGGTTCAGAATAAACATATCTTTGAAAGCAGAGATCTCTGACATCCTGCCTCATATTATGGGTTTCTTCTCTGTATGTCAAGCCTTTGAATCCTCCTCGTAGTCACTCCTTATGCTTCCCTCATAGTCCTCTATCTATAAATGTAGGTTTCTTTGATGATGCATATCATTTAGGTGTATCTGGAGGGGGTGCCATCAGTTTCCTCCCTAGAAATGGGTCTTATCATATTTGGTTGAATATTGGTTCAGAGTCTAATACCAAGGCAGAGGTTTCTGTAGTTTGGGCCCTTTTATATATTGAAACATCATTGAACATTATCTCCTGTCAGATTTATGGAGATTCCAAGTGTGTGATGGACTGGATAATGGAGAAGGGGAATTTTAAGGTTCTTTCCCTCAAGCACTAGATGTAACATATTTAAATTCTTAAGGGTCTCTTTCATAATCTACTATTCTAGCATATTTTGAGGGAATGTAACCAACATGTGGACTATATGTCCAAAAAATATCTACAGGTGGAGGAAGGCCACTTTTTATTTGAAGAACCAGGAGGCTTACAATTATTGAGAAGGGGATATGTTCATATCCCCAGTGATCTTCAGTTGGCTCACTTCTTTTGATATGTCAAGAAATTCTATCCTTTTTGTCATCTTATGAATAAAATATTTTTGTTTGAACTGGTTATTCTTGTTTGTAACTAGGATTTTAATGTTCCATACTATCCGGGTTTTTATCTTTTTTAGTAATTTTATCCATGTTCTACAAAGTTTATAGATGTTCTTTTCATGTCCATTTTTGGTCCCTGTTAGTTAATTTTGTGATGGATGTTGTTGTTGGCATTGGTGATGTGCATACCTTTGAGGTTTTTTGGGTCATATATATGTAAATGTACTCCTCTTTCTTAATGAAAAGGATGATTTATCTTCTCTAGAAAATATTACCCTATAAAAGGGTTGGTGTTTAGGAGTTACGAGACTCAGCAATTTTTCAGTTACGAGTCAGACTAACCCATATTCCTGTACTCTGTTTTCCTACATGACAAAGTGATAAACAGAGGAAATGAAGATTTTTTTGAATATTTCCACCATTGATACAACTAGTGAATTAGTGAATTAGCAATAACATAGTAGTGAGCTTGAGTGGACCCTCAGGGGGACTCTACACCAGCTAGGATCTGTCCAAGTTAGATATCAAGCACACTTTCACAACCCAACACTGGATATTCACTGAGTTTGGAAGGAAATAAACTTTAAAAAGATTGCAGATCTATTTGATTGAGAAATCTTCGGAACAACATGCAGATTTAATTACACTACAACACATTCCTTGCTGAAAAATGATCCTTTAAATAGAATGCAGATCTATCTTATTCCCCACTATTTTCACCATCTTCCCATACACTATCAACAACTCGCAAAACAACAAGGAGATCAATACTTTTCATTTCCAGAGAAATACCACCTACCACATTATCAATAGTTTCAAAAGGGAATCAGTTTCTTTATACCACAGATGGCAAAGTTCCTTTAAGGGGTACTCCTTTGGGGATCCTATTATTAGACTTTGTGGGTGGTCCATTTATTGGAAACACCAAATGAACTCTATCAAACTTGCAATCTGTGCCTCCTTGTAGAGTTATATAATGTGTTGTAGAACCTTTCTCATAATTCAACCTAGCTAGTTGTCTGCCACTGCATTTTTACCTCAAGATATCACTTCTTTGGAAATGGCTCTAAGGTTTGCATAAAATTATGAACCCATAGTTAAATAGGAACCTCCTATATCTCCTAATGACTTCACAGTAATACATGTATCCCATTGGATTGGAAGTACCACCGAATTGTAGGGGCTGGTTGACAGAACTGGATTCCAAAATGTCATTACCTAGTGGAGCCCCAATTTCTGGTAGGCCTTTATCATTAAGTACCTCTATCATATCATGCCATGAGTGAAACTTGATTTGATGTGCTTACCCACCATTACATGGGGGCCTTTTCCAAATTCATATACATTGTTGCAACCCTTTGCTCAGGCACAATCTACTCCACCACTTGTTCCAAAGATTCTTTCATGGTGTCAGTTGTGCCATTAAACTCAATATCTTCTTAAGCTCTGCACTAATCCACCTAACTATTTTCAACATCATGCAATGCCAAAAAAAATTTACAGTCTATTCAAGAGTGATTAAAATCTATATTTATCTTTTTCCATAGATCAGACACTGACACACAAGACAGAGTTCCGAGTCATCATTGTGCTCATACAAAATAAAAATTCAACCTTTCTTACACAAAGGCACAAAAAGAGTTGAAATATGGGCATTTGTTTGGAATTCACTCTATGTGCCACTGTACCCAGTTAGTTTTATTGTTATGTTTATCTGGTTTTACTTATAACACTTAAAAAGAGGATGAGAATGGAAACAGTAAAGGAGTAGAGAAACATCTTCCTCTGCGATAACAGCAGCTATGGTGGAATGGTAAACGCTCCTCGCATATTCACACCTTGGAAACCTTATCTCGAAATGAAGCTAGTCCTCACTTGCATTAGAGCAAATCCATTTGAACCTTGTTGGGCCTTGAAAGAGAGATCAAATTTCTCCAAACACCTCGTAAACAAATATTCTTGTAAATTTTTTATATTTTTTAATAAAAAACAGCTGAAAGGTAAGATAGGCCCCATATAGTTGACTCAGTAATAAAATTTAATTATTTTTAAATTAGATTTTTTTCATACAAAACATGTCTGCTTGAACAGAACATACTGAAAAGGAAGATAACCCGATAACCCCATATAGTTGACTTAGTAATTAAAATTTTAGGTTTATATGGTATCAAATTCCTCATCAAATTTCTTTCCACATCATCCAGTGGTAAAAAATATATCGAAGAATTCAATATATTTTAATACACAATATATATTTTTTAATTTTTTTACATAAAATTTTATGTTTATCATATCAAATATTTTATATTTATAAGAAAGATTAAGTTTCTAAGAGTTTAATATCTTTTAATATGTAGCATATATTTTTAATAGACAATATATTAAAGGGAAAAATAATAAGATAACTTTTTTGTAAGTTAGTAAAGTTTCAATATATTACTAAATAAACATACAATACAAAAATAGTAGTTGGTTTACCAAACCAGTTGTAGAAGAAGATTCTCTTTGTCACACATTTAACCAGACATGCCATTAGATTTTTTTGTCTTTACTTTCCCTTATATAGTTCAAAAAAGTTCCCCTTCCCACTACTACTATATGTAGGTCTGCCTATCTGAATAGCTATATAGCTCTGATCTTCAGACCTAAACTTGACAAAATAACTACAATACTACCTATATAACATAACACAAAACTAAACAAAAGATTGGTCGATGCCATGATCAACTAACACAATATTATTTGCTTGGAGTTGTTATCGTCGTTGGCCCCATTGTTGGGTCCTCCACAAGGGTTGTCGCTGGAGCCTCTAGGGTTGCCAGTGGACAGCCGCCTGCAGCGCAAGCCTCTCGAACTCGATACTTCCTCAAGCGGGCGAAATCTCCTATCTCTACACCCATCGATATATCCACATTATCGATATAATTTAGATAGATTGAGAACATTTTGTTAAGATCCCCAATTCTGCCAACATGCAATTTCTCTATGTTAACCAAACCCTTGAGAGCCTCTTCAATTCCTTTTAGGCGTTGGTCTATAGATTTTAACTCGATTTCTGTCTCGAGTTGCCTCTTTTTCCTCTACTCTGCTGCCTCTGCTTGCAGCTTTTCCACTAGAGTCTTGACATGCCAAGCGGTCTCCAAGGTCTTTTGGTACACAGTCATCTATGTTTTGGATTTCCCTGTGTTGATGATCCAATCTCCTTCCTCCTCTATTCTACCATCAAAGATAGCCCTACAATGTCTTCGAACCTCACTCTCCCAGATTTCCACTATATCCTTCCCTTTTGTGTGACTGTTTAGCAACAACCTCCGCTGCTTCCTCCATGCATGTCTGTTTGCAAAACTCAAAGCCCTGAGCATCCGCGGGAACTACCTCTTGGCCTACTAGCATCACTTTAGCTCTTACTCATTGCACTCCCTGATAACTGAATTTCCCTCATAGAAATTACTATCACCAACTCACAATTACACCACCTTTCAGTGTTTTGCCTTATGTCGATGAAGCTTGCTCCCTAGCTATGATTTAAAGATGACACCCCAAATGAGACTTGCCTCGCCGATATTTGAGTACTTTCCCTCTCAATTTTTAGTAACTCTGACCTGCTAGCGATGTTGTTGTTCATTCGTGTGTACTTGTGGACGTCCTTCCTCTCATTTTCCCTTGCCAGCGGTTTGTTCAAAATCATAATCACCCTGACCTTGCTCTTGTATGTTTCCCCTCTTGATTTCGTACCTTCCCACTCCTCTTGCCACATCTCCTATTAATGAGACGATCACACTAACAATCTATTATGGGGGAAATCCTCTCCTTCCCATGATTAACCATCACTCTATCCTTGTATTGCAGACACATACCCCTTCTCGTTTCCTAAGTATGTCCATAATGAAGGATTATTTGTTCGTATGAACTGGTAGATCACTGTCCTGATTCGGGCCCACCCCTTCTCTATCAACCTACCTTAATGGCGTGGAGTGATCTCTCTCTGCCAACCTTTGGCTTTCCTCCTTTAGCTAGCCCTCTGAAAACTTGCACATCACGTCGGTGAGCAAATGGACATTATCTACCCCTTTATTTTCCACCCTATCCACCAACACATTCGAAAACCACTGAACTAAGGTGAATTCCATGGTTTTCAACACCTCCAGATGTTTTTGAATGCGTTGGATTAATGGGGGCAAGTGCCAGTTCCATGTTACTTTACTTATTTGTGTGCCACATTGTAACTTACGTGTCACTTGAATGATAAGAGGTGCGGTTCCTACTAGGTCTGGTTCCATGGGAGTTTGCATGGGCTTACAACCATTCATATGGGATTTCTCAATAAGTGTCTTGGCATATTTTCTTTTATATACAAATATCCGGTGATGTGTTTGTCACACCTCCAAACCAAGACACTAATGCAATAGACCAAGATCGGTCATGTCAAAGGACCTTTTCAAATCTTGCCAAAATTCTCTTCTCATAACTGCCTGTGATTACTAAGTCATCGACATACACAACGATGATCACAATATCCCCCCTTGATCTTTGCAGTAGAGGTTAGGATCATAAGGGCTTCTCTTTCAGCCGTGCTGTGCAAAATGCTCATCAATTTGTATAGAAAGTTCCCACAATATATTCCGTTTAAGCAAAATATAATGCTTAATATTTTGCAAAATAGATACAAATGGATTACTGCGATGTAGTAATATCTCCGAAAGAATATCTAAAAGCATATTTTCAAGATATTTACACCATGCAGAGGTAAAAAAACAGGGCATATATGTTTAAATCCCTCCCATCAAAGTACCTTGAGGTCCCTCTAATGGTGCAAGCCTAGAAGAACTCCAATTAGGAAAAAATTGTATCAAACCTTGAGGATAGGGTGAAACAATGGAATGTCAAAGCCCTAAACCTGGGTGGTCATCTGATTCTAACAAACACAGTGCTACAAGCTATTCCAAGGTATATGTTATCTATCCTCCCTTCTCCCAAAAGATCTGGGACATCCAAAGGAACTTCTTGTGGCGAGGGGTAGAGGTGAAACGAAAATGGGCGCTAGTGGCCTTAAATAGAGTGCAAACCAAAAGATGCAGGTGGGCTAGGTCTTCAAGATCCAGAGGTAACCAACAAAGAAAATGGAGCAAAATTATGGTGGAGATGGTTAAAAGGGGGGTCATCACCTTGGGAAAGGCTTTGGAAATCAAAATATGCACCTAATTTCCATACAAAAAAGTTAGTTTGGTTATCAAGTTCCACTCAGGGGTTGGCAATTTGGAATTTAGCATGGAATAAAAGAGGTATAATGCAAAAACACTATTCTGGGAAATCAGAAATGGAAAGGAGGCCCTATTTTGGGATGATGTGTGGTAGAAACAAGCTAAGTTATGCAGGGAGGAATGACATCCCTTCAAACTAAGCACAAAAATATAAGAGTATAGAGAATTCTACCAATTCTAGGATCAAGGACTAGAAAATAACAAATGGAGGCGATGGAATTTTAATATCTTTCAACGGCCAACCCAGAATGACTTAGCTATTCAGTATCTAACAGAGGAACTAAGAAAATTAAGAATTATGTTCAATAATGAACAAGACCAACTCAAATGGGGGAAAAAAGAAGATGTGGAGTTCAATCTCAAGGAAGTCAAAGCTTATCTTAGTGAGGGATATACTGGTACAAATGATCCATCGTGGAGAAAACTGGATGGTGCCACATTGGCCATAAATTTAAATTTTCATGTCATTGATTTTACACCAGAAGGTCCTAACTCAGGACAAAGTTATAAAGAGAGGATTTATAGGTTCCTCTTCGTGTTTCCTCTCCGAAAACACAAAAGAGAGGCTTAATCATTTACTCAACACCTGTAACTATATGGAGGCACTATGGGACTAATTAGCCTCAATATTTAGATAAAGAAACCAAAGTCGAGAGAGCATACAAGAAACAATAAAGAAATGGCGGGTGCATTATACAAAAAACGAGGTGGTGAACCTTACCTGAAATTTCATTCGAGGTTTCATCCTTTGGGAAATTTGGAAGGAGCACAATAGATGAATATTCTCTTATAATAAGCTTCCTGTTGACAACCTAGTGGAAGGAAAAATGTGTCAGCTAAAGGAAACATTAATTAGTACGGGAAATCAACCATTAGAGGAACAACCACCCCCCCAAGGAAACACAAATTTTGAAGTGATGAGGCTTCATGTTTTTCACCCTGTTTTCCCCAAATAAATATATTCTAGCAGGAAGAATTATTCATTACTTTCCCCTCTTACAAGCAAACACTCGACAAAAAAAGGATTTCACACCTCGGAGTTTTTTTGTAGGATAAAGGGAAAGGTGAGTGGGTATCCTGCAGTAGCTGCATTGGTCTTATTAGCATTACGCCACTTTTCATATGGGTCTTCACAACAAATAATCACCATTACACTTTGTTGATTTGTTTTAAAAATAAACATAACACCCAATAGATTTCTTTTGGGATGCAATGTTGTTGTTGGTAGTATGATTGTATTTGTGCCACATGTAAAGCTAATATGCGTTAAATTTCTTTCACCTTGCAATATTTTTATTGGAAATGTGTTTGTGTTTGGGCTAGAAACTATGCTAGATTTCTTTTGCTTTGCAATAGTGTTGTTGTCAATTTGGTTGTTTATGATAAAAGGAAATCTAGCAAGTGTTAGATTTCCATCACTTTGGCAATGTTATTGGAAATGTTGTGCTTGTGTTTGGGCTAGAAGTTGTGTTAGATTTCTTTTGCTATGCAATGTTGTTGTTTTCAATTTGGTTGTTTATTATAGAAGGAAATATAACACGTGTTAGATCTCTTTCACCTTGGTAATGTGCTTTTGTTTGTGTTAGAAGGAAATATAGCATGCACTAGATTTCTTCTGACATAAAATGTTGTTATTGGTAGTATGCTTGTATTTATGCTACATGTAAAGCTAGCATGCGTTAAATTTATTTTACCTTGCGACATTGTTGTTGGAAATGTGATTGTGTTTGTGATAGAAGTTGTTGGATTTTGTTGGCTTTTGTTTGCCCTACAATGTTATTGTTGCCAATGTGCTTTTGTTTGTACTAGAAGTAAATCAATCGTATGCTAGATATCTTCTACACTGCAATGTTATTTTTGGCAATGTGATTGTGTTTGTGCTACAATAAACTCTAGAATGTGTAAGATTTCTTTTACTTTGAAATGTTTTTGTGAGTAATATGCTTCTATTTACGTTAGAAGAAAATTTAGCATGTGGTGGATTTCCTTCGCCTTAGAATATTGTTATTGGCAATGTGTTTGTGTTTGTGCTAGAAGGAAATCTTGCATGTGCTAGATTTATTTGACCATGTAATGTTGCTTCTAGCAATATGCTTATGTTTGTAGTAGAAGGAATGATATTGATTGTTAGCTTTCATTTGAGGAAACAATGTTTCATTACATACAACATGACAACCATAATATTTTTATTTTTGCATTTATATTACTTTTTCGGAAGTTGTGTGTTTTTGGGGAAATATAAAGTCACACTTTACACGGTTCATTCTTTTAATTACAAGTTACGATGTAATTGTTGTTACAGAATTGATGCAAGCTACAATGGAAAATATAATTTTGGCAAAAGGGGACTATGTTGATCTCCTTATTAATGATCAAGTCATTGGGCTAGCAAGGGTTGAATCTGCAGAGTCTGGAACTTATTATGTTGGAAAAAAGGTTAATGTTGGTTATGTTGCAATTTTGATAATTGATCTCATTCAACCACATTTGATTGATGATGATGTTAATGAAGGGGACATACATCCATGGAAGATTGTGGATTTGAGACACCACATAGGTAAATCAAAATATTGAAGCATGTGTTATATATTTTTGATACTATAATAAATGTTCTTTTTTTGAGTAAATACTAACATTATTTACATTTGTTTATAGGTACAAATGTTTCTTCTACATTTTCTATTGGAGACAAGGTAAATCTTCTACAACATGGAGTGAAGGTGGGCGAGGGCTCCATATTCAATACAGAGCTTGGGCATAAAGTGCATGGAAAGATGGTAAAGAAAGGATGCATAGTGGTTAAAATTGAAAAGGTGTTAAAACATAATGTTCCTCTACCACATCCAACAGGGTTTGAGCATACACTTGGGGGTGCATTAGAATCTTATGAAATTTGGCCAGAATCAGATTTGGAGCCTCACTGTCATGATCATGCCATAAATATTGCCCAAGATAGGGTTAAATTCATATGTGCAAAGGTTTCTCTTACACATGAATGCATGGGAACAAGCATGTGCATTGCCAAAGGAATGCTAGTTCATGTCTGCGAGGATGACATTGTTGAGGGTGAAACACTAGGTGAAATGGATTTTGGTGTTTTTCTAGAAGAGATAGATGGAAATTGTGAGATATGCAAAATTGGAGATAAGTCTATACATTGTTTGGTTAGATGGCCAATAAATAAGTTGGTGGACAACAAAGGTGTGATATTAAGGGTCAAGGAAAAGTTCAAGGAACCAACCAAAGAAATGGTGATATGGGATGTTATAGAGGACACAAATCCCTTAAACAAATGGGATGGGTACCTTTGTAATGAAAAAGATAGAAACTCAATTGATATGAATGTAACAAGGCCATATAAAAGGATTAAACGAGTTATGGCTACAAAAAAAACTGCAAAATGTCAAACAAAAATAGATGAAGAGAAAGAAATTCGACTTTTGGCAGCAGATGTATGTTGTAGAAAAGATTGTCTTCAACATGTCGATAGGAAGGCCATTGCAGGTGCTAGAAGGGGTATGAGACAAATAAATACAAATGGTATTAGAGAATTTGTCTTGAATTCACTCATGTCAAACACAGTGATGTCAAGCGGCCATGGCCATGGCCATGGCCTACCACCTATTGCTAGAAATGTAAAGGACATGAGATTTAATGGGAATATTATTTGTAAGAAAGCATGGTATAAGATACATAAAATTCCTCAAAGCACATTCTATAACTACCAGCATTATTTCCAACATGGACAGATCAAAGCTATTCATGGTAACACCAACACATGCAAAGCACGAGCTCACACAGTGGCAGCTATAGAAATATTGCACAAAATTGTAATGGATAATTCAGATTTTTCACCAAATCAAACACGTCAAGTTGAAGAAGATGGAACATCTGCTCCTTTAAGACTGCTTCCTTCGACTTACACACAAAATTCTTTGTTAAAAGAGATCAATGAGGCTCTTCAAAAGCTCAATTACCCATCAATATCACAACCAACAATGAGCAAGATCTGGAATACTAAGTTTCGAGATGTGGCATTTTCAAAGAACACCAACTTCAGTAAATGCAGTGAATGTATTGTGTTGAAAGCACAAATGAAGTCAGCAACTACAAAAGAGTTGGAAGAAAAGGCACGAGGTAGGTTGACGAAACATAACAAGATTGTTATGTGTGGAAGATATTGCTACTATGCCCATAGAATTATGTCAGAGCGGTTTCCAAAGGAGTATTTGAGCATTATCCATGATAAAATGGACAAAACAAAGACATCAATCCCAAGGCTACGTGTCAAATCAAAATCTGTTGTAGGAACAAATTTGGGTTTGTCATTGACAGGTATGCTTACACATGGGCATAAGGCGGGAGGTTTTGGTCATTTCTCCTTACCATTTGTCCATATGGGATCACAATTTACTATTACATCCCTTGCAAAGTGCTTAAGGGACCTTGAAGACCCACAAATGGATATGTATGGTGATCTACTTTATGAAAGTGGAATTTCAAGAAACCCACTTACAAATGCATTACTTGACACCTCTATTTACCCAAAATGTCAAGGGTACAAGGATGATTTTATATCTCATGGAAGTTCAAAAAGTCAAAATGTTGATTTTAAACCTCTTCCTCCACATTTGTTGTTACAGTTGGACAATGCAGCAAGTGATAATAAGAATCGCTATCTTTTCATGTTTCTATCACTTTTAACTGCACTTGGTGTCTTCATCACTATTGAGGTTGGGTTCTTGCCTGTGGGGCACACCCATGAAGACATAGATGGAACCTATGGAAGAATGTCTTCCAACCTAAAAAGTAAAGATATTTATTCTTTACCTGAAATGATGGATACATATCGCATAATTGAAGAAAATAGAGTGTTTCCACCTACACTTATTGACAAGGTCTATGACTTCAAAAGTTTCCTTAGTGGATACATTAAGGAGGGAAAAAATGCACTAGTTGGACATCTTAATGTTCAATACTTCCAATTTCTTATACTCAATGATGTTCCAGTACTAAGGTATAAAGAATCAATTAGAGACTCTGAGTGGTCAAAACCAGTTGAGTTATGGAATATAGATGATGAAGGTCGACCTATAATTCCCATAGGGAAGCCATCTTTCTTAGCTTCCAAACATAATGATGTCTATTTAAAAGAACTAAAGGAAGGGATAACATCATACATAAAAATGTGGAAAGACACTATTGGGAATGAGGATTCACCAATTGTTACAGAGGAATGGAAAAATAAAGTGGTGTATTGGGAAAAAGTTCTTGATACATTAGATGGAATCTATAATGATCATAGAATAATAGATGGAAATGATTCATCTTCTGAGGATTTCTGGCCCAAGACAAGGCACATTGTTGATGTTGATTGTAATGCACTCCAAGTAATCTCAAGTATTATGGATGGAGATTTTGATAATGCGATAGATGAACCAATATATGTTGGACCCAAATGCAACAAGCCAAAGCCAACATTCAATCTGATGATTGATGTTGAGAAAGGAAAGATGTTGCTAGTTAGATCAGGAAATGAGGATGCAGGTGAGATGATTTGGATGGCAAAATCCATCTCAAATATATCTTTAGGGATAATGAAAGTGAGAATCTTCATGTAAAGGTTGACTGGTGGAAGCCTATGTCAGGGAAATACAATGGAAAAATTTTAGAGCAATATTGGGAACCAAATCCTGATGACAAAGAACTTGGCTCTATTCCAATTAATACCATAGTGTGGGCATGGATGCCAAAGAAAGAACATTGCAAGAAGACCAAGATAAATAAATATGGTGTAGAAGTCGTTCTTGATCTACTTGAGCGATTATCTTAAGAGTAGGTTTATATGATACATAAATGTAATTTTTTTTTGGAGGGTCTATTAATATACATTCAGACACATTTTCCCATATTTGTTGTATAAATATTCTCTTCATATTTTTTTTGAAGGAGTTTTATATTATTTAATAGTTCAATGTAATCATGTGTTATACAAATTACATGACAATGCCATAAAATATTTAAGTTTTCAAAGCTTTATTTGACCAGCATGACTTCTCACCATATCAAATATGCATAATAAAATTCAATAATGCACCTAAAAACATCTTCTAAACTTGTTATATTAAAACAACAGTGGGGTACCTAATTAGTATTATATTTAATATAAACCATTTAAACACTTAATGAATAAATGCTAGATGCTTGATATAATGTTTGAGGTGAGTTTTCCTTAATTTTCCTTATTATAATTGATATAATCAAATTCCCTATTTTGTTGCATGTTAATTTATAAAAAAAATATTTTGATCATTGAACAACACAACTAGAATTATAAAATATTTCTACTTATAAATTTTGAAGTGGTGCCAACATTATACTAGTATTATTAATTTGTACTCAACTTAGGAAAAGTAGTTAGTGTCAATTTAAAATGGTCAATAATAGTAAGAAAAACAATATTTATATATTGTTAAATAACTTTATAGGTAAGATTTTTTTTACACAATCTAGTATTCATGGTCATATTTAATACATAAATATAAATGTTAATGGTAATAGAAATAATGTAAGGAATTTAAGTTTTAGATGAATGTTAATATGTTCTTTTCAATATACTATCCTTAAACATTTCTGGGATAAAAACTAAACATGTGTAATAAGTATCTTAATCATTTTTCTCTCTTTCTTGTTGTATTTGAAAATAATCAAATTGTACTACTTTGTTACTATTCTAATTCATGATTGATTTTGATCATTAAAATGATTAGTAATTGAGACGAGAGGCTCATTTTACAGCCCAATATGGGGGGATGTGTAAGTTTGTCTATCCGTATGTGCCCGTTTAAAATAAAAATTATGTTCTAAATAGAAAAATATAAAAAAAGAATATTTTGTAAAGTAATTAGAAGTAAAAAAAAATGTGTGAATCAGAGGTTTAAATCTTATAATTTTCAAAAGTAACTATTGAAGATTTATGTTAACTAATTTATGTCAATATCAACTTCATATATATCTATATATATATAAAATAAATTCTTATGGTTAAAATTATTATTTGTTCGTATATATACTCTATTTAGCATTCAAAAATATAGTTTCAACAATTAAAAATAACACATTGTATCTTTCACTCTAAATGTGTTTGCACTTGAAATTTGATCCCTACATCTGCACTTAAAATGGATCTATGATGGTATATATTGGACACATTACTATGATCATTTGTCATTGAATAACTTTATACTTAATATATAGCTTGCATATTAATATATTACTCATTAAGTAAGCCTCAACCAACTTCGTTTCTTACATAAAAGTACAAATAATAAATAAAAATAAATTATATTCAACATTTAATTTGATCGTAAAAAAGTATTTTCTCCTTAACTCTAAAATGGTGCAAACTTCTTACAATAGTATGTAATGATGATGGTGATAATAATGATTATCATCCACTACGACCAAATATGGTATATCAGAAGGTAAAAAGATATTACTAAAAGTTATTTTGAATTTTAAATTGTGCTAACATTGTTTTAGTAATAATCGTAAATCAACATATACATGATATTTACTATATCGGATTATCGGTTAATAATAGTTACACACACATCATTATTTTCATAAAATAACCTTAACAAACTTATCTTTTTAATATAAACCATAAAAATATTAAAATAGATAATGTAAGGAATCCAATATTAATATGTGAAATATTTTCTTTTTCAAGTTTATATAAATTTGTTTTATAAAGTTTATCATGATAATTTTTACACAAAAAATGGTGAATATCTATATAAAAATTAGTGAACTAAGTGGCTTTCTAATTCCTCATTTCAAAAAAATATAATCTAGTTAAAGTTCTAAATAATGGTATATATTGGACACATTACCAAAAATTTCATTTGTCATTAAATAACTTTATACTTAATATATATCTTGCATATTAATCTATTATTCATAAAGCGAGCCTCAATCAACTTCTTTATTAACATAAGTGTACAACTAATAAATAAAAATAAATTATGCTACTACTCACATTCAACATTTAATTTGATCATAAATTTATTTTTCTCCTCAACTCTAAAATGGTGCAAACTTTCTACAATAGTATGTAATTATGATGGTGATAATGATGATTATCATCCACTAAGACCAACTATGGTAAATAAGGAGATAAAAAGATATTATTAAAAGTTATTTCGAATTTTATTGTTACGCTGAAAAAGCATTAAAAGAAGTGTTTCAATATCATCATAATTTTGTTTAGTTAAACAATAAAAAATGTTGGTACCGTCACAAATATATTGAAATTTAATTCTAATACGAGTATAAACTCGATGCTTTGAGGGTTTTTTAATCTTCAACCATAATATAACTAGTGTTGCAAAGGTGATAGACTTTTAAATTGTGCCAACACTCCCTTAGTAATAATCATGACTTTTCACATACATGATATTTAATATATCAGATTATAATTAAGTGGATTGACAATAGTAACATATGCATCATTATTTTCATAAAATAACCTTAACAAACTTATTTTTTACTATAAACCATAAAAAATATTAAAATAGATAATGTAAGGAATCCAAGATTAAAATGTGAAATATTTTTTTAGCAAGTTTATATAAATTTGTTTTATAAAGTTTATCATGATAACTTTTACACAAAAATGGTGAATATCTACATTAAAATTAGTGGATTAAGTGACTTTCTAATTCCTCATTTTGAAAAAACTTAATTTAGTTAAAGTTCTAAATTCTAGATCCACTGAATACTTCCATATTTAATGAAATATGTGTTCAACCATGAAAGTGCGTGAGATCAACACTTTTGCATGCAATACCACGAACCAAAACCATATGATAAAAAACTGTCGGACTAATACCATGAACCAACCATGAAAGTGTGTGAACTTTTCTCTTGCATGAAGGGAACTTTTCTCTGCATGAAAGTGCGTAAACTTTTCTCTGCATAAAAGTGTGTGAACATTTCTCTACATGAAATAAACTCTTCTCTGCATAAAAGTGCGTGAACTTTTCTCTACATGAAATAAACTTTTCTCTGCATAAAAGTGCGTGAACTTTTCTCTACATGGAATAAACTTTTCTCTACATAAAAGTGCGTGAACGTTTCTCTACATGGAATAAACTTTTCTCTATATAAAAGTGCATGAACTTTTCTCTACATGAAGGAAACTTTGTTGCACTATAATTTATCAAATAAATTTGCTGCACTATAATTTATCATTTGTGTGATTTGCCATCAAGGACAACACTTATCTCATAATGCCTACAATCTCCCCCTTTGGACTTGATGGCAACAATACCAAATCACTCTCCCCCTTTGACATCAAGGGCAAAGGGCGAACCAAGATATTCTCTTTCCTAGAAAGGCATTCCACTGTTCATACTCCCCCTGAGTACCTGTTGAAATCTTTGAATGAGCTCCCCCTTTGTATATGCCAAGGTGTACCAATCTGTTCATGCTACATGCTGAAAGCTCTGCTCTTTCTGAATTGTGTTGTTCATGCTCCCCGTGACTGTAGGAAAGATCTGCAAAAGATGTTCTCCAAGAAAGAGATAGAGACGTATTGTAGCAATATTCAGACCAGCATCCATGATCTCCCTCTGTACTTCCTCCATAATGCCAACAATGCATGATATGCTCCCCCTGAACATGTGCCATCTTGGTTACTGTCAGATCTGATCATGCATATCAGCAAGAAGTATCAAGACATCATCATTATCAAGTTAGAAACAAAACACTTCTAACCATCAAGTCATTTCCACACATCATCAGCAATTGTAACCATTATCAAACAGCGCAAATAATAAACCGAATCATAACTGATCCTTTTCTTGAACCTGTCCCTTCTGCCTTTCCTCAAACAATCATATACGCGACTATGCCATAACCAACTCACGTATATACGTGTCTTCTCTTTAAGAAACTTGCATATGAGATTTAGGACACTAAAGTTTTACACTTCCAGCTCCCTCTGATTCTGTTATGTCTGTATGTTGTGCTATGCTACCTCTTTCTGACTGTAATTCTTTCTTCTTCCATATCTTCAGGTGTGATGATGATGTTTTCTCCTTTTGGTATGGTGCCCATACTTTGTTCCTGCATTCCTTAGCTATATGTCCAAGCTTGTTACATGTGTAACATCTTACATGTCTCATATTTATTCTATAGCAATCAACAACTCTGTGACCAAACATATTGCAAGCAAAGAAATATCCATTAAAGTACCTTGATTGTGATGATCTTTCTGCATGATGGTCTTGAAACCTTCTTCTTCTACATCTGGCTGCAACATGTCCAAGATTATGACATACATAACATTCAACATTATTCATAGGAGGAATAAAAGATTTTCTTTGAAGAATTTCTTTCCTTGGTTGATGATGAGATTGACCTTTCATCTCCTTATTGAGCATTTCAGATTTTGCAGTCGAGTCTCTTGTCTTACTTTGTGAACTAGATTCACCTTCAATAGATTCATGAAAACCAAGACCAGTTTTGATAGCAGGAGACCTTTGACTATTAAGAATATCATCCAAGACTTTAGTACTATCTTGAAATCGTAACAGTTTATCCTTTTCTTCTAATTTATCTTTTAGAATATTTACCTCAACTTGATGTTGCTCTTCCTTTTCAAGGTACTGCTTCTTCACGTTTTCTTCAGCATTTCTTTCTTCTTCCAACTGATGTCTTATTTCAAGAACTTCATTTTCATGAGCTTGGAGTATTTCTTTATTCTGCTTCTTTAATTCTTCAAGATCTTCTTTTAGCGAGCGGATCGTGGCTTCAAGACTTTCATAGTAACTAGATCTATCTCTGAGTTTCTTGATAGTTGTGCTTCTTTCATTGACTTCATCTCTTAGTGATGTTACTTCATCCTGCAACTTTTGATATTTGTCCTTGAATAACTTCCTTACCTTGTTTCCTTCCTCTAGTTGAGCTTTTAGTTTGGCAGCTTCTTCTTTGAAGACACATTCCCTTTTGTTCAATAGATCTTGTTGATCTCTAATTTTGTCTGTAAGCCTTTTAAATTCTGCCTCTATTTGATATCTTTCTTGCTCACCCATAAAAGCAAATTCAGTTGTTTCGCTATCACTTTCATCTTTTCTAAATGGATAGATAGCTGGAACATCAGAGGATACCAAATTCATACCTGATAGTTCATCTTCATTCTGAAATGATTCTGAATCTGAAGTGCTTCTTCCACATAATCCCCAATCGATTCTCCCACTGTCATAGTTCTTCTGAGATGTCTTCTTCTGCTTAGGTGCTTTCTTCTTAAGCTTCTTTCCCATTGTTCCACGGATCTCCTTCAAGCGATCAAGCTTCTACAAAAGGACCTACTCTGATACCAATTGTTGGAAATAATACTGAGAGGGGGGGGGTGAATCAGTATTATCACATCAATAAAACTTTTTCATTTCCATATTCAGATTCATATATGCTACTTCCACAACTTCTTATGATTCAGTTAGTTGATCCTTAATGAGTGCATTAGAACATTATCAACCACATTAATAGTAAATAGGTGCAGTAAAATAGAACAAATCATCACACATAAGCCACACACATGAACACCATGATATAAGGTGGAAACCCAATGTGGGAGAAAACCACCTGCTGCAAGTCATCTCAATCTTCTTCTTAATAAGAAAATCCTTTTACAATATTTCTGTACTGGTGCAGTCTTATACCAGTACGCAGGCTTCTACCTGCAGAGAGCTACAACCCTCTCTCATTCTCTAGTCTTTCCTGGAAGGGAGCTACAACCCCCATAGTTCTTGTACTAGCCGATCCATTTACTAGTATGCAGGCTGCTACCTGCTACAATGCTCCAAAGTTTTCAACTGCTACTGGAAGGGAGCTGCCACCCCCTTAGCTCTTGTACTAGCTAAGATACTAGTACGTAGGCACCGGCCTACAATCTTCTCTCCTCCAGGTACCACGTTTCATACATTTTCATACTAGACCCATTAATATCATTGAAGCACATAATCAATCAATCTTCTGAATCACCCAAACACTAGATCAATACATATACAAGGATAATGTATGTGTTATCACCCAAATCTAGTCCATCAGATCACATAAATATGAGCCATTATGATCCTGATCCAATATTAGTTCTCATCCATCAACACTGAAGCTAAACACAATCAACCAAATAGGATATGCATAATACTGACACCTTTAAACTGTCATCAGAACCCATCAACAACCAGAACCACCTGTGACTTCAAATATCATATCTCAAATTGTATACGCTACTACAATGAACCAAACCTGCCTACATACGCGCTTACACCAAAGCCAACCCACGTACAGATCTATAAATATTCAAACATGACTTGCAGCGATTTCAAACTCAAGTTATACCCAGTTCAGATCATTACAAGCGTCAGTATACAGATCTAGAATAAGCATAATCAAATATATAGAGATAGTTCATTTCAAACCATTTGATCCCGATCTATCCTTAGATCTTGTTTTCCATCAACTGGTGAGATCCCTCTTTAGCTCAGATCTAGATCTGCACCATAACCCAATCACAGTATTCCAGATCTAGCACTTTATGAGATATTCAATCATTCAGAAGATGCTTTTCCAAATGATCTCCTTCCTCTTTTATAGCCTTAGTCCTTTCTCAATACCACGGTCCAAAACCATAGGATAAAAAAATTGTTGGACTAATACCATGAACCAACCATGAAAGTGCGTGAGATCAACACTTTTGGATCCAATACCACGGACCAAAACCATAGGATCAAAAATTGTCGGACTAATACCATGAACCGACCATGAAAGTGCGTGAGATCAACACTTTTGGATGCAATACCACGGACCAAAACCATAGGATCAAAAACTGTCGGACTAATACCATGAACCAACCATGAAAGTGTGTGAACTTTTCTCTTGCATGAAGGGAACTTTTCTCTGCATGAAAGTGCGTAAACTTTTCTCTACATGAAATAAAATTTTCTCTGCATAAAAGTGCGTGAACATTTCTCTACATGAAATAAACTCTCCTCTGCATAAAAGTGCATGAAATTTTCTCTACATGAAATAAACTTTTCTCTGCATAAAAGTGCGTGAACTTTTCTCTACATGGAATAAACTTTTCTCTGCATAAAAATGCGTGAACTTTTCTCTACATGGAATAAAATTTTCTCTGCATAAAAGTGCGTGAACTTTTCTCTACATGGAATAAACTTTTCTCTGCATAAAAGTGCGTGAACGTTTCTCTACATGGAATAAACTTTTCTCTGCATAAAAGTGCGTGAATTTTTCTCTACATGAAGGAAACTTTGTTGCACTATAATTTATCAAATAAATTTGCTGCACTATAATTTATCATTTGTGTGATTTGCCATCAAGGACAACACTTATCTCATAATGCCTACAATCTCCCCCTTTGGACTTGTCATACTGAGAATTGTCATGTGATATCTCTTCCGTAGATTCATCTAGATATATATAAGTGTTTTGATCTTCTATCAGTTGTTTGCCATCAAGTACAACACATGCATCATAATGCCAACACACATACCACCCAACCATAGATTGGGCTGAATCAAATATTTATTTCAGCTAATCACCCCCATGTCATATTTCTAGCAAGAATGTGGGATCTCATGGAATAAATCAAACAAAACCAAACCAATGATTTTAGAGCCCAAACCAAATCAACCCTCAACTAGTGATTGCACCTCAGGGTTGGAAATCACTAACACCAACCAGACCAGTCTCCACCCACATTGCCCAGGGCTCGAGATACTAGTAACTCAACCCAAAAACTTCAAAGGCTCTAGAGGATTTTTCCAACCTGTCCTAGGGACTAGTAACTCAACCCACAAAGAGCCTTAGAGAATTTTTCCAACCCTAGGCTCCAAGACCAATAACTCAACTGAAGTTGTTCTAGGGCTTCCAGAGCATTTTTTCTAACCCACAACCAAAAGGAATTATGAGCACCAATTAAAAAAATCAAATATGAAAAGCCAAAACACCATGGTTATATAGGGAACGATAAGGCAAGGTTAAAACCATTGTCAATCCATGTAATCCTCCATTCCTATGAAAATACATAACTAGATAATAACATTCATATACAATGCATCCATAAATCAAGAAGGAAATAACACATGAAACCTATTACGTTTAAATCAATCCATTTGTAATTGTTGATCCATTTGTTCCCCTATGCTTTCTTGGTTTCCTGTCCCTTCTTTCCCCAATCTGAGTGAAAACTAAAATGCCCCAAGCAAGCTCAAACAATGCTCCAAGTTTTCTCTAGGTGTACAAGGGTATGAGAGAATGAGAGAATAAAGAGAGCTCCAATATTGAACTGACAGAAGTTGTGAACTGGTCCTTAGAATCTTCTTAACCATTGAGGCCTTTATATTCTTCATTTTCCTTCATTTTTCCTTCACATTCCCTCTCATGCAAATTTGTGACCTTTCATCTCCCTTTTCCCCTAATTTCCATAAATTCATAAATAAAATGCCAATTACTGCCACTTTCCTTTTCCAATGCCTTTGTCAATTTCCATAATGATTAATTAATTATAAGTGATACCCCATCACTATGTTTTTCGAAACCTTCAACTTTGAATACATGTCTCATGACATTGGTTTTATATTTTTTGATATATAAAATCAAGTAGGGGTTGTTACAAACCCCTCCACCATCAAGGAACACTGTCCTCGGTGTTCAATGACACCTATAAAATAGTAAAAAAACATGCTACCCATAGAGATTTATAACACATCTTGATGAAACATTTACATCATAACATATTGTTGTAGACATAGCCAACACATATTGAATGTTGGGTCCCTATAATACTAGTGATTACCCCATTACTATTGTAGTTATACCCCTTATTTATATTGATGTACCCATGTAGTGCCCATATTGTTACTATTGTGCCACATAGAAGCCCACTATTGTTATTGTTGTGCCCTACAATATTATTGTTATGTAGGCTCTGATTGTATTGGGACCCTTAGACTCCTATATATAGAAAGGAGGTATTTTCATTTGTATCATCCAAGAATTGTTCATTTATGTAATGTAAAGGAGGTTGCCCCCTCGAAGAGGCTGAATTCTAAGGCGTGGATCTCTCTTTTCTATCTTTTTGTGAGCTGGTTTCATAACATTTGGTATCAGAGCTTTGGATTCTAGGGTTTCGCTGCTCCAAACAGGTCATCGTGGCATTTTCGCTATAACATTTTTTCTGTGACGTTTCAGAAGTCGCAAAAAAAACCCATTTGAGAAGAAATCGCGCTGAACCTTGGGTCCGAATTTCAGAGTTTTTCGCGCGATATTTTCGGAGATATGATCTGAGGAAGTTGGTCTTTTTGCAGACTCCTGAATTACATTCAAAACAGGTGACCTGGGGAAAATCGTCATAACTTTCTCTCTGAGCATCGGATTGAAATTTCGTAAGAAGGTACAGAAAGAGGACGGACTGTAGTTTCTTGTGGTTGTTTTTCAGATCCAAAGGTCGAAACAGTGACTCGTGGCACGTCGTACAAGTTCGCTCTACTGAACCAGTCTAAAAGCAAGTCACTGTGGGAGATTTCACATAACTCTTCCTTGGAGAATCCAATTTGGCTCAGACTTGTGGCATTGGAAAGAGGACGCAGAAGGCTACTACAGGTAGAAATTTCAGAATTAGATGATCCGAAATTACAGAGATACATCAGATTCAATATCAGGCTTCTATAAAGTGAAAAAAGGTGTGTAGTTTTTTTTTTTTAATTTTTGTGTAAGCTTGGTTTAACGGAATTCAAAGGGCATAGTAAAGCATTATTATCGGTAACTGATGCCCCGAGGAAAGAAAATGCAAACACCTAGTAAGGAACCTGAAAGCTCTAGCATGACTCATGAAGAAGAGGAAGAAATGCTACATGATATATCAAAATTACAAGAACAAGTGCAACAAATGTCACGCTCACAAAAGCTAACAGAAGCTAAGATAAGTGGCGTGGAATCTAAGGTAAATGGCGTGGAATCTAAGATAAAGGGCATGGAAGCTAAGATGGAGGATTCGATGGCAAATTTGAAGATAGATTTGAATACAAACATGGAAGAATTGAAGAAGTTGCTACAAGAAAGGGTCACTAATGGTGAAAAGGTAGTAAAGGAAACTCATGATGAGAACAAAAGAAATGTTAATCATGATTCCATAGACTCTAATGTTGGATCGAAGACTCACCATGTTCCAAAAATCGATATGAGGAAGTTTGATGGCAAGGATCCCGCCACATGGATATTACAGATGGAGCAATTCTTCGATCTCAATAATGTGCAAAACACACAAAAGGTACGTATGGCAACTTTATATTTGGAACCAAATCAGTTTGTATGGTATCAATGGCTTTGTTCTCGTAAACAATTTATCACTTGGGCAATTTTTACGGAAGAATTGATAGCACATTATGAGGATACAAAAAGCAACACTTTTTTTAGCCAATTGATAAGTCTCAAACAAAAGGGTTCAATAATGGAGCACATTGAGGAGTTCCAAAAATTGAACATAAGGGTAAAAGATATTCCAGAGGAGCATAGGATTGATGTGTTCATAGGGTCTTTAAAGGATAATATCCAACATGATGTGCGCCTTTGGGAACCTGATTCATTAGAGAAGGCATTCAGGTTAGCAAGAAAAATGGAAAGCAAAATTATGGCAACTAGGAAGCATACCATTCACAACTATAAAGACGGAAGTGTTGTTGCCCATAGTCTTCCACAACCTACAAGGTTGACACCACAACAATTGGAAGAAAAAAGAGCAAAAGGGCTTTGTTACAATTGTGATAGCAAATACACAAAAGGTCATAAGTGTGCTGAGAAGAAATTATTCTACATAGATTGTGAAGAGGAAGAAGAAAAGGAGCAAGAAAGGTCAAAAGAAGAGGATATATTCCAGGAACAAAGCCTAGATGAAGAACAAATAAATCCGACCATATCTTGTAATGCATTGGCGGGAATTACCACTCCTCAAACCATCAAGATAGAAGGACAAATCAAGAAGAAAAAGGTAATAGTGTTGATTGATTCAGGAAGCACCCACAATTTTATTCATTGTAGGGTAGCAAAAGAATTGAATTGCTTCCTATATCCAGCACCAGAGTGTCAAGTGATGATTGCAAATGGAGGAACAATAAATTGTTCTGGAAAGTGCCATAATATCAAGCTATCCATGGGAGAATATGTATTGACTAGCCCAATGCTTTCCATTCCAATGGGAGGTGCTGATGTTGTACTAGGAGTCCAATGGCTACAATCCTTGGGTACAATAGCTTTTAATTTTCAAGAACTTTTCATGAAATTTTCTGTGGAAGGAAAGGAAGTTGAATTAAGGGGTATTGCAGGGAAACCAGGAAAGATAATCAGCTCTAATGGTATGACAAAGCTTCTAAAAAAGGAGCAAAGAGGTGTAATTGCACAATTATGTTCGCTAGATGTTTCCACATTGGAATCATCTATTTCTCCAGATCTCCAAAAAGTCCTGGACAATCATTCCAAGGTATTTGAGACTCCCAAAGGTCTCCCACCTATGCGTGATCATGATCATGCTATTCATCTGATTCCAGGAAGTGTTCCTCCAAACATCAGGCCGTACAGATATCCCTATGTCCAAAAAAGTGAAATTGAACGTATGGTTGCAGAAATGCTAGAGGCTGGTATAATTCAACCGAGTCAAAGTTCTTTCTCAGCTCCAGTAGTATTGGTGCACAAGAAGGATGGATCATGGCGCATGTGTCCAGATTATAGGGAGCTCAACAAGCTCACTATTAAAGATAAGTTCCCCATTCCTGTCATTGATGAATTACTGGATGAATTGCATGGATCAATTTACTTCACCAAGTTGGATCTTCGTTCGGATATCATCAAATCAGAATGAAGATTGAAGACATTCCGAAAACAGCATTTAGAACTCATGAGGGTCATTATGAATTTTTGGTCATGCCTTTTGGCCTTACCAATGCACCTTCAACATTTCAAGGTTTGATGAATTCAATTTTCAAACCATTCCTTAGAAAATTTGTGTTAGTATTTTTTGATGATATACTAATCTACAGCAAGTCTTGGAAGGATCATGTTGAACATGTTGACAGGGTGCTACAACTATTGGAGGAGAAACAATTATATGCAAAAAGATCCAAATGTTTCTTTGGAGTCCAGGAGGTGGAATATTTGGGTCATATTGTATCTCATGAAGGAGTTAAGGTAGACCCTAGCAAAATTAAAGCCATTAAGGAATGGAAAATCCCCACATCCATAAAGCATCTGCGAGGATTTCTTGGGTTGACAGGGTATTATCGCAAGTTTGTTAAGAATTATGGGAGAATAGCAGCACCTCTAACAACATTATTGAAGAAAGATTCATTTTCATGGACTTCGGAAGCAACAAAGGCCTTTGAACATCTTAAAGAGGCAATGTGCCAAGCACCGGTCTTAGCTACACCGGACTTCACAAAAACCTTTATTGTGGAATGTGATGCTTCAGGAAATGGAATTGGTGCTGTTCTAATGCAAGATGAAAGACCCATTGCTTTTGAAAGTCGTCCAATCAAGGGAAAGTTTTTAAGCAAAGCTATTTATGAGAAGGAAATGTTGGCAATACTCCATGCACTTAAGAAATGGCGACCCTACCTAATGGGAAGACACTTCAAGGTAAAAACGGATCATGATAGCCTTAAATACTTTTTAGAACAAAGATTATCCTCTGAAGAGCAACAAAAGTGGGTCACAAAGATGTTGGGTTATGACTTTGAAATCATCTACAAAAAAGGGAAGCAAAATGTGGTGGCAGATGCACTCTCAAGAAAGGATGAGGATGTGGAAGCATTGTTGTGTGCCATTTCTATTATCCAACCAGATTGGATAAACGAAGCAAGGGAGGAATGGAAGAATGACGAAGAAGTGTGGGCACTTATTCGAAAGCTACAACAAGATTCCAGTACTTCTGATACATTTAGCTGGAAAAATGATTCGTTATGGTACAAAGATCGCTTATACCTCTGTAAGAATTCCCAGCTAAAACAAAAGATTCTTATGGAATTGCACACTTCTCCCTTAGGAGGGCACTCAGGATTTTTAAAAACTTACCACAGGGTTAAGAAGGAATTTTTTTGGGATGGCCTTAAATCAGATATTCAAAAGTTTGTGGCGGAATGTTTGGTTTGCCAACAAAATAAAGTTGAAACAATTAAGACACCGGGTCTATTACAACCTTTATCCATTCCAAGCCAACGTTGGGAGGAGGTTTCAATGGATTTTATCACAGGTTTACCCAAGTCTGAGGGAAAGAGTGTCATCATGGTGGTAGTTGACAGACTTACCAAGTATGCACACTTTTGTGCATTATCACATCCATTTAAAGCCAGTACAGTTTCTACTGCATTTATGGAAACAGTTCAAAAGCTACATGGAAACCCAAAGATTATTGTAAGTGACAGAGATCCCATTTTCACTGGAAATTTTTGGACAGAATTATTTTCTTGTCTTGGTACTCAGTTAGCTCATAGCTCATCTTATCATCCTCAATCTGATGGGCAAACTGAGATAGTAAACAAATGTTTGGAAGGATATCTTCGTTGCTTTGTATCTGATAAACAGACACAATGGGTCAAATGGTTGCCTCTGGCTGAATGGTGGTATAACACTTCCTTCCATACAGCAACAAAAATGACCCCATTTATGGCACTTTATGGGTATCAACCACCATCCATCACATCATATTTAAGAGAAAATTCTAAGGTTCAGGCAGTGGAACATCACATCGAACATCAACAACAAGTCCTCCAACTCTTAAAGGATAACCTCGTGTTGGCACAGAATAGAATGAAACAACAGGCAGATCAACATCGCAGTGAAAGAAGTTTTGATGTAGGTGATTGGGTATTCCTACGGCTACAACCATATAAGCAAATGTCCCTCAAGCAAGCTAAGAAGGATAATAAATTATCACCAAAGTATTATGGTCCGTACAAGGTGTTGCAAAAGATTGGTACTATGGCATACAAATTGGAGCTTCCTGCAGCTTCTCGATTGCACCCAGTTTTCCATGTTTCATGTTTAAAGAAGGTTATAGGCGACAAGCTCCCAGTTCAAACAATATTGCCAGAACTTGACGAGGAAGGAAAAATTATATTGGAACCGGAAGCAGTCATAGAAACAAGAACTCGACAGCTACGAAATCGATCAATTTCAGAGTACCTTATCAAGTGGAAGAACTTATCCGCTGAAGATTCCACATGGGAGGATGAGAATTTTATGCAGAAGTATCCAGAACTACTCAAGCGTTGAGGACAACACTTTTTTGAAGGAGAGGGGCATGTTGGGTCCCTATAATACTAGTGATTACCCCATTACTATTGTAGTTATACCCCTTATTTATATTGATGTACCCATGTAGTGCCCATATTGTTACTATTGTGCCACATAGAAGCCCACTATTGTTATTGTTGTGCCCTACAATATTATTGTTATGTAGGCTCTGATTGTATTGGGACCACTTAGACTCCTATATATAGAAAGGAGGTATTTTCATTTGTATCATCCAAGAATTGTTCATTTATGTAATGTAAAGGAGGTTGCCCCCTCGAAGAGGCTGAATTCTAAGTCGTGGATCTCTCTTTTCTATCTTTTTGTGAGCTGGTTTCATAACATTGAACACCATATCGGTTATTGGAGCTTTATAACACAACTCGATGCAATATCTACATACATACATATGAATATATAGACATAAACAAAGCACAAAATCAAAACATAAATTAGAATACATCCACTTAACCAATGATTAAAGAAGGATACATACTCTAGATCTGATCATCCATCTCCCATGTATCTTCATCAGGTGAAAAGTGTTTCCACTACAATTTAACTTGCTCAATTGCTCGATTCCGAAGCATGAGCATTTTTCACTGCAAAATATACTAAGGTTCCGACTAGAATCATCCTTCTAGTTCCACCTACCATACAAGCTAGTCAATCACATGATCAAAATATTTCACATACTTCTTAAGCAATGATACATGGAAAAAATCACGAACTTTCATTGTTGGAGACATTGCAAGTTGGTAGGTCATTGGTCCAATCCTCTCAAGGTTATTGAAGGGCCACAAATACGAAGCTGCTAGTTTTGTACATGTTCTAATCCTCAAGGAGATCCTCATGGGATTGATCCAAAAATAAACATGCTCCCCAACCTCAAAATCATTAAATACCTTATGTTGATATGCATAACTCTTTTTCTTGTCTTGTGCTACCTTTAGATTCTTCTTCATAGCTTCAATTTATTGTTCCATATCTGTCAACATGTCTATACCAATCATTAACCTATGCCCTAGATCACTCCAACTGTTGGGAGTATTAAAGCTCTACCCATAACATGCCTCAAACAAACTCATCTTCAAATATTCTTGATACCCATTGTTGTACACAAAATCCAAAATTGGAAGATACTCTTCCAGCTTCTATTGCTAATGCATAACATATATTCTTAGCATGTCCTAAAGGATCCTATTGACCCTCTCTATCTTTCTATCTGTCGCAAATGATAAGGTGTAGTGTACAACTTTCTCCCCAAACCTACACAACTCCTTCAAAAATATAGAAATGAACTTGGCATCTGTATCTGATACAATTTTCCTAAAAATATTATGTAGCCTCACTATATCCCTCATTAGGAACTAGGCTACCTCAGTAGCTGAATTCATAAACTTTAGTGGAATGAAACGAGATACTTTAGTTAACCTGTCAATGACAACCATAATGGAATCATGTTGTTTATATGTCCTCATAAAACCTATAATGATATCCATGGAAATGACCTCCAATTTCCACTTTGGAATTAGATTTGGTTGTAATAAACCACCTGAATGATTACACTCTCCTTTTACCTATTAACAATCCAAACACCTCACAACAAAGTCAGCCACATTTTTCTTCAATTTCGGCCAATGATATAATTTCCTAACTACTGTCAATGTCTTCTAATATCCCAAATGATGTGAATATGGCTTGACATGAAATTCCCTCAAGATAATCTTCTTGATGTCATTGTTGTCTTGCACATAAATTCTATCCCTAAATCTAACCAAACCATATGCCATGAGATGATAATCCACTTCATGTTCACTTGTACCCTCCTATAGTAACTTGTTCTTAAGATATTGGTACCTATCTATTGACATTGTTGAATTTCATAAACCAAGGGGGTATCCCCAATATGAAGTCCCAATTAGACCTCACATTGTTTTGAGTAGGAGGCTCATCCAGTATAATGGTTCAGTGTTCATGTATCTCAAGGATATGTGTTGGCTGTAACTGTCAGTAAGAGAGAGGGATACATATGTGTCTTCAAACAACAAGGGGGGTGTGCTTGGTGAGTGTTCACTGGCATGTGTGTCTTGTTTCTTTCACTATGGAGGGAAGGAAATTTGAGCCTCTAAGAGAGAGGTAGTATTACCACCCTAGAAGAGACACACATAAATAAAAATTACCCATAGAAAATCAAGCAGAATAGTCTGCATAAATGAGACGGTCATGAAACCAGTGTGTAAAGGAATGTTTGTCAAGTATCCAGCGTAGCAATCCACAAGAATGAGGAAATGTTAACAAAAATTACAACACATTCTAACTATATGAGTGCTAAAATAACTGAAATATTTCAACTACTTTAACACAGATGAAAGAAAACATGAATTACAAACATTCACATAATAGTCTTACAAATATCCATAATCCATGCATGAAGAACATGCTGGCCCATAGGGTTTTTGATATTAAGAAAAAATTCCATGACACAGGTATACAATGAACATCACTAGCTCCAGTATTGAAGCATTGGAGCCACTCCTTACTCCTCAAAAGAGCTAGCTTATCTCTCTAATGCCTTGCGGGAGGATCCAAGGTGAAAAGTATTGTTTTCATATAATGAGGGGGTATATATAACCAAGTGGTGATGATTCCCCTTTGTAACTATTTGACTATCCTTATGACTATTTGACTTCCTATGACTTTTCAACTTAAATGACTCTCCATATTCATGTGTGTCCTTTTGAATTCTATTTTTTAATACATTTGAATAAGGTATACATGGTCCAAAATAGTGATGTGCCATATAACCACTCATGGCATGACACTGCTAACATGAATTGCTTGGTAATGTGGCAATGACAAATCACTATTGCTGCTAAGTGCTTGATTTCTTCTAGGATATGCTTTCTCTTCTCTTCCACATGGCTTGACGACACAAAGTATTCAAAGATATTTGCCCTTGGATGGTAGTTGCAAAATAATGTCCCTTTGCTTGCTTTGATAGAGGAGCTTGCATGTTCCAACTGCAAATATGTACTTCTACATGCTACCCTTATGCATATCATTCTTCATCATCTTATCATGGTGTAAGATAGTACCTACATCTGCAACCCACTCATGATGAGATGACATCAATTTGAAAACCCCTAGCCTAGGATAGAGCATTTGTATTCATGAACTGAGTTAGGACTGGGTGGTAAGTCACGAGAGAAGGCACAATGACTGTGTAATTGTGAAATTCAAGAAACCAAGGGTCAATCTTGATCATTGAGACTACTTAGTACATGGCTTAGGCCAGTTTGAGGGAAATTTGTGCATAGTATTCACTGAGGAAAATGTTTGTGCAGTGCCCACTTAGGGAAAATTTTGCATAGTGCCCACTAAGGGAAAATTTTGCGCATTACCCACTAAGGGAAAAAGTTGTTCATCCCCACTAAGGGAAAAATTTTCACAATTCAAACAGGAAGTGGAGGCAACAAGATGGGCCTTGGGAGGAAAAATTATGCAGTTTTAGGAGGAAAGGGGGACTATGAAACTGATTCCACACAATGTGCCACTCAGGGAGGCTGGAAGGACAAAACTGTGTAGTTTCATGAGGCAATGAGGTCCGACTGAGAGAAAGTACACTTAGAGAAGCATCTATGTAGTTTTTGGTTCAAAGGGATGCTAAGATTTTGGAATTTTGCAATTACAATAGACAAGGGAAAATATTGAGGGTTGAAGATGCAAAGTGTGCAGTCCAATGCAGAGTAAGAGACAGAACTGTGCAATTCTAGAGGTTAAGGTCGGGAGCTAGACTAAGGAATTGCATAGAGAAATAGCCCTAAATGATAGGTATTTCACATTGTGTAGTTCCAAGAAGAAAGGTCACAACTTAAAGAGTTGATACTACACAATGTGTACTTAAGTCGAAGCCTGGTGAGGGTAAGTTGCTCAGTTGGGATGGGTGATCAACTGTGATGAACCTTAACTGTGATCACACATGTAGCATACTTTGATGACACGACAACACAAATCATCAGAAAATGTAAACAAAGCATTTCCTTCCGTGTGACTAACTTATGAAAAAATACAACAAGCGCGGCATTTAAGATAGGCTTTACGATGATCGTGACAAAACTTGTGCGACAATGCTCAAGAATTTGTGTATAGATGCAACATATGTTTACATGGTTGCGACAACTCATATACGAAAAGAAGGACCTTCAAAACCATTATAAAAGGCTCACAAATCTTATATGACAATCAAACATGACAGAAGACAAAAGTTATCCCAACACGCAAAAGGGATCAAATAATTGTGAGAAAGCTCATGAAATGAGGTCTAGTATTTGAATAAAAAATGTAAAATACTAATGAAGGCTCTTAAATTTGAGCGTAAGCCAAAATTTTGGAGTGTGTTGCTACAACTACAACACTTGGTGACACACCAGTTGGACTCTAGCTTCTCATTTTTTGTTAGCTTCTTCTATGAAGGGCCTTGGTTCTTCAACGAGTATTGATTCATCATGTAGATTACTATGACTTTACCACTTACCCCATGAAACAGACATGGTCACCTCTATACCATCTTAGTTGAAGAAAAAACAATATTTAGCATAAACACAACGTTTCAAGCTGGGAAGGGTAGTGTAGCTCGCAAGATTAATATTTTCAGAGTATAATTTTTCCTCTCTACTCTTGCTCTGCTACCAGCAGGCCCGAATAGTACCCTAGAGGAGTCACACAGGATCAAAAAAATTGCTACGCTACCAGCAAGCCTAGACAATACCTCGACAGAGTTTCTCGCTTCACCTCTCTACCGAGGAAGACTTTCTCTTCTTTCACATTTCTTTATTTATTTAAAGAGATCTATGCATCAACACACATTTATTTTGGGGCAAAAGAAGGATATTGATATATTGAGAGCAGAAGAGGTTGTTCCTTTAGAGAAACATATAGAGACCTCTGATTTAGGTTTTCTTGTTTAGATTCTCCCTTTCTCCATGTCTATTTAGTGGATAAGATTAAGAACGCCAAGGCAAAAAAAATGAGTATACGCATGAGGTTCCTAGACTAGATGTGGGTTCAAGGTTGGACCAAAACTCTCTTTACGAATAGATTGTACATTTCATCGAAAATTCATCACCAAGATATGTAACCAACACAAGAAAGATGGAAAAAAGGTTAGCTAAATAATTAAGTGTAACAGGAATCTTTATAGTTCATCCACACAGATACTAAGAAGCCAAAATAGGTCTAAGCACAACACTTATTAGAATGATGAAAAGGAAAGGAGAAACTCAACAAGAAAGAAAAGAAGATGAAAAGAAAGAAAACACATAACAAGGAGACAAAACTAGAAGACAAGAAAAAAAATGGCTAAAGAAAACATGATGTAGAACTAGAATAAGAAAATGAGGATAGACTACAGGGAACAGGTGTTGAATGAGTGTAAGAGAGGGAAAACTAGGATGCAGCTAATCCTACTCCTAACTTAATAACTACGAGATCAGGTTAATGTATAATGAAGTTTCCAGTGATGCCACGTAGTTGTTCCCGACCTGCATTCAAACAAATACGAATAGTTAAAATAGATATAAAAAAATGTGCAACAAAAAAGATAAAAAGTTGAATAACTTTCACAAGAAAGGGTTGTCTTTCTTGTGGGCAGAAAGATATGTCACAACCACTACTTCCATAAAATTTTCATTCTTACCTTTTCAATGAATACCATATTTCAAAAAACCTTTGAATCTTCTCACTGATGTGTTCCCATATAAATTGAAGTATTTGAAAAGAACGGAGGAAGATCAAAACTTGTTGTTCATGACAGAACTTGCTAGGTATGATTACTCCAACAATTCAATGATTGGATCTTGCAATTCATGACAACCCTCTTGGAGTATTTGAAAAGATGAGTTTTCAATTAGAAGTGTGGGATTATGATGAGAATCATGTAGGGGAAAATATATTTGATCATTTTCAATAGTCACGTCGAGACAGTGAGGACCTGACATAACTATCAATAAAGGTTGAAGTGTTTCAACTACTTGGCACAAATATGAACAATGAGATATTGAATGATGAAGGTCAAGATATGTAAAAGCATTGTACTTAGATATGTTGATGAGAAAATTATAAGTTGAATGAGAGTCATTAAGGACAAAAGAATGATCATACGAGTTGATTGAAAATCATATTTCCAGTTTGCGATTACCAAAGATAAGTCAATTTGAACAGTTTCGCGAATGTTTTGAATAATAGAATCATCTTCTTCACATGATGAATGTGACAGTCCATTTATTTATGACTAGTAAAACACTACACTAGCATCTTAATCATCAGAAGAAATGGAAAGGAATGACAATACGTGACACAAGTCAAGATGTAATGAATGAAAAAGAATTTGATTCACATAATAACTCATGCATTCATTCACACTCAAGAGGATTTCAGGCATGATGAAGGACAAAATTCATGATACGATATTCATGAGGAAAGCCAGGAGCTTCTAATAATAAAATAAATATGATAGATATGATTCTTTCAGCCAAATATGGTCTTTGGAATGATCAACTTCCACGAGAGGTACACATTCCAAACCCGAGTTTGCTGCAAGATACTTGCATGAAGATGAATGAACCGAAAATGATTGTTGAGTTCGGTCATAAGTAAAATCTTGAGAGTTTGAAATATCACATCTGAAATACCAAAAATATTTGGGAAAGATATTTACACTGAATGAAACCATGTAAGTAGAAGGATGGTGTCAATTTGGTAATATCTCATCAAGTGGAAGAACTTACCCACTGATGATTCCATACGGGAGGATGAGAATTTTATGCAAATGCATCTAGAATAACTAGAGCATTGAGGATGACACCTTTTTGAAGGAGAGGGCGTGTTAGGTCCCTATAATACTAATGTAGTCCCTTATTACTATTGTTAGGGTATCCACATTATTTTTATTTTTAGTGTATCCCCCTTATTTTTATTATTAGTGTATCCCCCTTATTGTCATTTTTGTGCCCATGCAGTCCCCAAATTTTTATTGTTGTGATCCATAGAAGCCCACTAGTATTATTGTTGTGATCCTACATTATTATGTATCCTCTGATTATATTGTTACCCCTTAGACTCCTATATTTAGAAAGGAGGTATTCTCATTTGTATCATCCAAGAATTGTTTATTTATGTGATGTGAAATAGGTTTCCCCCTCGAAGTGGATAATTTTTAAGTCTTAGTCTATCTTTTTGTGAGTTGGTTGCATAACATAGTTCAACAAATTTCTCAACCAAACACTCAATTAGGAACTATTTTAGTTGGACTAAATATCTCAGATCCAACTAATTAATAATTATCAAACTCACATAACAATTACATTTATAATGAGGAATCTCATTCAATGTGCACAACACAAGTAGGAGTTAAATATCCAAGTCCCTACCTTAACAAGTACTTGTCTTTGATCTTCTTCTTTGCAAAGTCTTCAATATCTTCTTTAAACATCTTTGAAATCTCATAGAGCGAGTTCCATCAAGTTGTCTCATAACCCTTGTAAAGGTGTAGCCGACAAGCTATATTCTTGATTTCCACTCTAAAACTCCCAAATCATGGATCTCTTAAAGTCAATTACTAAAAAACATCCCAAGTTGTCACATAACCGCAAGAGAAAATCACTCCTACATATTCAAAAAATCAGGGATACTTCTCTAGATGTAGAACCCAAAAACTATTAGGAAAACCATGGATATCGATTTTTACTTCCACTTGATCTCTGAAAATAATAACTTCAAACACTATCATTTACTTGTTTGTAATATCTGAACTACTAGTCATTCCATGAACAAGATTCCATCTATTGAGATACCTAGGTTCCAACTACCATAGTCACTAGTTATATAGGAAAGCCATCTGGATACAAAATCTATCTAGACTCAGTGGTTACAACATGAACTTCATCTAATTTTGGAAATTAATCATCATTTTACAAATGTAAATATAACAACATTTTGCTAATAAAAATAATTTAACTACATTAGCACTATAGATACCCATAATATAGCAATTCTTCCTTGCACCTGCAACGCTAAAATTATCAATATATTGGTCGTGATAATCATGATAGTACTCAATTGCAATTCAGTACAAGTTACAAATTCAACCCCTTCAGAGATGCTTGAACTTGTATGGATTCTAAGATAGAAACACAATTCATCGATCTCTAGGAACACCATCATTCCAAGGAAATTTTTCCCAATTTAGAGGCATAATATTTCTCTCCTTTTTATCCTCTAATATGTTGAGTGAAAATACTAGAGATGATGCTCTCCTTGGTTGGATGGAAAACCCTCCCTCATACATCGTAGATGTTAAAATTATTTATTGATAGAAATCCATTTGAGTGTGACAAATTTTTTCCCATAGTCATTGTTTTCCACAACTTTGAAAATAGAGCAATGGAAGACTCATTTTCTATGAGAAATCACTCTCACTAAGATCTTATTATGTTCTTTAATAATAACATATAATCCAAAATAACCAATTCTACACCATGGTTTTCTTTGTTTATAATCATGTACTACATCACTTAGCCACCTATTAGTGTGTAGGAACACAACTGAGGTGAGATACTTCTCAGGGTTCCTTTGTAAATTCTTTCAAGGCCACTGCTTCAAAGAAGACATCCTAGTCTAAAGTATTATGGCCAAAATATTTAATTCTACTCTAGATTATCTAATGTGCAAAAGTAGAGGCTGCTTATGATATCACTTCCTAGCTTGATTCCACAGTCGAATCTCCCTGGAATAACAATCATCATTTGTTGTTGCTCGAGGCAGGATGAAACATTAAAACAATAGTTCGTAGTAATTTTTCTCTCTTTGATCTTGTAGCTTTGGGAACAAAGCAAGGAAAAATGTAGGGTAGAGACGCCTGAATAGATCTCTCTCGGGAAATCACATACTATAAGTAACCAGTAACTCACATCTCCAGCCTAATCATGGGCCCTCCATTAAGGGATTTACCTAGAGAGCCACCGGCTCTTAAACAAATTTAAAAAACCAGTTGCACACCAAAATTTCTACTTTGCATTACATTAAACACATATATAAATGCATCAATTGTTGGTTGAATATTTAAATTATATGTTAACCACACAATCACTTAGTTGAGGAAATCTCTCAATGAAACACTAAGCTATGAACTATTTTAGTGGGACTAAATACTTCAAATTCAATTAATTAACAATTAACCAACTCACATAAAAATTACCTTTACGATGAGGAATCTCATTCAATGTGCATAAGACAAGTAGGAGTTAAATCTCCAAGTGGGGAGATGTTTGGTCACTAATCCTCCCCTATTTTACCATCATTTACAGTCATCCATTTAACGATTTATATGATTCCTTCACCCATTGATCACCTCATTTACTACAATTTCTTGCAAAAACACCATGATGCATGTCTAATGATCAAGTAGTTAATTATCATGTGTTTCCTTTATTTTGAATGAATTAATTAGGATTCTACTTTGATTTGACCATTGGGGTTAGTTTTGTTATGGCTCATATCTATGATTGAGATATTAGCATAGTTCTAGAACAAAATCAGTCACATGGGTTTTGTTATTAGCAACCCCAATATGGATTTATGTTCCTAAAAACTCATATAGATTTCACATGTGGTCCTCTAGCACTTGCTCAATCTTTTGGTCAAATATTTCCATTAGTTTCCAAGAATTTATTTTGCATTGTTATTTAGGAGAAAATGAAGAAATATGCAAGAAAATGAAAATCATAGGCTTTTTAAAAAATGATACCATTTAGGTTCCACATGGACGGTTTCCTCAAAGAGTGATGGATCTTATAGGTTTTATCAATTATTTGAAACCAATTTTACCTAATATCATGTTGCAGCCAACAAATATAGCACAAGAGGAGGGAGTCAAATTTCCCATTAAATCGATGAGTAGACCATAAATCTTAGCACCCATCAATTTAATTTATTCAATTATCAATTTGTTGGAGATATATGAGTCTAAGAAGTTGCATTTCATTTTTTGTAAATGTCCAAAGAAGTTTTGTAATCAGGATCTAAGACTAATTTTATCAATAATTGTTATACAAAAGCTCATTTTGATGGTTTATTCATTTTCCTTTGTGATTTTATTTTCATGGATGAGTTCATAGTTGTAGCTAAGAAACTTTAAGATCTCTCAGATTACTTTAGCAATGTCAGACCCAACTAGGAAGGTCCCCTTTCAACAAGGACACTTTCTTCCATCATTCATTTATATGATTTCATTTCAATTTATTATAGATTTAATTCCATTTGTTCACAAATTGGAATAGATTTGATCATAGTTCATTTTGTCATTATTTGGTTGCAATAGTCTATGTTTAGTTTTATGTGACCACATTTTTATTTACAATTAATATTCTAGCTTTCAAATTTAACTATTTGTGAATTGATTTTTTAATTGAAACATAAGGACATAACCTTGTGTAACCTGCGTATGTGGAACCTTCTGTACTTTATATCTGTTCTCTAAATTGCAAGATCAATTTTGTCTCAATTGGATCAAAATGATAGAGGAAATCTATGACACTTTCCTCAACATCTCTTCTTGTCAATTTTTCATAGATTAAAAAGTTAGAAACTAATTTCTAGAATATATTGTTCCTTTTACTTCACAAACCTGAATTGATGAAACTTCACAAAGTCAAGTTGATGAATTAAATGTAATCGAGCTCTTGTGCAATTGAATTGATGAAAAATAATGTGGTTAATGTTGGAGATATTGTTAAGGAGTTTTTGCTTCATGACATGGAGCTACATTGTGGACCAATCTGTGTAAATAAGCCTCCACGTATCTTATTATCTTTTCCATTAGTATTGATGATGCATTGGGTAAGTCATTGACTACCCAATTAGTAGGTATTTGACCATAAATTAAAAATCTTTGTCTAATGTTAGCATTATAAACAGAAATATTTATTTTTTAAAATATTTGGTTTTTATTTTTTTTTGCATTCTATTGGTTATGCTCTTATTTTGCAATGATTTAACTACCCTATAGAACTCTCACAGTGCTGAAGCCAAGGTTGTTTCACATATATTTAAATATTAATTTTAATGGGGAAGCGAAAATTTCTTGGCAATATCCTCGAGATAACGTTTTGGACTCTTTCCACCTCTCAAATATGATTCATTGTTTTGACATAAACATTTTGGAATATTCCTAGGAAATTTCATCATCATTGCATTTACAAATCTCACCACACACCATATAATTACGCATTCATTAAATGTGAAGTATTTAGTAGAGGTTTTGGGCAATTTCCTTGCTACATTTACAAATATTTTCTACCAATCAACTATGACACATTTAGTAAAAATTCTATGTGTGCTTTGTTTGAACACGGTCTCTCTATTAGGCACATAGAAGAGGAAAGTCGGTCCCATTGCACCATTCACTCTATTTCCCTCCTAGAATGTTTGTTTATAATTAAACACCGCCACACTTGAAAAGTGATGCATGAGCATCCAGCTTAGGGAAGGACATGGCGGGAGTTTGTCTTGTTAAAAATAGTTCGAGTTTTATTATTTTCTTTTACTTTCTAGAAATGGTTGCCTCAGCCAATGACAAGGGTTTCTTACATAATTATTTTTTTTCTCTCTTAGTTTTATTTAGAAATTATTTTAATTTACAAGAAAGAAAGGACAATTATTCAGGAACTATTTTTTGTAACCATATTATATAACCACTGCCAGTTCTGCCAACTACCAAGTTTTCTCTACAAAACAGAAGGAAAGAGGAACTGATGTAATCTTTTGGCCATCATAGAAGTAACACAGAGAATATGCATAAATGTTTTCTGAATAAAAAAAACATTTTAACCCATTCATGCTATAGTCCTAAATTTATTTCCATTTTGTACTGCTAAATTATTTCTCATTTTCCATCAGCAAGCTAACATACACAGGCGAAAAGCAAGCATAAAGGCGAGGAGAGCTATTGGACAAACCACAGTGCCAATAAAACAAAGACACAAAGGAGTTGAGAAAGCTATTGTTACAGAGACAAGCTTCAAGTTTTGAAGTCGAACGCATTCCAAATTTCCATTACAGAACATAAACAAATGAATTTCTAGTAATATAAATACAATCGTGAATATATATATTTTTGTCAAGAAACCGAAATATTACAGCGCATTGGTCAAGGACCAAAAAACAGTGTGAAAGTAACCAGATTAAAAAACCATCGCAAGGCCATCATAGGGCCAATTAAATACATGTATAACTTATAAACAACAGAGTTGCACACACATGGTGGAGCCACATACACATTGCCTAGAACTGCAGAAACCAAGGCTGACTACAACCACAACCCATCATACCCTATGAACAGTAAACCCTTAAGCAAACAATAAACAGATATCAGGGGACGACCCTACCCATTTCAGGCATAGGAGATCAGTGCAAGAACCACGAGCAGGCCACCATCCACCTGCATAGGCCACCCACCAGGCCATTAGCAACTGTCATAGAGAAAGCCATGATTATAACAATGAACGACGATTGAAACAATGTGAGGAGCTATGGAAACTTACCAGGTAGAGTCAGACTTGAATGAGCTACTATTGGAGCCACGGAACCAAAGTTGCAGCCATAAAGTCACGGACTGCCACAGAGTAGCAGAGGCCAGCAGTGTCTGAGTGAAATAGAGTAAAAAGTAGTAGAGAAGGAGAACATACGTTCGGGGAATTGTTGAAAGGAGAACCCCATAGTTGCAACCTGTAGCAAATACACAAAAACATTAACCTATGAGAGAAGTGCACAAGAAGAGTCGAATGACCAGAAAAATGAAACAGTGAAAACTAGTAGAGCCGAGTAGAAGTCGACAAAGGAAACCGATACTGAGGGTTTCACAACCTGTAGCTAGCATAGAACGAGTACAGAACGAGCGAGGCATCACTCACAAGGGGAGACCCATATGTTATAGCAAACAAAGTTCAGCAAGAATGAGAACGTAGCGAAGCTATAGAGTAAACTCTCGCACAATAAACCTCGAACCCTCAGCAACAGCATAGCAGCATAGTAACACAAGAAATGCCAAATGAAGTGAAGGACTACTATTTCGAGGGATAGAAGGAGTGGGAAGGAGCATAGCCCGAGGTCTGGACACATGTCCTCACCTCCACACACCCACAGTACATTGCATTAAAGTTAACCAACCACTGAGTATGAAAACAAATAAATCAACGCATATATCATTCATCATTATAGATAACACTTAGCCGAAGGTTGTAGGGGTGGGTCCCATCAATTTTGGTATCAGAGGAGGTTCAGTTTTCTGATAAAATGGAAGCTGGAAGAAGAGGTCGTGGCAGAGCTATTCGGAGAGTAGTAGATGAGGGGTTGAGACAGGAGATTAGGATCCTGAATGCCTGTCTGGCGACAGTAGAAGCATGAAGAAGAAGGCATCTGGAAGTAGGAGATGACACTGAGCATGAGGTTGTAGTTATAATAGATGGATCAGATGAAGAAGGACCAGAGATCAAATTGTTAAGGTTAGTCTTGTTGGCTAGCAGTAAGCCCAAGCTGGAGATTCTGAATTATGATGGCAGTTTGTCCACAGAAGTGTTGTTGGACTGGATTAGTGAGTTAACAAGTATTTTGCATGTGAGGAGGTTACCGAAGACATGAGAGTTAAATTCACTGCTACTAAGCTGAAAGGACATGTAGCCTTATGGTGGGACGATGTCCAAGCAAAGAGGAGAAGGTTGAATAAATTGTTAATTAAAAAGTGGACAAGAATGGTCGCCAAGATGAAGGGTAGGTTTCTATCCAAAGATTACCATATTGATCTACATTGACAGGTATAGAATTTGAAGCAGAGAGGAATGACGGTGAAAGAATATACTGAAAAATTCTATCAAGTGAACTTGAGATTTGGATATACAAAAGACACCCCCAGAGAAAACAACAAGGTTTCTGAATGGCCTAAGGCTGGAAATATTGGACGAAATAGGTATTCTTTGTCCAAAAAACATAGAAGAAGCATACCAGAGTGCCTTAAAGGTGGAAGAAAAGATCACAAGAAATCAAAATGATAGGAGGGGATGAGGAACAGGCAGAGGAAGGAATTCCAATAACAGTGAAGAGGGAAACAATTCTAAAACTTTAGGGACAACAAAAAACAAGGGCGTCACTAGAGGAGGAAGGCCATTCCAGAGAGGTAGAGGAAATTGCAGAGGCACAGGAGTTGGCTACGAGTGCCACAAGTGGGGGCATAGATCCTTTGAGTGTCCTGAAGGAGAATAGGCTGGTCAGAGAAGAGCATATGTTGCTTAGATAGAAGAAGTGGAGGCACTGCCTCAGGAGGTAGAAAATGCACCAGAGATAGGAGAGGCCTTAGTATTCAATAAGGTCTTACTGAAACCAACAAAAGAAATAGCAGAACAAATCCAAAGAAAGGCATTATTCCGGACTATGTGCAAGTCACATGGAAAATGCTGCAAATTGATTATAGACAGTGGAAGCAGTGATAATATAGTTGCAACAAAGATGGTGGAGAAATTAGGTTTAAAGTGACTGAAGCATCCAACTCCCTATAGGGTGTCATGGTTATAGAAGGGTCATCAACTGCTAGTTGATGAGTAGTGTGAGGTGGAATTCCGTATTGGCAAATATAGGGAAAAACTTATTTGTGACATCATGCCCATGGATGTGTGTCATATTCTGCTAGGTAGACCATGGCAGTATGACCAAAAAGTTGTTCATAATGGGAAGACAAACTGTTACAAGTTTGTTAAGGATGGGATTAAGCATACACTATTGCCCATCAAAGTGGAGGAAACAGCAGAGACTAGTGGGACAAAAGTACTATTGGTGGGTGGATTTTTATTTTTTTAAACAGATTGAAGATGATGAGGTGAAATATGCTATTGTAAGGAGACCAAGAATAGTGTTGTTGCACACTGAAACTTATGATTTACCCACAGAAATACAGGAAATGTTGTAGGAATTCACCGACATTGTGGTGGACGATTTATCGAATAAATTGCCACCAAAGTGGAGTATTAGTCATCACATAGATTTCATTCTTGGAGATAGTTTACAAAATAAAGTTTCTTACCGAATGAGCCCCCAAGATAATGAGGAGATTAGAAAACAGGGACAGTAATTACTGGATAAGGGACTAACTCGAGAGAGCTTGAGCCCTTGTCCGGTTCCAATGGTTCTTGCTTCCAAGAAAGGAGGCAAATGGTGGATGTGCACAGATTCACAAGCAATAAACAAGATTACGATCAGATACAGATTTCCATTGCCACGTATGGAGTGATATGATAGATTGTTTAAGTAGGGTAACATATCTTTCGATGATACGTCTGAAAAGTGGATATCATCATATTAGATTCTGGGAAGGGGATGAATGGAAAACAGCTTTCAAGGCTAACAATGGGCTATATGAATGGCCGGTGATGCCATTTGTGTTAAGTAACCTGCCTAGTACTTTTATGCGGCTGATGAATGAAATGTTGAAGCAGTTCATTGGGAAATTTGTGATTGTGTATCTTGACGATATATTGATTTTCAGTAAAACCGGGGAGGAACATTCTCGACATGTTCGATATGTTCTGGAAAATTTGCAGCAAAACAAGTTGCTGATAAATCTAAAGAAATGCACTCTATTTCAGAAGGAGTTGGTCTATTTGGGTTTCGTGATTGCAAAGAATGTGTTGAAAATGGACCCAGAAAAGTTGCAGCTATACTTAGCTAGCCATCCCCTAAGAGTCTGTTCAAAGTTCGAAGCTTTCATGGGTTGGCAAGTTTTTATCGTAAGTTTGTAAGGTATTTTAGTGTAATCTTCACACCTATGTTGGATACAATCAAGAAGGCAACTCAACCTTTTCAGTGCACTAAAGTTGCGGAAAAGAGCTTCCAGATGTTGAAAAATAAGATCACTAAGATGCCAATTTCGAAGCTACCTGACTTCAACAAACTTTTTCAAGTTCGTTGTGATGCCAGTGGTATAGCCATTGGAGCAGTACTCAACCAGGAAGAGAAACGTGTTGCTTATTTCATTGAAAAGTTGAATGAAAGCAGACACAAGTACTCGTCTTATGACAAGGAGTTCTATGTTGTCGTCCAAGCATTGAAGCATTGGAGGCACTGTTTGCTAGGTAATGAGTTGGTTTTGTTTTCTGATAATTCTGCCTTGCAGTATGTTATGCAGCAGCATAAACTGAACCACAAGCATGAAAAATGGGTTGAATACTTGTAGAGTTACACGTTTGTGTTGAAACATATTAGTGGACAGGCCAACAAGGTAGCAAATGCATTGAGCAGGATGGTTTTGCTCTAGTAGGAGAGCACGATACAAGTGCTGGGTTTTGAACACATGAAACACTTGTATCAGACGGATGCAGATTTTAAGGAGGCTTATGAAGCCTGCCAAAACCATTTGATGAGGAATAATAGTGCATGGCTAGACTATAACCTACAAGAGAAGTTGCTGTTTAAGGGAGGACAGATGTGTATTCCTGACTGTTCAATGAGGGAGAACATCATCCGGGAGAAACACAGTGGAGGTCTTACCCAGCATTTCAACATTGATAAGACTTTAGATTAGCTCAGTCACTTTTATTATTGGCCAAGGATGCAAAGGGATGTGCAGAGATTTGTAACCAGGTGTAAAGTGTGTTAGTTTGCCAAAGGACATAGTCAGAATACGGGACTCTATACACCACTGCCTATTCTAGGTAGACCGTGAGACTCAGTCAGCTTGGAATTTGTCTTGGGTTTGCCAAGAACACAACATGGTCATGGCTCTGTGATGGTGGTAGTGGACTGGTTGTAAAAAATGGCACATTTCATTCCTTACAGGAAAACCAGTGATGCCACTCACGTAGCACACCTGTTTTTCACAGAGATTGTCAGGTTGCATGGATTACCTAAGTCCATTGTCTCTAATAGGGATGCGAAATTCATAGGACATTTCTGGCGCACCCCTGTGGAAGAAACTGGACACACAGTTGAACTTCATCTCTGCCTATCATCCACAGATGGATGGACAAATATAGGTGGTGAACAAAATTTTAGGAAATCTGCTGAAGAGTCTAGTGTGAGAAAATTCATGTATGTGGGATCGGGTACTTCCCCAAGTAGAATTCGCTTGCAACAATTCACCAAACCGAAGCACAGGAAGAAGTCCTTGTCAAATTATGTATGGAATGCCTCCTTGAGGAGTGCATGAACTGTGAGATTTGGGATAGCTAGAGAAAAGAAGTACCGACAGGGAAGACTTTGCAGGGGCAATTAATGACCTACATGAGTAGGTGAAAATGAAATTACAGGACAACAGACAAAAGTACAAGTAGAAAGCATATATGAAGTGATGTGAGGTGCAATTTAATGTTGGAGATCAGGGTCTAGTGCATCAGCACAGGGAAAGATTTCCTAAGGGCACATACAATAAACTAAAACTCAAAAAAATTGGACCCTATAAAATTTTGCGTAAATTTTCTACCAATGCTTATGAATTGCAATTACCTCCAGGTATAGTAATATCACCCATTTTTAATGTGGCAGATTTATTCCCATACACTACCAATTTGGAAGAGGAGAGTTCAGCATAGCCGAAGTGGGACACCCAAGAAGGAAGTGATTCATGGATAAGACAAATGCCTATGGCTCAGGCACTTGAAATTGAAGAAATTCTTGACACACAAGTGGCCAGGCAGACTCAGAGAAAGGAGTACTTATAGTACCTCGACAAGTGGAAGAACTACCCTATTTAGGATAATTTGTGGCTTGATGTTAGGCAGATAAAATGTGCACGTTACTCTATCAAGGAGCTCATGGACTAGAGCCATGACTTTTCAGCTACCCCGGAAGCCTGATGCAGGAGCATCCAACTCAGGGAAGGACATGGCAAGAGTTTGTCTTCTTAAAAACAGTTTGAGTTTTATTATTTTCTTTTATTTTCTAGGAATGGTTGTCTCAGCCAATGACAATGGTTGCTTACATAATTGTTTTTTTTTCTCTTAGTTTTATTTAGAATTTGTTTTAATTTACAAGCAAGAAAAGACAGTTATTCAGGAACTATTTTTTGTAACCATATTATGTAACCACTGGTAGTTCTGCCAAATACCAAGTGTTATCTACAAAACAGAAAGAAAGAGGAACTGATGTAATCTTTTGGTCCTCATAGAAGTAACACACAGAATATACAAAAATATTTTTTGAATAAAAAAACATCTAAAAGCATTCATGCTATAGTCCTGAATTTATTTCCATTTTGTACTACTAAATTATTTCTCATTTTCCATCAACAAAGCTAACATACACAGGTGAATGACAAGCATAAAGGTGAGGAGAGCTATCAGATAAACCACAGTGCCAATAGAACAAAGACACAAAGGAGTCTAGCAAGCTATTGTTACATAGACAAGCTTCAGGTACTCTAATCGAACACATTCCAAATTTCCATTGCAGAATGTAAACAAATGAATTTCCAGTAATAGAAATACAATCGTAAACATATATATTTTTGTCAAGAAACCAAAATATTACAGTGCATTGTTCAAGGACTAGCAAACAGTGTCAATGTAACCAGATTACAAAACCCTCGCAAGGCCATCACAGGGCTAATTAAATACATGTATAAGTTATAAACAATAGAGTTTCACCCACACAGTGGAGCCATAGATGCATTGCCTAGAACCGCGAAAAGCAAGGCCAACTACAACCACAACGCATCAAACCCTATGAACAGTAAATCCTCAAGCAAACATCAAACAGATATCAGGGGATGACCCTACCCTTTTCAGTCGTAGGAGACCAGTGCAAGAACCACGAGCAAGCCACCATCCACCTACATAGGCCACCCACCAGGCCATTAGTAATTGTCATAGAGAAAGCCATGGCTGTAATAATGAACAACGATTGAAACAGAGTGAGGAGCTATGGAAACTTACTAGGTAGAGTCGCACTTGAACGAGCCACGGAACCAAGGTAGCAGCCATAAATTCACCCACTGCCGCAGAGGAGTAGAGGCCATTAGCGTCTTAGTGAAATGGTGTAAAGGGAAGTGGCAAAGAAGGAGAGAATACCTTCAAGTAATTGTTGAAAGGAGACCGGAAGTAGAGCAACCCCATAGCTGCAACCTATAGCAAATACACAAAAACATTAACCTATGAAGATAGTGCACAAGAAGATCTGAATGACCAGAAAATTGAAATAGTGAAAACTAGCAGAGCCGAGTAGAAGTCAACAGAGGAAACCGATACCGAGGGTTTCACAACCCATAGCTAGCATAGAACGAGTACATAACAAGCGAGGCATCGCTTACAAGCGGAGACCCATATCTTACAGCAAACCAACCTCAACAAGAACGAGAACACAGAGAAATTACAGAGTAAACTCTCGCACAGCAAACCCCAAACCCTCACCAGTAGCATAGCGGCATCGTAGCACAGGAAATGATAAATGAAGTGAAGGACTAGTGTTTCGAGGGATAGAAGGAGCTGGAAGGAGCAGAGCCCAGGTTTTGGACACATGTCCTCACCTCCACATGCCCATAGTACATTGCATTATAGTCAACCAACCACTGGGTATTAAAACAAATAAATCAACACATATATTCATTCACCATTATACATAACACTTAGCAAAAGGTCGTAGGTGCTGGTCCCATCAAAAAGTGTGGGACACGTGGAAGATTTACAAGGAAAGATTCATTTGGCTTGGCAAGATCATGGCTTGCAATTTTCAGAAAAGTAATGCCATCATATATATTGTTATTTAATTAAACATATTATTGTCATCATACATATATATTATTAATTCAATAAATACTTGTAAATCTATCCTCCTAGAATGAAGAACACAATCCCAAACCATAAACGTTATTTAAGAAAAACTAGGAATAGAAATGTATATAATCAGGATCTACTTACATAGGTGTATTGGTATAAAAAAAAAATGATTAAATAATTCATATTTTATGATATGTCAGATAAAATTTGATAATGGACACAAAATTCTATATTCATATCAAATAATGTTACATATAAATACATCTAGTGTTGTCTCAATATAGGTAAACTAACTTGGACACACAATCACTTGGTTGAGAGAATATATCAACCACACACCAATATAGGAAACATATAGATCTAAACAACTCCTAAGGAATAAGAGCATACTCCTTTACATATAAATATTCACAACTGAGACAAGTAGGAATTAAATTTCCAATTCAGCTCCTTAATGACTACTTGTCTCAATCTCAATATCGAAAGTGTAGTTGTCATGAAACATGACAAAAGAATATGTCAACATTCATATAGAGGAACAACCATCTACTGGAGGGCACAGATGCCCAATGGATGCAACCTCTAGTGCTCTAGGATTCCCTTTGCATACATGGTTCTATCAATTGCATACATGTACCTGTACCTGCAAATCCCCCTCCATCATCATCATGATGGGTGTTGTGGGTGAAACCACCCTAGGGATTTGGGTTGAGAGCCCCAACAGAGCAGAGGGCAAACCACAACAAGAAATCGCCAGGCAATCAACCAAAATGCTTATTCTACTAAACTATATAGGAGTGTCCTTACCCGGATGTCCTTCGTTTGGGTAGATCCCATAGGGTAAAAACCCTCAGCTTCTCCTGATGTTCTTGAAACCTGAAAATTATTGAAATGGAACATACACAACATTAGAAACATAAAGCATGTTCATGATATTAACTTTAAATCATATAAATGAATGACTAACTATACGTCAATATAAGATTCATAAATGAATTCCAACATAACTTGATGCATAAACATATTTAATATTGGAAACATAACAACATTCCTTTTATTGAAGTTAACTACAAGTAAAGTGGATAAACACAACCTGAGTCCTTCTTCGCCTCCAAGCGGAACCGTCTTTCAGATCCGTCCTTTCCTGGACTTCAACAATATTCCTCCATCACCAATATAAGGATATCTCAAGCAAGATGAAGGATATCTATAACAAGGAAACAAGTATTTCCTGAATATTTTGGGAGTGTATGAGGCATAGTGATTCGTCACACTTGATTAGGGATAATATCACTATAGTATCAATATCTCATATCTTCTCCCTTAAGACCTTCCCGTGGATGTTTATTTATACTTCTCCAAATTAGTTTTTTCGGTTGGGCAACATTTGGGCTATGTGAAATAGGAGGTGAGTAATAGGTAAAACCTGTGAAATCTGCCTGAAATTAAAGAAATTTAATCTTTCTAAGTGTTTTAACTTAAGTACGTGGGTTGGGTATCTGTTGACCTACGTGTACATGCTTTTATAACAGGGAAAAGTAGCATATAGGGAATAAAACACTGTTTTTTAGATTTTGGACCAAGTCTAGAAGGAAGGGTTTCCCTAGGCCATAATCTGAGCATCAGATATACCATGAGTGGTAAATGGTGCTATAACATATGCCCCCTAATATATGAGGTCAGAAGGGTTACGTGATGGCCGAAATGTATTATGTGTATGGAAGGAATCATGCTGAGAACGAGAAGGATTTCACCATAATTTAGCTTGTCAAGCCATCGAAAGAGATCATAAAGAAACTATTGTCTGAGGCAGGAATACCCATGCTCAGAAATAATAAAGCATGTCCACATGTCAAGTACAAAGGCAGATCCAATATGCATACAAGTATAAAGGAACTAAAAATACATAATGGATCATCTGATCATAATCAAGAAAGTACATGTCTGAATATCACATATAAAGAGCTAATCAATGATGTCGAAGTATGAAGCTGATCACTGAAGTCAAGAAAATGATCCAAATAGTACCAAGTGAACATGATGGAATAAATTGTATTGCACTATAACTCGAGTGCCAACATATAAAATGTCACTATAAGGAACTGCAACATATAATGTGGATGGTGTCAACTAGCAGAAATAGGAGCAACTACTAAGTGAACCAAGACATGCTGATGAAATCCCGAGGTCTTCACCGACTGCCATGGTACATTTCTACACAATGGGAACGAATGGTCTGAAGTCGACAATGTGATAAATCTTTTGATTACCGGTCATTGATGTATACCGTTAACAAACACGAGACTACTCACCGATAATGATGATGAGAGTCAACATACCCAATACAATCTAAAAACTGTCAATAAATTAGCTCTAGTCGAACACTTGAAAAAATCTACCAATCAAGAGACAATGACGTGTTTCTACTATCGATAGTGAAGGAATCTGCCACTGATGACTGCAAACCCTAAGGTACTGCCAAATGGACTCTAGATCTCTTTCCTAGAGCAATGTGCTGAACTCGATGGGATAAGATCCACTACAAGGAAGGAATTAAGGCATCCTTCATCAATCTAGCGCGAATGTAACTTGTAGGCCAATAATGTGGAAGGAATCAGATGGACAAATATGTAGTAACCCAACCGAAGCACATTTCTGGTGTATAGAAGATGTGGCTAGCGCACGATAGAAACCCTCTGAACCAACCAATAATGAAAGCTAACATAGTGGTGAGGAATCCACCAATAGGGTCAAATGGAAACCAAGGCACTCCACGAATCCCAATGTTTGATAATGAAAAATGATTTCAAACACAAGGGAAACCACCTAGTCAAAGACACATGATATTGATCAATGTTGAGCACAAGGTGACCTATCAATAATGAAAATAGAACCAAGGTGTGGCTCTAGGTCTTCCCTCAGAGCAATTTGTCATAGTCGATAAGAACAAGACTCACTAGCAAGAATTCAATGGAGACCTTCTCAAATTGGCATGAGTAAAGGACCAATAAAACTTATGTGATAACAAATATGACACTGACAACCAGGGATGGCCAACTAAAAAATAGGTCAAGAGACACTGCAAAGAGGCCGACTCATGTTTACTTCCCTTGAACAAAAGCACGACTCAACTGTGACTACATGGCAGCATATGATAGCTGTGTGTTCTAAAATGCGGATGCAAATTAGAGTTTAATTGATGTCAACCCAGGAAGGTAAACTTAGAAGTGCTTATCTAAAATATATAGATCTAGAAAGATTCCTAATTTGTCCAAGATCTTAAACTCCCCTTACAGGAACATATTCATTAAGATCTCTTTCAATAACTAATCAAGCCTAGATCTAACAATTGTCTGAGATCTATGATTCTCTTACAAGAACATGTTCTACAAGATCTCTTCCAACATTAGAACATCTAATAAGAAATTAAAAGCTGAAATGAAATAAACCTAGATCTAATAATTGTATGAGATATTACGGTTCTCTTACAAGAACACTTTCAAATAAGATTCTTCCAATATTAGAACATTTAACAGAACTTGAAAGATAAAATCAAACAAAAACATAAAATAAATTATACCTAAAATAAGAAAATAGGCATGCAAGTGAGGCCATGGGGGCCCTCCATAACTCCACAAGCACACCACTTCAATGGAGACTCAAACGTAGAAGCAAAATTGAAGTATGATCCTTTATTCCAAAATTCTAAGATTACAAAAACTTCCAGATTACAAATGGAGGAGATTGTACTCCTATTTATACAATGGGATGAGTTACAAACTCATAATGATCATCCACCAATCTACTTTCCCATTATTACAAAATATGATCCCACAAATCTCTCAAGCATTTTTAACTACTTTCCTATTATTACAAAATATGATCCCTTTGAATCCTCCACAAATCTCTCACATATCTTGGATAAGATATGCCAATCCAAATCCTCCATTATCTTCTCCTTAGGAATTGGATAAGATATGCCAACCGAATCCTCCATGATCTTCTCCTTAGGAATTGGATAAGATATGCCAACCAAATCCTCCATGATTTTCTCCTTAGGAATTGGATAAGCTATGCCAATCCAAATCCTCCATGATTTTCTCCTTAGGAATAGGCTTGCATAATTATCTCCTTAATATAGTGGAGGAGATATTAATTCTTCACATATTTCCTACATATCACAAAACTCACATATTCTTGAGATATATATAAAAATATTTATATTTTCTAATGTTTAATCATAAATTCACTTGTAATACAAAAATGAATAAAATGGAAAATAAGAAGGTGAAACCCAAATGTATGTATGAAAATGATATGATAAAAGGTTAATGGGATGATGAAATGTAAGGAATAGTGAAGAAAAAGGTGGATGAAAATATGACATTTCTGAGTCCCAACATCCTCCCCAACTGAACTTGTTGCATGTCCTCATGCAACCATGCATGGGTCTCTTTAAGAACATTTGTCATTTTGAACTTTGGCTTTACATCATGATGTATTGTAATAACGAATGTTTCCAGGATATGTGAAAGACATGAGTAACAATTTACATTTTCTTATGGTTGGTTCTTTTGTGACAACCATGAATACAAAGAATGTTGGTTCTTGTGTTAACAACATTCATTTCATTTTCTGTTCTCTTTTCTTCAATAATAATGTAAACACTCACTGGAAATCATAATGTGTAGAAGAAAGCCCTTTTGTAATATTAATGAAACATGCCAATATTGTGTATGAAGCAAAGTGCAACAAAGTATCATTGGAAAATAAAAGTTGGTGAATGGTAAATGAAAAAAATGGAGTGATAGTGGTGAAGAAATTGAATCATGGAAGTGAATATGTAGTGTGGTGAAGAAATGGAATCATGGAAGTGAATATGTAGTGAATATAGTTCTCCCCCCCTCAACTGAATTGGTTGCATGTCCTCATGCAACTTGACATGGCTCATGAAAGGAAATGTAGCATGGTGAGGGAGTTTTCCAAAATATTCAAATTAGCATATAAGGAATTGCATGATGAAAGATTAGAAAAAAAAATACCTCTACTTACCCAAGAATGATGAACTATGCAATAGGAATGTAGCTGCTACTGCTGCTGGATCAGGAAAATGTGACTGATGTTGTTGTAACTGGATTCTGGGAGATGAAGGAATCTGAACTGTTGATGTTGAATCATGGAAAAGATAAATGCTGAAATTGGAACTGTGGTACTCTCATAGATCATAATTCATGTTGCTGTAACTACTGAGGGAGTCGTGAAAAAGTGTATAGTCTTCACCCCCTACTAAAATTCTTGGTACAATTCTAATCATGTGAAAGAATGTGTCGATGTTGAGCATGAATAGAAATCATTGGATTACCGGCCATTGATGCATGCCATTAACCAATGCGAGGCAACTCACCATTGATGTCAATGAGTGCCAAGGCACCCAAGTACATCTTGCGAAGTGCGAATGAATGTGTTGAGGTCGAGCCACTTGCAAGATCTGAAGATCAAGGGACGTTGATGTATTCCCATTATCGTTAGTGAGAGAACTTGCCATTAAGGCATGCAAGCCTCTAGGTACTCAAAAGGAACTCTAGTCTATTTCCCAGATAAGGTGCTGATGTCGATGGGGCAAAACTTGTTGAAAGGTGGGCCTTAAGGAATCCCACATCAGTCAACGCGAGTTTGTACAAAAAGATTTGGTAGGACTATAAATGGAAAGAACTCATGGATAAGCAGTGTGAATCAGCATGGCGAGGAAAACAAGGCAATGTAATCATGGAAAGGGAATGACTTCGAGCGTCCAAAAATGAATGTAAGGAAATGCATGGTGTATGAAGATGAACTCTTGCTGTGAAAAATGGATATGGAAATGTCATGCTTTATGGATTTAGAATTGGTGGAATTCAAAATCTGCTTCAAAAAGGGAGGTGCAAGGTAGTGGTTGTGGAGTTGGATTTGTCTTTAGAATTTTTCATGAATTGTAGTCTTTGGAAGACCAGTTGTCATCAGAATGTAATCTCCTTATGATCACTTGATTATCCTGTAACCTGTAAAAAAACTTGGCAGAAAGAAAACATAAGTGTGTTCAAGAAGAAATGGCCATTTCCTTCACAATTCTTACGCAAAAATTTCATACCAAATAAAATAGATTAAGGACAATCAAAGTGTTGAAATTGACTTAATCATGATATTAAAATCAATCCATTCTTAAAATAACCATGAAAAGTAATACTCCCTATTGGTGTCAGATGATATATGCTCGGCAAAAAGATTAGCATTAGAAAGATCTGTTGTGTTCTGCATATTAGTATGTCATATAAAATCATTCGTCATGAATATTTAATGCCAACTTGAAGCTATTGAATCATTTATAGAATCCTCCAGATGTTTGATAAATCGATCCTCAAAATTTGTTTCCAAGTGTTCCATTTTTTTATTTTCAGACCTGCATGAATTTTGTGAATTTTTATTTTTATTTTTTATTTTTTATTTTTTTTATTTTTTATTTTATTTTTTAACAAAAGAATGAAATTCAAAATTAGAAAAAAAAATCATTTTTTTTAATAAAGAAATCAACAAGAAAATTTCTAAAAATAAACTAACATTAAAATGGATTAAAAGGGAGTAGTTGGTTTGGCTTGATTCAATTCATTCTCATGGTCACCCTGTCTTATGCGAGTTCTAAGTAATTTGGTGTAGCCACCCACTCTATTCTTGTAACAGTAAGCAAATTTAGTAAAAAGTTTATAAACAATATCATCTCCTCAAACAAAAGAACCTACGCGTCTCTTAGCTAATTCAGTGCCTTCTTTCCCAAGTTGGACCATTCTATCTGCCAATCATCTTACCTATTTTGCCTTGGCAACAGTGGTTTCAATCTGCTCGTGCTTAATCAACTGGGAAACCATGGTCCTTAGCATGGCCATTCGATGGCCTGTGGGCCGACCAAGTTTCCGGAAATTGTTCACGATAGCGATGAGGGTTATGGATGAAAGCTCAACAACAGTCGGCTACTTCCAGTAGAAAATGAAATTGGAGAAGCAAGCCAAATCTTCTAAGTTTCACTGAAGGTTTATTGCATAGCCCTTGCTCCCACGCTTCTTAACAAATCACTTTTATTTAGAACAAAATCTAGATCAATACTCCAAGGTCGAAATGCTTGCTTGCTTCAAACGCGTGCTGAGTTTCATACAAAGGCTTTCGAGGTGTTTCATACAGATGCGTGATGGGTCAACATTCACTTTTATCGGGGTCAGGGGAATTTACCAGATCCGTAGAATCTGACATGTTGAAAGATCGACCCATCGTTTATGGTAAGAGAAGCCAGAATGTATTCCAGGATAGTAGCAATACTTATCCAAGGCAGTGATCATCTCAAACCTTCTCATTCCAAAGATCCAAAGTAACCTATGGAGGATAGAATGACGCATATTATACATCCTCAACAACCAGGAGAATGGGGCCTGATGGGGTGACTCATGAGGAACACATGGAAGTGGATACCAGAACGGGCAACGCAACCAAAAGGATATCTAGAGGAATTAAAGATAAGGGCCATTTTATTACTAAAAAAAACTGAATTCGGATGGAAGGGTTGAGACAAAGGAAATATTGCATAGTATGGATGGAGATGAGATCGACCAGTTTGACAACGAGTCGAAAAAAAAAAAAATAGATAAAGCTCTGCATGGGTGGAAAGAATCCCACGCACAGATGCTCGACACAGGAAGAAGTGGTATGAGTAATGTTTCGAGTAAGTGTGCACTCCTTGGGCTTTCATCTACCACCAATAAACAGGAAAAACAATCTCAAGAGGTTTTCGGTATGTTGTTATGTAACAGCAAAAGAGAGGACAAACGGTCTCAGAGCGATAATAAAGAGAACAAACAACCTCACATGAACAACTCGTCTTGTAGATGGTTTGGACTTCGAAAGGATTAACATGAGCAGTTGATCTACTTCTACTATGTTCATTAGGCTTCTACAAATGAACAGAGGAGTCGGTTTTGCACAAAATCTGGTGACTTATGGTGTTGCAGTGTGTTTCTCATTATTATGTGTTTTCTTTGTTGAATTTATTTATTTATTTTTAAACAGAGATCTAAAAAAAAATTAAGATGATTTTTCGCTCATGCAGATCAATTTTCCTGCAAAAGTATTTTTTTATTCGAAATAAATCAATAAATTTTCTGATCTTCCAGATCACACGAAGCGCAGGAAGAGAGCATACTAATCTCTTGATTTTTTTTATTTATGCGTGTTAGCGTGGATGGATAAAACAAAATTAAGATCTGCGACAAAACCTTACATTATCTACACTCTTTTTGCAATGTCACGGGGGCATTTAGACTCTCAGAAGACAAATCTTTCCGATAATGAGGCTCCTGGCTCACCCGTGATACAGAAACAAGACATAGAAATGCAAAGATGTGCCACTGAATTTATTCATGATGATTTATTTTTTTGAAAACAAAACTAAAAACTTCTAATGATAACGACTTCTAATGACTTCTAATGAGATCTCATTTTTATTTTTCTAATATATTCTACATTAACTTAAAAGATATTTTATTTTCTAAGTAAAAGCATGCTTCCAGTGAAGCCACCTACGGACTAAAAATTCGAACATGCTCACATCAAGATTTAAAAATCTTACATTATGTTTTGCAAGTATGTGAGAATCATGTCTTAGAGTTGGCTCAAGGTTATTGTCCTTGCTCTCCAAGAAGTACCTGTTCAACATTGTCAAAGTCCTCATCCGTAGATGGATTAGTGAGAAATGGGGGGTTTAAAATAAAAAATTAATTTAAATTATCTATGTGCGAAAATGAAAAAAAAGAATGCTCCAAACTTTGAACTCCTTTACGAACCTGCTGTCACCAAGTTCCGCAAATTAGTCCATAAAAACAAATGCATAAAATAAAGACTAAATCCTTCTAGTTGCACTTCCCTGGCAACGGTGCCAAAATGTGTGGTCTAAAATGTGAATGTAAATTAGAGTTTAATTTAATGTCAACCCGGGAGGGTAAACTTATAAGTGCTTATCTAAAATATATAGATATAGAAAGATTCCTAATTTTTCCAAGATCTTAAATTCCCCTTACAAGAACATATTCATTAAGATCTCTTTCAATAACTAATCAAGCCTAGATCTAACAATTGTCTAAGATCTATGATTCTCTTACAAGAACATGTTCTACAAGATCTCTTCCAACATTAGAACATCTAAAAATAAATTAAAATCTGAAATGAAATAAACCTAGATCTAATAATTGTATGAGATCTTACGGTTCTCTTGCAGGAACACTTTCAAATAAGATTCTTCCAATATTAGAACATTTAACAAAACTTGAAAGATGAAATCAAACAAAAACATAAAATAAATTATACCTAAAATAAGCAAATAAGCATGCAAGTGAGGCCATTGGGGCCCTCCATAACTCCACAAGCACACCACTTCAATGGAGACTCAAATGTAGAAGCAAAACTGAAGTATGATCCTTTATTCCAAAATTCTAAGATTACAAAAACTTCCAGATTACAAATGGAGGAGATTGTACTCCTATTTATACAATGAGATGAGTAACAAACTCATAATGATCATCCACTAATCTACTTTCCCATTATTACAAAATATGATCCCACAAATCTCTTAAGAATTTTTAACTACTTTCCCATTATTACAAAATATGATCCCTTTGAATCCTCCACAAATCTCTCACATATCTTGGATAAGATATGCCAATCCAAATACTCCATGATCTTCTCCTTAGGAATTGGATAAGATATGCCAACCATATCCTCCATGATCTTCTCCTTAGGAGTTGGATAAGATATGCCAACCAAATCCTCCATGATTTTCTCCTTAGGAGTTGGATAAGATATGCCAATCCAAATCCTCCATGATTTTCTCCTTAGGAATAGGCTTGCATAATTATCTCCTTAATATGATGGAGGAGATATTAATTCTTCACATATTTCCTACACATCACAAAACTCACATATTCTTGAGATATATATAAAAATATGTATATTTTCTAATGTTTAATTATAAATTCACTTGTAATACAAAAATGAATAAAATGGAAAATAAGAAGGTGAAACCCAAATGTATGTATGAAAATGATATGATAAAAGGTTAATGGGATGATGAAATGTAAGGAATAGTGAAGAAAAAGGTGGATGAAAATATGACATTTTTGAGTCCCAACAATAGCTTTGTATAAGTTTGTCATGCAGGAGGCATAAGAAAATTCTCTATATGATTGGAAGAGGTAACCAATTGGAGCAGTATTGACTTGATAACAATGTTAAGACTCTCCTAAGTCAAACTAAAGCCTACCCAAATGGAGGAAATACTTTCTTTTGAGGGATTTTTTCAAGGGCATCACGACTGACTTTAGCTACCATCAAAATATGGAAATAATGTCTCGTTCCCATTCTTTTTGGAATATATAATTTTTTGTCCTTTTATTTGATATGAAGCTCAAAAAAGAACAAAAGAATGCTATAGTATAGTGGAAAGAACAAGTGTCAAAAAAGAAAATGTTCTAGTTCTTGGGAGGGGAACATTCCTATGCTTAATGCAAAGATGTGAAACTAGTCAAGGACACTCAAAGGGATGTTCTTTCCACAGGTAAAAGGGTGTGTCAAATTGCATAGGCTAACTGATTGCAAGGTTTATTCTGAAGAAGACATGGTCAATAAGTGGCTTAAATATGAGTCCAAGTGAAGCTGACTCAAGACCAAGATGTGAAAGTAGTCAATATGCAATGCAGCAGTACAACTCAACACAAAGGAACGTCTAGGGTATAATGCCAGAAAGTAATGCAGAAGTACGAGAGTGAGTCTTCAATGCACAAGTCATGGTGGGATTAAAGAGGACTCTTGAGCCTACTCAATATAGCTGCATGGGTAGCCAATGTTAGCAAGGATCTATCTAAGATGCCCATGTAAAGGTTGGCTCTACCATCGCATCATGATTTGTAAAGTTGGCAAGTGAAAATGGTTTGTGAAGCAAGGTACGATGGGGTTGACCCTATGGCTAACATATCAGAGTATGGAGGCTAGTATGCAAAATGCAGTGGAAAGTAGTATTCCTTAACCTATATGCCAATAAGAAGTTATGGGTCTATATTTATGGGACGAAAATGATGTCTTGAAGAAGTCTTCAAAAGTTTCTATAAAGATAACCCATTTTTGACGCTCCAAGCCAAAAGGTCAAAAATTCCATAAGACAAAAATCAATTTTTTAAAAAATAATTTTTATTTTTCAACTTATCTAAGGACTTTTGGACTCACTATTTTGTCATTTGTGTTTTGAGAAAGGAGTTATGAAGACAAACTCAACCAAGCTTCCTTTGACCGATTGGACTGTTCAAATCACCTAAAACCTCCAGGTAACCGTTATTTCCTGCTTTTAATTATTTGTGATACTTTTTAGATGTTCTTTTCCAAGTTTTGACCATAGGAAGATATGTCAAAAAATTCAACTCTGCGTACACGTGGGTTGAATATAGGTAACTCGCGTATACGAGTGCCCTACATGTGACTGTGTGAAAAGGGAACTCATGTGTGTGTGAGTAAAAATTCTAAAACGTAAATCTAACAGTTTGAAACATCTTTTTTGGGAAGGATGACCATCACCTAGCATGAAAGGGAGCAAAGTGCTATTGATAATCAAGTAATGGGGGACCAAAATGATTTGGATGTTTTAAGAGGTTGTGGCTTGCTAAATCCTTTAAGATTCCAAATATGAAAGCCAACACAGGATTGCTTGCACTGTTGATTCATTACTGGAGTGCACAGGATGATGCATTCATGATCGATCAGATGCCCCTAAGGGTCGAGATCGAAGATATTTTCTTCATTACTAGTCCTTCTCGAAGAGGAAAGGTGGTTCATTCTACTGGCGAGACAAGATGTAGTCTTACTGTAGAAGACTATGTCGACATATATTGTCTTGGTCATCCTCAAATGATTGGAATTGAGATTCCAATAAAACACGTAGAGAGATTTTCCTTGAAGATTCTACTATTTGCCATTGCAAGGGTAAATGGTTTTGCTACTTTACATCAGGCCTCGTGAGTATCTGTGAGCCTAGTAGTGGAATGTCCCACCACAGTTTTTGATTGGTGCAAGCCGCTACTGACCAATATGAAGAACCAACTGACCTTCATTCAGAAGGGTTAGACAAATAATTTTGGATATGGCACAATCTTATGATCATTCTTCTTTGAGAAAGTATATGGGCTTCGACCCAAGGTATTATCGCTACCAATATCCCTAGAGATCAATGAATGGGTAGATGGGCTAACCTGATGAATGCTTTGGGGGTGGCAATGTGCCCAGGATGACTTTTGACGATGATTTTTTCACATGGTAGAATCAACAGGTCATCACAGTCTATGACTACCCCTATGCCGGGATGGATTTCCTGGGAGATCCAAATTTAGAGTTACCACCGAATACCACATGGGATAGTATAGGTAACAATTTTTAAATTTTTAAGATTTTTAAAGATTTTTTGGATTTTTAATATAAATGAACTTAATTTTTTTTTTGATGAGACAAGACACTTACAAAATATATTGATCATGTTTCAAATGTGGGACCAATGAGACCTGATGAATTTCCTTGACATAAGCATCGTGGAAGAGATGTTGAAGGGGTTGTAGCTGAGACATAGAGAGTTCTCCATGCAGTTCAAAGGAAGTTGTTGAGGCTGACTCACCAAGTACACATGATAGCCATAGCGGATCTACCTGAGGACATGCAGCGTCACGTGGTAGGAGTACCACAGGACTAGGTGCAGGTATTCTGGGGTGTAGCTAATTTCGTTGCTTACTTTCTTGCCACTCATCCTGAGCCAGGTAGATAGATCATCAGATCCTTTTATGACTAGACATGATGATGGGCATAAGCCCAAATTTTGTAGGGAATTTTGTCCCAATTTTTGTATATTATTTTGGACACAAATACTCTATCTATATATAGGTGATTTTATGATGATCATATATACAGATGTACTTCGATTATATTTTATGTTTTTAAATTTGATGAATGATTTATATGCCAATCTAATGCTTGATTAGCAATAGAATTCGCTAATGAATTTTTTGATCGTGGAATGTGAACATATGTGATATAAACAAATGATAGTTGCAACAATATTACTCTCAGAAATTGGTGATAAAATTAGGGATATCGTACCCGATAAGTGTTATTCAGCTGAGGTATGACTAGTTGTGAGTCTAAATAAACCCTTAATGAATCAATACCAAGAGATATCGCTTCAAATAGAAAATTAATAACAGTAGTATATTCAGAAATATTATTTGAAGCAACACCAATACATACTCCTCTCAAAACCATCAACTGGACAAATGGATAATAAATCACCGAAGTCACAAAAGCAAGGTTCCGGGTATGACTACTCGTCCCATCGACGAATCCTAGATATATTGAATCATCCATCAATTCCTGCCAAAGCAGATCAAAAATATCGACATCACTACAACTGATAGATAGATATGTACTATACAAACAAGTAAGTGCTCGACTGAAGCCTAAGCAAAGTACTTCTTAAGGTAGAGCCCATTTCTGGGCTCTGCCAACTTGATTCCTTCAAATTCAATTAATTCATAAGCTCCCTTTTTCAAAACATGCTTGACTATAAAGGGACCGTACCACATAGATTTAAATTTGCCTACCCCCAGGGAATATTTTTCTTTATCGTAGATGAGGACAAGGTCACCTTCAGAAAAATTTTGAGGATAGAAAACTTTATTGTATTGAGTTTTTACCCTCTTTTTATGGGCTTCATTTGTTATGGCAGCATCTCGACGCTACTCATCATGATGCTCCAAATGAACAAGGCATTGCTCGATACTAGAAGTCTCTGGAAGAAGTTCAACAACTAGTTGAAGAAGAGGAATTTCACATTCAATAAGAAAGATAGATTCCAATACGTAAACTAGTTGAAAAGGAGTAAAGCTAGTGGCAGTCTTAACTGACATTCGATATGCCAAAGTGCAAGATACAACATGATGTGCCAAGTAGATCAAGAATTGTTAATTGTCCTTTGCAACATGATTTTAAGGGACTTATTCACAGCTTCAACCTACCCATTGGCCTAAGGATAATATGGAGATGAATGCTCCTACCAGAAACCCAACATGAGAGCCAATTCAGACATCAGTTGATTTTGGAAATGACTGCCATGGTGAATGACAATCTCTTTAGGGATACTAAATCTCGAAATAACTTGATTGAAGAGAAACAAGGTTGTTGTTTCACTGTCATTTTTGAAAGGAGGCATGGCCACAACCCACTTTGTAAAGTAGTCTACGGCTACAATGATGTACTTGTGATTTCTTGCCCAAGGTAGATTACAAGTAGTAAAATCAATGCCCCACTTCGTAAAAGGACTGATGGTGATAAGAGGGAAAAGAGGAGCTAGATGTTCGCGCATTTTTCGAGTATAGACTTGACGAGGATGTCATCTTTTGACCGCTTCAATACAATCTTTGAAAATTGAAGGCCAAAAGTAGCCTACTCACAAAATTTTTTGGGTTGTTGCAAGCCCTAATAGATGACTACCATAGGCTCCACTGTGGCAATCATTAAGAACTAACTCAACTTCTTCCAAAGTTAAAAAATCCCTAAGGATTGAATCAATCCCACGATGATATAATGTGTCACCTATAATAACATAATTCTTAGAGAGTTGACACGACCTTCTACGCTTATCTTTCAAGGAAGTGGGTGGAAAATTTGAAGTCTAGAGATATATAATGATATCCCCATACCAAGGATCTTGTGAAGAAATGGGAAATAAATGTTTGTTGGGAAAAATTTGTTCGTGAAAAACTTCTTCCTCACAAGGAAGCTTTGATATCAACTCTGAAAATACTAAATATTTCTTAGATTTAGCTGACATGAATTCGAGATCGAATTCTTGTAAAATGACAATACATCGATTATATTTACCCCCAATCACTTGCCTATTGAGAACAAACTGAAATGGATTGACGGCTTCTAAGATGAACGCTTTTTGAAGTAGAATGTAATGATGAAGCTACTGGATAGCATGGAAAGCTCCCAAAGCCAATTTCTAGATGGGAGAATAGCATAGTTCAGGACCTACCAAGCCTCGAATTAGGTAGTAGATGACATACTCACATAAGGAATCATGTTCCTGAACCAAAACCATACCAATAGTTGATTCTACTGCAGCGAGATACAAAAGAAATCCTATGCTATAATCAGGTGCACTCAATAATGGAGCAGAAGTTAAAGCTTCTTTCAAAGCATCAAAAGATCATTGCGTGAAATCATCCTATAAAAATGGGACTCCTTTTGTGATCTCGTGTAGTTTGTTATAAATATCCTCAAGAAATTTTCCTTTCCTTGGAGACTTTGAAGTTAACGAATGGAAGATAGGGGAGGTAACTGAAGTATTGCCTCAACCTTGAAGGGATCAGTACGAATCCTCTCTGTTGATATGATGAATCCTAACAACCAACTAGATGTGATGGCGAAAATGCACTTATTCAGATTCAACCACATTTTATAAAAACGACACCGTTCTAAAATCAACTGAAGGTGTTTAGGATGATCATTTCCTTTTAGAGAACAAGAAACTAAATCATCCAAATATGCTTCAATAACGTGTTTGATGTGATGAAAATCATAAGACATGGCCCATTGAAAATTCGCTCCAACTTTTTTGAGGCCAAAAGGGATCTTTCTGTATGCAAACGTACCTCAAGGAAACATAAAGGTTGTCTTTTTTTGATCTTCTAGATGCATAGTAATTTGATTGTAACCAAAGAATCCATCCATGAATGAAAAAATTTCATGATCTGCACATTCATCAATAATTTGATCAATAAAGGGCATGGGGTAATTGTCTTTCGAACAAGCATTATTTAGGTCCCTAAAGTCAATACATACTCGGATCGTTCCCTGACTTTTATCTACAGGGACTCGGTTAGAGACCCACTCAGTTAGAGGAAGAGGGTATATAAAACATGCCTTTAGCAGCTTTTCAACTTCAGCTTTGATATTTGCTCCTTTTCTAGGATTGACCTGTCGATGTTTTTGACGAATAGGTTTATAATTTTCGTATGTCTTGATCTCATGCTGGACTATAGATGGATCAATTCTAGGCATTTCCTCATAAGACCGAGCGAACACATCATGAAACTCTTTGAAGAGATTGGTGTAAATATGCATTTCTTCAAGGGAACAATCAGTGCCAATGAAGAAATTTTCGATTATGTTACGATTCCTAGAGATGTTCATAGGTATAGTTTGTGAGATAACAGACATGTTACCTTCAGCAGAAAATTGTGCTGGGTCCAAAGGGTTTAAAATTGTATGAACATCACTAGTAGATTGTTAGGCCCCTATACTACTAGTGTAAAAACTTATTGTTATTAGTACAACCCACTTATTATATTGATGTACCCAGTAGTGCCCATATTGTTACTATTGTGCCCCATAGAAGCCCACTATTGTTATTATTGTGCCCTTACATTATTATTGTTATGTCGGCTCTAATTATGTTTTGACCCCTTAGACTCCTATATATAGAAAGGAGGTCTTTTCATTTGTATCATCAAAGAATTGTTCATTTATGTAATGTAAAGGAGGTTGCCCCCTCGAAGAGGCTGAGTTCTAAGGCGTTGATCTATCTTTTCTATCTTTTCTTGAGCTGGTTTCATAACATTTAGTATCAAAGCTTTGGATTCTAAGGTTTCGCTGCTCCAAACAGGTCATTGTGGCATTTTCGCTATAACATTTTTTCTGTGACATTTCAGAAGCTAAAAAGTAAACCCATTTGATAAGAAATCGCATTGAATATCAGATCCGAATTTTAGAGCTTTTCGCACTATATCTACGGCGATATGATCTGAGGAAGTTGGTCTTTTTGCAAACTCCTGAATTACATTCCAAACAAGTGACCTAGGGAAAATCGTCATAACTTTCTCTTTGAGCATCGGATTGAAATTTCATAAGAAGGCACAGAGAGAGGATGTACTGTAGTTTCTTGTGGATATTTTTTAGAGCCAAAGGTTGAAACCGTGACACATGGCACTTCATACAACTTAGCTATTCTGGAAAGGTCTATAATCAGGTCATCTTGGGAGATTGTGCATAACTCTTTCTTGGAGAATCCAATTTGGATCAGACTAGTGGCATTGGAATGAGGACACAGAGGGCTACTACAGGTTGCAATTTTAGAACTTAAAGATCCAAAAGTACAGAGTTACAGTCGTTTCAAGATCAAGCTCCTAAAATCAAGAGAAAGCAAGATGAGGAAGTTTGATGGAAAGGATCCGGTAAATTGGATACTTCAGATGGAGAAATATTTTGATCTACATGGTGTACCATTGTTACAAAAGGTATGTATTACATCTTCATATTTAGAACCAGATCAATTTTTATGGTATGAAGGGCTTTGTTCTCGTAAACAACTTGTTACGTGGTCAATTTTCATGGAGGAAATGATAGCACATTACGAGGATACAAAGAGCAACACCTTCTTTAGAGAAACAACACAACAATTGGAAAGAGTAAAAGGGCTTTGTGACATAGTGGAAATAAAAATTACGGCAACCAGGAAGCATACCACTCACAACTATAAAGATGGAAGTGTTGTTGTCCCTAGTCTTCAACAACCTATAAGGTTGACACCACAAAAATTGGAAGAAAAAAGAGCAAAAGGGCTTTGTTACAATTGTGATATAAAATGCACTAAAGGTCATAAGTGTGCTGAGAAGAAATTATTTTACATAGAATATGAAGAGGAGGAAGAAAAGGATCAAGAAACATCAAAAGAAGAAGATATATGCCAGGACCCCACCCCAAAGAAAGAAGAAATGAATCAGACCATATCTCGTAAAGCATTGGCAAGAATTACCACTCCTCAAACTCTCAAGATAGAAGGACATATCAAGAAGAAAAAGGTGCAAGAAGTGAAAGATCACATCGAGAAAGAAGAAATGAATCCAACCATATCTTGTAATTCATTGGTCGAAATTACCACTCCTCAAACTATCAAGATAGAAGGACATATCAAGAAGAAAAATTTTCAAGAAGTGAAAGATCACATCGAGCATCAAGAAATGAATCGGACCATATCTTGAAAAAGGATTGGAAGAAATTACCAGTCCTCAAACTCTAGAGATAGAAAGACATATCAAGAAGAAAATGGTTCAAGAAGTGAAAAATCACATCAAGCATAAGCAACAAGTTCTCCAAATTTTAAAGGATAACACCACTTCGGTGCAAAATCAAATGAAACAATAGGTAGGTCAACATCATAGTGAAAAATGTTTTGATGTAGGTGATTGGGTATTTTTACTGCTACATCTCAAGCAAGCTATTTATGAGAAGGAAATGTTGGCAATACTACATGCACTTAAAAAATGGCAACCTTACCAAATGGGAAGACTCATCAAGGATGAGGATGTGGAAGCATTGTTTTGTGCTATTTCTATTATCCAACCAGATTGGATAAACGAAGCAATGGATGAATGGAAGAAGGATGAAGAAGTATGGCCACTTGTACAAAAGTTGCAAAAGATCCCAATTCAAACAATATTGCCAGAAATTGAAGAGGAAGGAAAAATCATATTGGAACCTAGAGCAGTCACAGAAACAAGAACTCGATAGCTACAAAATCAATCAATTTCAGAGTATCTCATCAAGTGGAATAACTTACCCACTGAAGATTCCACATGGGAGGACAAGAATTTTATACAGAAGCATCAAGAACTACTCAAGCGTTGAGGACAATTCTTTTTGAAGGAGAGGGGCATGTTAGGCCCCTATACTACTAGTGTAACCCCTTATTGTTATTAGTACAACCCACTTATTATATTGATGTACCCATGTAGTGCCCATATTGTTACTATTGTGCCCCATAGAAGCCCACTATTCTTATTATTGTGCCCTTACATTATTATTGTTATGTCGGCTCTAATTATGTTATGACCCCTTAGACTCCTATATATAGAAAGGAGGTCTTTTCATTTGTATCATCCAAGAATTGTTTATTTATGTAATGTAAAGGAGGTTGCCCCATCGAAGAGGCTAAATTCTAAGGCGTTGATCTATCTTTTCTATCTTTTCTTGAGTTGGTTTCATAACATAGATGGACTGGAAAAGCTTGACTTAATTTCTCACAAATGAGGGACAAAATATGAACAATGATGTAAATCATCCCATGGTCTATCAACACCCATCATTGCCTATAGAATTTCTTCCTTAGATCGTAAGACTATATCTAAGCAATCCTGAGCTGACGTTGAATCAAGGGTCCAGGCCGAAGCCACATATCCATCTAACTCCTCTGGTGAGAAAGGAGTGGGATGGGAGTCTACAGAGTTAACGATAGACTGATAAGCAATTTCCGCCACAGACATAGGGATGTCGTTCCACCTACTTACCCTCCATCTAATGTGGTGGTAGATGAGGGTAAGGTCCAAGGGTATGAAAAATAATGAGTTCGAAAGAACTCTCTTCGAGGAGGTGCCCTGGAAGATGAAATAACATTGATTCTAGCTAAAGGAGTAGCGAGATAAAAAAATACCCATTAAAAAAGAGTACATCCCAACTCCTAAATTCTCTATAGATTGCCTGGGATTGTCCACTAGTGGAAAAATAGAGTCAGAATATGTGTGGGAGTCACCCGAAGAATAATCCATCTGATCAACTTTTACAATCCATCCCTCATGAGGAAAGCAAAGGATGTGAAATAATGATGAAACTATGGCATCCATATCGTAAATCCAATTCTTGCCTAAGAGGAGGTTGTAATCTAGGTTCGCATCGAAAATTTCTACCTCAATATTTACCACCTTTCCGCAACACAAATGGGAAAGGTTGGAATAATCCTGTGTGGCCTATGAGAATGACCATCAAATGTTGTCAATAGAGTCAGTGAAGGAACAACTTGATGTGATCGAATGGCCTTCCAACATGACATGGACATCACACATGTGGAAGCTCCCTCATCTATAAGGGTTTGAAAGATGTTGGTATTTTGATATGTAGACTTTATCTGGAAAGCCATATGATGGGGAAGTATATTTTTGACGTTTGACATATCAAAAGTGAGAAAAAGAGAATTTTTTGGATGTACTGCTCTGATTGCCTACCACAAAGCACTTCTTTGAGTAGGGAACAAATGGAGTACCTCTAATCCTGACATAACACAAGGACTCTGAGCGAGATCTTCTAGAATCGAGTAGTTATGGGTTGCCCTAGCATTAGGGTTAATGGTCAAGTGCTTTATGGAGCCTTTCAGCATCCAAGGTATAGACTCAACAAATGACCTCTCAATATGGAGCTGCTCTAAGGCATCGGAGGAAAACTTAGCCTTAGATTATTCTGATTCACCATAATCACGCGATCACATAGTGATGTTGATATGTGAGCTCATCATGTAGACATTTGATGAATTATCCCCTTCCTGGTTGCCCCTACGGGGGTGCCAACATTACAGTTTTCCCCACCAAGTAATTGCTGCCCTTGGCGAAAAGGGTTAGTGAGAACAACCTAGGAGCTAGAAGATCCTTACTGCACTAATAAGCACTAATTGTCTTGAATCTTAGGGCAGAGATGAATCAAATGATTTCCATTACATAACTTGCATGGAAATTTTACCTTTTTTTTCGACTCTTTCTTACCCCCTTTGGCATCATTGTCGGGTTTGTTCACATTACCCTTCCCATCCTGGTTCTTATTCCTACCTTTTCCTTTCGTCTTCCCATCAGATTGTTGGTTTTCTTTAGGGTTAGAAGTTTGGATGGTATTTATAGACATAGGTTGAGAAGGTGTATATATAGTCAGTGATGCCTGCATAGAAGAAGCAGTCTGTAAAGACAATTGCTGCAATTGATTCAACAGGTTGACCGTGTTAACATCAATTGATTTGACTAGCCCGTCGACATGGGGAACTGGCTTCGGTTTGGATATATCCACCTTGTATCTAGGAGGGTCAGGTATAATTTTTTGAAGAACACGAGACTGAGAATAGATCAATTCTAATTATTGGGCCCTAAAAATAGCCCTCTCTTCGGTCAAAACATCGGAGAGGGACACGTCCTTAGAGATCTCAGGTTGTAATGATTTAAGAAACCATTCAAGAAGGAATTATTGTGGGATATTAGTTTTGATGAGCCTCTTCCTTCTCCTCCATTCGTGGATATGATCTAAAATGCGAGTTTCCTGGTCTTGCTGGAAATTAGCCAGAAGCTGAGTTTCGGCATCATATCGGACAGGCGATTGAAAATGGTTGAAAAGATAGTAGCGAAATCACTAAAAGAAGTGAAGGTTCCCCCTGGCAGTTCCATGTACCACTTAGTTGTATTTCCAGCTAGGGTGCGTTGAAATAATCTTAACCTCATTGAATCATCTATCAGTGAGTTGGATGAACACCATAAGTGGAAGGTGGTTATGTGGTCGCCCGGGTCTTCACCAGTCTTCCACTTGAATTTTTGGATACCTGAGGAAAGTTTGGTCCAGGACAAAAGGTGAAACAGGGTTATAACTAATTGGATCATTAGTCAATTTAGAGAGATCTGACAAGTTTAACGTTTCCAGAAAAGGAATTCGTGGCAGACCCTGAGGATTCCACCCCGCGTGGATGGAAGTCCCAATGTTCTGAAAAGAAAGACCTAGATTTGTGAAGGCATCAGGATGCCCAAAGTAACTCGTAGACCTGACCAAACCATAAGGGGCCCCTTATGGTATAGAAAAATTTGGAGTTTGACCAACTCCTGCCAAAAATCCTTCGTAACTAGTAAAGTTACCCCATAAAGAAGTTTTAAAAGGAGAAGAGAGCCCCTGATAAGGATTCCATGTGTTAACATAGGGAGAAAATTTTTGAAACCAATTGACAGAAGAATACAGAATATTCCCTTGTTGGCCGAAATAATATTGATTCCCAACTCCTAACCCACTAACCGTAGGGTTTGTCTAACATTGAAACGGATTATCACGTTGACTTGTAAAGGAAAACAATGTAAACTTTGAAATGGGAACTCTGACAAAAAAACCCCAAAAAAACATCAAAAACAGTGCTAAAAACAAAAAGCGTTGATGTTGGAATAACAATTTTTTTTTCTTGGGTAAATTTTCAACATGTATTAAAAATAGTGGTGAAAACCAATTTTTTGCGCAAAAATTATCCAAAAAACACCCTCAAAACGAAAAGTGTTAGTGCTCATAGAAAACTTTTTTTTTTCAAAAGTAAAATTTCAACATTTCGAAATAATGGCGTAAAATATTTTATGATGACCCCAAAAAACATTAAATTTAAAAAAATAATGAAAACATAAAATAAAATAAAAATAGAAAAACTTAAAACAATGAAAAAACAAAAAACAAAAAAAATAAAAAAAATAACAAAACATAAATTAAAATATATACTAAAAACAAAACATAAAATAAAAATAAAAAACAAAAAGAAAATCAAATATATTAAGAAAAAAAAAATCAATCATAAAAATATAAAAAAAAACAAAATTAATGGTAAGAATTAAAAAACTAAGAAATAATAAAAATTAAAAACAAATAAATAGTAAAAAAAATATAAAAAATACTAAAATTAAGATTAAAATATTGATTACTTAAAAAAACAAATATAAAAATATGTATAAAAGACAAAAGTAAAAAATAAAAAATGTTAAAAAAAAATTATCTCACAAACAATAAAGGAATTTGCGAAAAAAAAAAAAAAAACAAAATATATATATATATAAGTAAGTAAAAACAGAGAAATTAAAAGAAAAAAACATGGAAAAAAATAAAAATTAAAAACAAACTAGTTTAAAAGAAAATAGAAAATTAACGAAAAAAATTAAAAAACTAGTAAACTTAATATTAAAACAACAAAAATAAACTAAAATTATAAAAAAGAAAAACAAAAAAATGCTTATTTTTTATTCATATATTTATATATATATAGTTTTTATAAAACCTACAATTTTTATTAAAAAAAATAATTTATTTTTTAAACAATCTTTTCTTCTCATTAGAAAAAAATTATAATTTTTTTTTTATTTAATTTTTTTTTTTTTAATTTAAAAATACAAAAATTTTTAAATATTTTTAATTTTTTTTAAATAAATTTAATTTTTTAATTTTTAATTTTAAAAATTATTAAAAAAAATTTAAAAATTAATATTTCTTTTTATTTTTGGGCCTCCGCTCCCCGGCCGGCCATGGTGGCATGGCCGTGGGCGGAGGAGCCTTGTGGGAATCCCCCTCCCACCCACCGGGAGCCCGTGGTGGCGCGGCCGTGGGGGGAGGATGATTCCCACAAGGCTCCTCCACCCACGGTCATGCCACCACGGGCGGCCGGGGAGCGGAGGGCCAAAAATAAAAAGAAATATTAATTTTGAAAATTTTATTTTTTTTAATAATTTTTAAAATTTAAAATTAAAAAGTAAAATTTATTTAAAAAAATTAAAAAAATTAAAAATTATTTGTATTTTAAAATAAATAAAAAAAATTGTTTAAAAAAAATTATAATTTTTAATAAATTTTTAAATTTTAAATTAAAAAATTAAATTCATTTAAAGAAAATTAAAATATTTTTAATTATTTGTATTTTTAAATAAATAAATAAATAAATTGTTTTAAATATATATATATATATATATATATATATATATATACATATATATATATATATATTAAAAAAAATTAATAAAAAAAATGATTGTTTAAAAAAAATATTTAATTTTTTTTTAAATAAAAAATTTAGGTTTAATAAAAAATAATAATAATTATTTAAAAAAAAATACACATTTTTTTTGGGGTTTTTTTTTTCAATTTTTTTTTTTAATTTGAATTAATTTTTTTTTAAATAAAAAATAGGCATTTCTTTATAAACTGTAAATATTTTTTTATTTATTTTTCTCATTTGAAAATACATATATTTTATGCCATTTTCATTTTTTTTTAGTTTTTTTTTTTATTATTATAATTTTAGTTTATTTTTGTTTTTTAATATTAATTTTACTAGTTTTTTAATTTTTTTTCCCTAGTTTTTGCTAATGTTTTTTTTTTAAATTCCAAATTCTTTTATGGTTTATGAGATAATTTTCTTCTAACATTTTTTATTTTTTATTTTTGTCTTTTCTATATATTTTTTTATATTTGCTTTTTAAAGACAATTATTTCATGTGGATTGAAAAATTAATTAATGATGTATAAATATGTAGAATATCGAAAATGCAAAATATCAACCTTCTTCTTTAAACATCCAAAACAATAAAAACATCACTACAAGAAATAAAAAAATAAAAAAATAAAAACAAGAAAATGTGAGAAAGAAGACCACTTCCAAAATTATAAAATTTACAAAATAATTATTTACATTTCATAAAATAAAAAAATTTAAAGTCAAAAAATAGGTCCTTTAAAAAAAGGGTCTGATGCAGAATAACCACTTTTTTAAATCAGCATGAAAATCACTACCATTCTAAAACGCAATGTACATAAAAAAAATTAAAGTGCCAAAAACTATGCTCTAAAAAAAACATGTGTGTTCTGCATCACCCACAATGTACATAAAAAAAATTAAAGTGCCAAAACTATGCTCTAAAAAAAACATGTGTGTTCTACATCACTCCTTTTCAAAATCGGGTCACTTTTTTGCTATCTCTACAAAACGGGTAACGATATCAGTTCCCGTTTCAAAGTTTACGTTGTTGGAAAAAGGGATTGATCCCACTATTGGGTTTAAATGTGGTATATGACCACCCATAAATGGGAAACCATGAAAAGAAGTTGATCCAATTGCCATGGATGTGGAGGCAGCTAATGTAATACTCAACAGAACCGAAGGAATCGCATTGGTCAGCATTCCAAAAGGGAAAAAGCCAATGCCAGAGGAAATAACTTGAGAACTTCCACTCGAAGATGGAATGGAAATAGAACCAAATATAGCAGTGTTAGGAGTAACAAAAGGTATAGAATTTGTTCCTCGTCCTCGTACAGATATAAGAGTTTGCATACTCGTAGCACTTGTCGTGGATGCCATGCTTCCAGCAACGGTCATCGAAGGAATAGATTGATGTAAACCTATGCTTGAAGGCCCATTGGTCAGAGTTCCGACATAAAATAAAACGTCTAGATGATTAGGAGGAAGAGGATAGTTAGGAGCCACAACAGACTCACGAATCTCTTCAACCTCAATACTATATTTCGACTAGAAGAGGACTCGAAAAAGAACTGGAGTGTTCCTCTCTAACTATCTACTTATACTAAGTCTATCCTATGAATCAATGACTCCAACTGGAGAATCAATCTCCGATGTGCCTACTACCACCAGTTGAAAACCACTAGCAATGTTTCTCCTACGCCTTTAAGGAGAAGCCTGAGGACTCGTAGGTGATAGCCCACGAAGTCTCCTAGACCGAAGAGCTAGTTGATCAGCCACTTTGAATTATTTTTAAGAAATCTACTTAAAGACTCAAAAAAGTTGTAAAGCTAGGCCGACTGGGAGCAAAGAGCACTCTCTAAAAGTCCCTAAAGATACAAGAAATCAAACAAATTTCAAGTATTTTCGCTTCAGGTGATTAGGACCGGACACCAAAATATAGGAAATCTAAAATCAAGGGCCTTTTGGAAATACACTGGGGTAATTATGCCATAGGCCTACTAGTGAAGGTATCAGAAGAAGTTATGCTGACCTCCAGATAACAACATTTGCTAGTGCAAGCACCCAAGCTTCACAAGGGCACCCTCTAGAAGTAATGTTGAACGTGATGCAACGTCAGCCTCAGGTGCCACGGGATTCCCCTCCGTAGCCACCTATGCGATTTGTAGGAAAGGAAACTATGGATAGTAACTCGTATCAAAAGTCGGGAGAAACAGTCGTGAGGTGGGATCGAACAAGTAGGAGAGGGGGTATCCAAAAAATTTCATTTGTGACTGTGTAAAGAAACAGAAGCATGCACATACGTTTCTAATACAGGAAACTCGTGTATATGGAAGTCTGCTTTAAAGAATCCTCCTTGTATACGCTACTGTAATTAAAGAAAGCAACATATACAAAGCTTTAGCAAGAAAAACAAAAATCAAGGTTTGATCAAGAAAATCAGACGAGATGCCTCGGAAACTAATGGAACCAAACAATACTGTAAAAGCAAGAAATCAAGAAACTGAACCTTAATTGAGAACAAATAGCCCAAACCAGGAATAGCAAGATTGGTATCCCCAACGAAGTTGCCAATTTTGTTGCATGTGAAACCAACCTAGGGCTTTGGGTTGAGAACTCCAACGGAGAAGAGGGAAAACCACAATAGGAAATGCTCAGGAAATCAACCAAAATTCTTATTCTACTAAACTATGTAGGAGTGTCCTTACCTGGATGTCCTTCATTTGGATAGATCCTGTAGGGTGAAAACCCTTGTCTTCTCTTGATGTTCTTGAAACCTGAAAATTATTCAAATGGAACATACACAATAATAGAAACACAAAGCATGTTCATGATATTAACTTTATATCATATAAATGAATGACTAACTATACATCAATATAAGATTCACAAATGAATTCCAACATAACTTGATTCATAAACATATTTAATATCAGAAACATAACAACATTCCTTTTATTGAAGTTAGCTATAAGTAAAGCGGAAAAATATGAACTGAGTCCTTCTTCAGCTCTAAGCGGAACCATCCTCCGAATCCATCCTTTCCCGACCTTCATCAATCTTCCTCCATCACCAATACAACGATATCTAAATCAAGATGAAGCATATCTATAACAAGGAAACAAGGGTTTCCTGAAGATTTAGGGAGTGCAGGAGGCACAGTGATTCATTAGACTCGATTAGGGATAATCTCACCATAGTATCAATATCTCATATCTTCTCCCTTAAGGCCTTCCCATGGAGGTTTATTTATACTTCTCCAAATTAGTTTTTTCAGTTGGGAAACAATTTGGACACAGGCAATAGGAGGTGAGTAACAAGTGAAACCCATGAACTCTACCCAAAATTAAGGAAATTTATTTTTTTTAATTGTTTTAACATATGTACGCGGGTTGGGTATTTGTTGACCCACATGTACATGCTTTTATCATAGGGAAAAGTAGCGTATAGGGAATAAAACACTATTTTTCAGATTTTGGACCAAGTCTGAAAGGAAGGGTTGCCCTAGGCCATAATTAGAACATCATATCTACCATGAGTGGTAAATGGTGCTATAACATTGGGTTTCCTCAGATTACCCATAAGCATGCTCTTAGTTTTATTGGATTACCCTCAACCATGCCCAGAGTTTTCCTGGCTCACCCTAAACCATGCTCGGGTTTTCTTGACTCACGCTTAACCATGCTTAGGGTTTTCTCAGCTCACCCTCAACCATTCCAAGGGTTTTTTTGGCTGGCACTAAACCATGCCTATAGGAATCCCTATCGACCTCACTCTAACACATGTTTTTTGGCTTACCACAAACCGACACAAAAAATTTGTTTCTAGGTTACCGCAAACCTACAAGTGGTTTTTAGCTTACCACAAACATGCACTAACATAGTGGTTTCCAATATCATTTTTGGGATTCAACTACGTTAATTAAGTCATTAATCTATGACCATTTACATGAGAGGTAGTTGTAACTAGCTAATTTCTTATGATTTTTGAAGCCCCATGATTTTCTCTTGGTTACTGAGTATAAATCCTAGAAGTGATGATTGATGTTATGTGATTCATTTCACTACTTTCAATCCCACTTCTTCAATCATGTGAGCATCACCTGATGCATTGAGCGCTAAGTGGAATATTAAAAAATGATAAGAAATTAGCGAGTTACAACTACCTCTCATGTAAATGGTCATAGATGAATCACTTACTTAATAGAACTAAATCCCAAAAAATGACATCTAATATAAAGCACTGTGAAATCCCCTCAATACTTAAATAAAAAAGAGTGAAGGGAGCTCTACTTGAATGGTTCATGAGGCATAATACTTGCTAAGGTTTTACAAATGGGGTAGCAAGCTAAGTGGGCTTGATTGTGGGGAATACTCCATAGTTAAGTGTGCTTGAGCCAGAGGCAATTTGTGATGGGTGACCTCTTAGGAAGTCCTAGTTACTAGGTACAATTCCCGAAAGTGATGATTGATGCTATGTTATTCATTTCACTAGTTTCAATCTCACTGCTTCACCCTTGTGAGCATCACCCAATGCAATGAGTGCTAAGTAGACTATTCAAAAGTCATGAGAAATTAGCCAACTACTACTACCTCGCATGTAAATGGTCATAGATGAATGACATACTTAACACAGTTAAATGACAAAAAATGATATCTAATATAATGCACTATGAAAGCCCATCAATACTTAAATAGTGGTTTCTGGCTGACCACAAACCTGCGATTACAAAGTGGTCTTAACATTACCATAAACTTCATGGGGGGTACACATGCCTCATCAGGATTTGATTACAAACTCCAACTCTTAGATTTATGAGGTAAATACTTTATAAAGACCACTACAAAGCATCCTAGAATTTCTATCTAAAAAATGTGTGACTCAGAATACAACATGCTAGGGAGTTTATTCCATAAACTCACACAAACTTTGACTTTGTTGTCCATCATCCTTTTATGTTGCTCCAACTTCTATTCTCTAATGTCATTTTCATTATTTTTCTATCATTGTCATACAAATAAACTTCCCTATTGTTGAAATGGCCAATTCCATCAAAAACTTATGACAATAGTTGGCCAAAATAATGTCTCTTCAATAACTATGGCATGACAAATTAACAATTCATAAAAAAATATTCAATTCAAATTAATCATTTTTTAAATCACTTGGAGCATATTTTTCATCGAGATGAAATTATCTTGGAAGCTACAAAAGTGGTAGCCTCAACACACCTCCCTTTGCATAGGGCATGACTTTAGTTTGTCAACAAATTTCCGTTGGTTCAAGAAAATGGATAAACTACAGTCTGAAAAAAGAAAGGCCTTCCAAAAAACCTTTTCCAAAAAAAAAAAATGCATCTGACTGATTATGGAGTGAATATAACAAAAATCGATTGAGTGTTTTTCATCTTTTGAATCTTAGTGCCCTTGCATTTCCCATCTCAACCTCTTTTCCTAGGCGATATCATCTAATAAATTATGTAGCCTAAGCTAAGTCGAGATTTAGGGAAAAAATCCACTCTTCCCTTGTTTGTCGAACAACATATCTGGTTTCATAACCAATCGTCCCCTGCGCCTCTCAACTTGAACATGCAGGAGGAAGATCCTTGATCCATGAAGCTAAAGCCTTCCCAACTACGTACAAAATAAAACCAATCGTTATGAGCTTCTCGAGATGGAAGACATTGCGACCATAGAATATGAAGGCGGGTTTCTACATATTCTCATAGATCTTACCATAATCCAGGTTCTTGAATTCATCTCATTCAGTGAGAATACATACCCTGTGAGCATTCTTGGTGGCCTCATAAGCATCCCACACAACACTGATCTTCTTGGAGGTGGTGCGACTGCTGGGAACAAGATGTTGAGGGTGATCCCAATTGAACTTGTTCAAGGAAATATCCCTCTAGATCTAATCCTATGTTAGTTGTGGATCGTAGATGCTCAGCTATGCCTTTTCCCCTAACAACCCATGGCAGACATAATAGTTACAACACGGTCTTCCAAATCTAGCGCGATTTTGAATCACTCTCTCCTTGATTAATGGATTTCTTCTACACATGTCCTCTTTCACTTGACATTTTCACCTAACGACTACTTCTTTTGCACATCGGAAACTCAAGAAAATAAATGGTAGAAATCGGTTGCACTTTCAAGTGTCCAACAATGGCACAAATGATTTGTTGCTCACAGAAAAACTTCAACGTCTCCCCATAATTTTCAGTCGACAATTGTTCCTTTCTCTTGCAGTCTTCATGAAGATTTCCACTGCCAATATTGTCTTTGGAATGTTGCCTTGTCGTCTCTAGGCACCAATAGGAGCATCGGTGCTCCAAGACACCTTCGCCTAGGCTCTACAAGAACTCCACTACTCTAATCGAGTTTTCCAAAGTCGCAGCAGCATAGCCAATATAAAGACTTCTAAAACAATGGAAATGGGGTTCACCAAGATTGGCCCAAATGGATGGAAAAAAATAGAACAACAAACATTCACCAAACCCTTTATTTCCCTCAAACCAAGAGGCGCCAAGGCCCAGACCCAAACATGCTCTGATACTAAGATAAAATTTGATAATGCGCACTAAATTCTATATTCATATGAAATAATGTTACATATAAATAAATATAGTGTTCTCTCAAGATAGGTAAACTAACTTGGACACACAATCACTTGGTTGATAGAATATATCAACCACACACCAATCTAAACAACTCCTAAGGAATATGAATAGACTCCTTTACATGGAAAGGGTCACAACTCAAACAAGTAGGAATTAAATTTCCATGTATGTTCACACTAACCATCCTAGTGTAGTATTATTACTGAGATGGGCGATTTGTTATTTTCTTCTTAAAAATTATGTGAGTGTGTCCTAACAAGTATCAAAGACTAAATGTTTGGGGCTAGTGAAGCCAAGAAGAATCCATGAAGATGCAGTGGATTAGCTTCATTTGTATTTGTTTTTAAATTTATCATAAAGAGAGATCATATTATTCTTGAAGCTATGGAGAAGTCACTCACATTCTACAACATTCTTAAAGAGGTCTCCCTTGCTAATTCATAATACACAACAACGCTCTGCACCCAACAAACTTTTAATTAAAATTTAATTTTTTTATTTAAATAAAATAATTTTATTTTCGCATCTTCTAAGATAATAGAAATTTATATTTTAAATATTTTATTACTCGCTTACGAAAATGTAAAAAACCATTTAATCTCACAAAACCCTGAAAAACTATACATAGGTTAATATTTTATTAGTAATATATTTTATTTTAAATAAATTATTAAAAAAACCTTTTTATTTTTCATTTATTTTTAAAGTCCTTATTTTAAAATAAATTTAATTAACTTAATAATATATTAATTAATCATATAATATAATTAATTAATAATTAACTATATTAACTTATTTTACACAATTATGCCACATATATGAAATATATCTTTACTTATTGTAATCATATGCTTTTAGGACCTCCTTGAGTTCAAATCGCTACGCCCTCTAGTTGCACTCATATGCAACGCACCATTATGAGATGTTTTGATATGAATTGATTTTTATTTTAAGAGTAATAATATAATTAAATATAGATTGTGATATGTTTAATTAATTTTTTAATAACAAATTCAATATTAGAAATAAAAGTTGAATGAAATTGGAATCTGAATGTAACATATTTTACCAAATGGAAAAAAACAAAAGGAAAAATATAGTTAAGTTTTAAATAAATGGTAACTATCGTAAAAATATTTAATAGATATTTAAATTAAAATATTAAAAATTTTAATTTTAAAATCTTATTTTAAAATAAGATGTTTATTTATGTAATAAATATGTTTAATTATTTTATTTAAATTTAAATTTAAATATTTTTTTATTTTTTTATTTTTGACTTTAATCAATAAATAAATTAACATGATGATGATGATGGTGGTGGTTAACGTCCGCTGAGACCAAACAATGGGGACCTAAAGAAACAAATTATTTATTTTGATTTAAGATTTTGTTCCTATGCTCAAAAAACTTGGAGAGAAGCCTCCCGAGCTCACTATAATATTATATAGCTAAAAATTATAATTCTTAAAAAAATAAAATAATTTCAGATTTTAAATTATATTGAAACCTTTAAAAGAAATTATATTATTATTATTTTAATATCAATTTTAAATGAGATTTTCTTTTATTTAAAAGAGATATATAATTTCAAAATTGTTTATATATATATATATATGATTATTATTATTATTATTATATTATAGATAAAAGAGTTATATTTTTTTCCATTATAAAATATTATTTAATAAACTATTGTATAGTACCATTTCATTAGTATAAATTATTTTGAATAAATTAAATTAATTTAAATAAATAATAAATAAAAACTGACTTTTGTAAAAGAGTAGGCTTTTGTTGAAGAGTTTTTCTCACCCTTTTCTCTCCCTTTGCACAATCTCGTTCTTTCTTAAATGATTATCTTGGATGTAAAATAGTCTCTTGATTTTTCATATTTGAGGACTCTTGCATTTTACCGCAGTTGCAATCAACCTTATGTTTCCAATGAGGAACTCTAGTGTCTAAGTTTCAAGCAATTATTGTGAAGACTTTCTTTTAGTTATTTGAGGCCTTTGAAATGTTTTCTTCGCTTGAAACATTTAATAAAATATCTGAATTTTCTGGGGAAGGGTGGCGGGGATTTGGGAATTTTCCCATGGTATCCCACCTCATTTCAAGGGAGGAATTGTTCTTGGCTGGTTAATTCTTTTTAGCTTAGATCTAATATGCTAAACTAATCCCTTTTCTTACTTGTGTGCATCATTCATTTGTTATCATAATTCTCATTTTTGCCAAACTAATTTAGTTGCATGTGGAGTAACTCATTTTCAATTCCATTAGTTGCTTGATCACATAATCCTTCCATTTCTCAAACTTGAAAATCTCATTTTCCATTTACTTATTTCTTGTGTTGTGCATTCTACTTCTCATTTGTTTAAGTTATCGCAATACACATTAAGCAAAGGCATAACTCTTTCATTTCATTGTCAAATTTGAGTTGTTGTTTTAACTATTGATCTAGTTCTTTCTCATTGGCATTGTTTCATGTTTATTGGTACATGCCTCATTGGTTACTTTCACATGTCAATTTGTGCTAGAATACAATCTTAATGACAGGTTCAATTTTACTTGGAGCATCTTGTCACCATTCCCTTATTTAAAACAAGTTGCATTAACTAGAATCTGCACCTTAGAGTTAGAATTTGCACTAAAAAATACATCATCAAGCATACACATGGTTAAATAGACATTGTAGGACAAATTTTCATTATTTTTCTTTCACTTGATACGAATTAAGGTTAAAATGCATGACCTCATAATTCTCTTATAACCAAGCCCTTGTAGGAACTAGGACATGTGGATTGCAAGTATCTTGGGAAGGGTATCATCAACAAAGAACTAGTGCTTCCTCAACCAATTTTCCTTGCAACTCACCCCAATCTTTACCTTGTTTTAAGAATTTGAAACAGAAATTTCTCACCATAAATTAGGAATTTAATCAAAATTAACCAAGATAACTTGCATCTCACATACTTTAGCTTAGCATCATCTTGTTGGGCATCAATTTGATTTGTTGGCTTTTCTATCTTACTTGCAATATCATTCTACATGTTACCTAATTTTTTTCTCATGGCTATTTGATGGGGTTGAGATTTTTGGGGGTTAATCATAATCCTAATTCCCAAATAAATCGATCCTAAGGCCTGTGGGTTATGGCCCCCAAAGCCTATCGGAACCGCCTAAGGCTTTCAACTTTTTCATTTATTAAACGTGGATTTATATAAAATATCGATCATCCCTTAACCACCATTTTAAGCATGCAATATAAGTCTAAAACTTCGCTGTCACACATAATACGTTTACACAAAAACATACGAATTCCACTTTGCTCCACATATATGGATTTCAAAACCATATATATGTTGCCGCAACCTCAAATCTGGCCGATCGGACATCCACAACAACTCGCAAATCACAATCCATGCTGAGCTTATCAACCATCGTAAACATTACAATATATATGCTAGATATTAAAACTCACAGTCACACATATATGGATTATAAAACATAATTCAGCCCGCCTCTATAGATATCGACCAATTCAATATTCGCTCACACTTTTTCACGAGCCAAATTCAAACACAGTTGATAACACTTCTGCGTCTGGTTCATGGTCGTATGCCGCGATATGAACATCTTTTGGTCCGATCCGATTGCACAATGCCGATTTGAGCCTTCGGCCCGATCCTCTGCGATTGAATAGATCCAAAACAATTTCCTGCATTAAAACTTGTCCCATCGAATGGGTTGAATCCCTTACACTGTGTCAATTCAACATTACCCAAACCGCCTTACACATGCATAATAATATATAACAGTTATATGATAATTCAGATCGCCATTGATCCTGTAAGTGATCGATGTTCGATCAACAAGTTCATAATACAGATTTTAACTTCTTTACAAAAGACACACATGCAGGCGTATACAAATAACACTGAACATGATTCTATATATTTACAAAACAGTTACACCCTAAGGCATTCCAGCCTTAGAGCAAGATCGCTGTCGATTACATTCTGTTCACACACAACGCCTATCTATTTCTCTAGATCTATCTCATGCTCTCAAATCTCTGTCTTATATACATAAAAATGTTAGATCGATAAGATCCGATCCTTATTTTCCTCCAACGAAAGCTCCATAATGCATGCACGCAGATAATAATAGTAAGACGTATCTATCTTATCCACTTTAAATCTACTTTAAATTTGTTTTTCTGTTTTAAAGCAGACTTTCCTCTGTTTTGATCCTATGGCCCACGTTCACTTGCTTTGGATTCCTCCCTTTGTACAAGGGTGCTAGATACTCCTACATCAGACTCCCGAGGCACAAAAATTTATGACCTGCAGGTCATATGCTTCTCCTTGTCATTAGCAATTCTACCCACTTCATATCTTCAGTGGAACTCCCTTCATGGTCTGCTGTGAGCTGCAACCAAACCTCTGCAGTAATAGTCTTCCTTTGCTACACGATACCTCACCAAGCTTCCTCATGAGCTTAGTCTTTTGGCATCCTTCAGGTTCTCTCTTCTAGAACCATATGAGCACTCCATGCTCTAGGTTTGCTGCGATCTTCTCACCTTCGGCTATCGATCTCTGTGCGATAGTAAGACCACAAACTCTCCAGTTTAACCAACTGTGCCTCCTGCTTCTTCTTCTTTCTCTCTGGAATCCTTATCCTCGCAGGAAACTTTCCCTGTTCTGATACCAAACTAATGGGGTTGAGATTTTGGGGGTTAATCAAAATCCTAATTCCCAAGTAAATCGATCCTGAGGCCTGTGGGTTATGGCCCCCAAAGCCTATCGGAAGCACTTAAGGCTTTAAACTTTTTAATTTATTAAACATGGATTTACATAAAATATCGATCATCCCTTAACCACCATTTTAAGCATGGAATATAAGTCAAAAACTTCACTGTCACACATAATACGTTTACACAGAAACATATGAGTTCCGCTTTGCTCCACATATATGGATTTCAAAACCATATATATGTTGCCGCAACCTCAAATCTGGCCCATCGGACGTCCACAACAACTCACAAATTGCAGTCCATGCTGAGTTTATCAACCGTAATAAACATTACAATATATATGCTATATATTAAAACTCACAGTCACACATATATGGATTATAAAACATAATTCAGCCCGCCTCTATAGATATCAGCCAATTCAATATTCACTCACACTTTTTCACGAGCCAAATTCAAACACAGTTGATAACACTTCTGCATCTGGTTCATGGTCATATGCTGCGGTATGAACATCTTTTGGTCCGATCCGATTACACAATGCTGATTTGAGCCTTCGGCCCGATCCTCTACGATTGAATAGATCCAAAACAATTTCCTGCATTAAAACTTGTCCCATCGAATGGGTTGAATCCCTTACACTGTATCAATTCAACATTACCCAAACCGCCTTACACACACATAATTATATATAACAGTTATACGATAATTCAGATTGCCATCAATCCTGTAAGTGATCGATGTTTGATCAACAAGTTCACAATACAGATTTTAACTTCTTTACAAAAGACACACACGCAGGCATATACAAATAACATTGAACATGATTCTATATATTTACAAAACAGTTACACCCTAAGGAATTCCAGCCTTAGAGCAAGATCGTTGTTGATTACATTCTGTTCACACACAACGCCTATCTATTTCTCTAGATCTACCTCATGCTCTCAAATCTCTGTCTTATATACATAAAAATTTTAGATCGGAAGGATCGATAAGATCCGATCCTTATTTTCCTCCAACGAAAGCTCCATAATGCATGCACGCAGATAACAATAGTAAGTCGTATCTATCTTATCCGCTTTAAATCTACTTTAAATCTGTTTTTCTGCTTTAAAGCAGACTTTCCTCTGTTTTGATCCCGTGGCCCACTTTCGCTTGCTTTGGATTCCTCCCTTTGTACAAGGGTACTGAATGCTACTACATCACTATTTGATGTTAATCTATTTTATTTGAGCATTGCTTCCGAAGTACAAGATTTTCTTTTTCAAGTGGTAACTTATTGCACACATTTCAATATCTCTTATACTATTGTTTGTTTGGCAATTTTCCTTTATTTTATCTTGAAATACATTTTTACATGCAAGTGTTATGATTTCACTTTGAAATTATAAACTCATTCTTAGTGTGAATAAACTAGTTTTTCACACTAAGAAGTAGTTTCATAAAAGTGTTTCTCATATTTTTTATAATAAAAATTATATATTCTTTATTTATATATTTAATAATTAAATACAAATTTTATGTACACATCAAATTTATAATAATATTAATGACCATCCTCTACTCAAGCATTATATATATATATATATATATATATATATATATATATATATATATATATATATATAGATATATATATATATATATATATATATATATATATATATATATATATATATATATATATATATATATATATATAGATATATATCAAGTAAGAGTTCGTAATAGGAAAGCAAGTAATTAGTTTCTTCATAATGGATTGATCATAATCATTTGTTATAGATAAATATAACCCCATTAAAACATGGGGAACCGCTCAATGAGAATTGGGTTGCAAAGGAGAAACTATGTCTTCATTGCTTTTCACTTTAATTTAACAGTATTTAAATTAAGTGTTCAAAGCCCAATAATTATTACTCTAATTTAACTATATTTAATCTATGTATTTAATGTTCAACAATATGCCTTTGATTGTGCAACATGAAATCGTAAAATGTTTTGTACAATGTGTGCGTGCATAAATGGAGACAAAAAAATGTTGATTCATGTGGGAGAATATTTAGTGACACTAACACTGTGAGTAGAAAGAAGTATGAATGGATGGATTGGGGAAACTTTCACCGAGTGAGGTATGGATGTGACAAATAACCTATGTAATTTAAAGTCTAAATTGCATGCAGCAATGAAACAAAAGAATGTGATGGGGAATTTGTTTTCCACTGTATTTGCCAGCTCAGAAAAAGTGGAAGTTGAAGTGACAAAGAAAGTATAATGAAAAAGAGGTGTTACATCTCGTCTTTAAAGTTCCTCTCCACTTTCCAGGTTATGGGAAGGCAGACAATAGATAAATGGTTGTGTGTGAATTTCATAGGTTGTTGTGGGAATATGGGTTACTCGTTAAGGGTGATATGAATCAAGAGCATAGTTTTTAAATGGGATCTTTCATCTGGTCTCATTAGATGATCATGAAAGAAAATGAACATATGGTTTTCACAAATGTAAAGTTGACAAATGAAATTGAAATGAAGATTATATCAAGAACTCAAACTTCTGAGAGATCCTTTGGATATTCAACTAAAACCAACAATAATAGGTCCATCTCTAAGATCATTAGATTCAATGGAATATAGTATCACAGTAGATGAAACAACACACTGCTTCCCATCACCATGTTTGGATAACTGAATAAAAATGGATTTTCATAGCCCTAAACACAGTGTGATAGTCATTAGGAAAAACGGAAGAGACAAGCTTTCCATTGTATTTCAAACCTAAAATTTGTGTTTCACTATGCAACTTTGGCCTCATTAAATGGAGATTGAAAGTTTAGGTAGAGGAGTATCCTTGGGACAAGAGTTGCAAAGATGAAATCACACAGTTGACTTGTGCAACTAAGATATGGTTAAAATCTCAAAGTTTTACGCATAGTGAGAACAAAGTAAAACAACGCAACAAAAACAAAAATTAGGTTATGATTTCACAAATACAAGAATTAAAATATAAAAATTTTATGAACAATGAGAAGAGAGTAAAATAGAGTGAATGGGCACAACCAAAAAAAAACTTTAGTGTATGATTTAACAAATACAAAAAGAAACACATTCTCATAAAATTTGAAGGAAGCAAGTCCATAACGAAGTAAAACTATGAGTTCTTACTAAGATTTATACTTCACCAGGAGTTGCAAAGTAACTCACTATATAACATGTAACTAAATTGTTTTACCCGTCGACCACAAATTGCTCCATTATTTTCTCTCCAAAACTTCTCAAACTTACATCTACCACTTAGAAAAATATTTCCAATTACTTGTTTGTTCAAACATACTTTTTTTAAACATTAATTCATGACAGGCCAAATTATTAAAACATGGTATGGGCGATTGTACAAAAAATAGTTTTTTGAGCCTACACATGATGCATAGTAAAAATAGCAGTTACGAAATAAAATTTTGACTGTACTTTTTACCAACCTTGCATTAAATTTTCGTTTGATTTTAATTATCTATTGTGTTGCAAAATGGGAAGTTTGTATTCTCATTCAAAATTTCATTTAATCAATGCCCTTCAGCCTGGAAACAAAATCCACAACCTACAATAAAAATCTACTGGTTGATTTATTCGTGTACCACAAATATGGATGTTCTCAGTTTATTTAACAAGGTGGTTGGGATTATTTTTCCAACATTTCTTATTAATCACAATTGCACCATTGACAATTCCCAAATAGTCTCCAATATGGATAAAATTTTCATGTGCTAATGACTTTGTGAAGATGTCTTCAAATTGTTCCTGCAACCTGCAATGCTACAACACAATTTCACAATTGTTAATCAATTCTCTAATACATTTATATTTAGTATCAGTGTGCTTTCTCCTCTTGTGAAAAAACATAATTATTTGATAGTGCAATTGCAGAATTGTTGTCAGAGAAAATATTTGTTGTTCCCTCTTGTTCATGGCACAAATCCCTCAACATTTTTCTCATCAAAACTGATTGACATCTTATTTTTGTTGTGGTGACATATTCAATTTCTGTGATTGATAATGACACTATCGGTTTATTCTTAGAGTCCCGTGAAATGAATCTCGAACATGAATGAAAACCATATTCTGACATTCTCTTTCTATCATCAACACTTCCTTTTGAGTCATTGTTAGTGTAACCAACCAAACTAAAATAATTTGTTGCGATCTACAAAATACCATACTCCTTTGTCCCATTGACATACCTTAAAATCCTTTTGGGTTCTTGCCAATGTGTCTCCTTGGGTTTCTCCATGAACCTTGACACCAAGCTTACTGCATACATTATATCTGTCCTAGTTATTGTCAAATACATCAAGATGCCCACCATACTTTTTTATAATGTCAGATTAATATTGTTGCTGCAATCCTCTTTGCTTAAATTGAACCCCATGACAGTTGGAGCTGGTGTAGGCTTGTTGTTCTGCATATTAAAACTTTCCAAAACGTTTGCTACATACTTTGCTTGAGAAATAAAAAAAAAATTGTTGGCTTGATGGGCCCTGACCCAAGTTCAATGCTAATTAGCCAAGCAAATCCCTACCCTACTGGCCTTTTCACCATCAATCCACGGAGCACGAATTGAAATCTCACCCGAAGTAGTTGGGGGGATGCAAGAACCAAGTTTTCGCACCCTTAGATAGTTGTGATGTCGTTTTATACCCTAACCCTTGCTTCACGCAGGTCGATGAGCCTTTTAGGGATTATGAATGTACTTCTCTTATTTGGCTTTGGAACCTTCGCAAAGGTCTGTGATCATCCTTCGCAGGCCCGAAATAGGAAATTCAGACTCTTACATGCCTCTATAATTACTCTTACTTCTTTGTCTACCCAGATTAGCTTAAGTATTGATTAACTTCAACATGCATTATGATTATCTACGCGTGAACAAATATTCTTATTTGTGTTCATATGACAAAGTAAAGCACATAGATTCATGCATAAATATACCATTAAATCATAAACCTAGTATTCAACATAACATAACCTTATACATTCATAACATAAGTAATATTAGCTCATACAAAGATATCTCCAAAATAATTCTCTTTATTGATGTTTCGGATCTCCAGTATAGACTCCAACATCCCTGTGCACACAGCTACAGGGGTCGACACACTCAGCTGTAGACTTCTACCCCATGCCTCTGCTCACTTAGCTGTAGAACCTCTTCGTACGATAAGACTCATTTCTCTTAGCTCTCATAGACCCATTACATTGATCAATGCCCAAAACCTTACTAAGAAATGAACTACCTTAGACTCTTCTAAGACACATTTTTATACATTCCCATGGTCTACAAACCAAGGGTGGTTCTCATGAAGACGACATAAGGTACTTGAACTAAGGGTGGAGACCCTTTTTGATTGTTCACATCTTCACGCTCTGCTACCACAAAATGCGTCCAGACTTTACATTCTTTATACAAAAGTTGGTCCTTTAGCCCCAAAAATTGGGCTTTTAACCCCAAAATTGATCCTAGGGGACCTTTCCCCAACAAGCCACCAACACAAATCCTGTGACTCACCTCAAGTCACTCGGTCGATGTAAAGATCTTGTCGCGAAGACCTCCCAGCTCCACTTGTATGACTTCAACCTCGTTGGTACAATGTGTCGCCGCCTACTTAGCTAGCTCGACTAGCTACTCTATCGATAGTCCTGCGCTATCTACCTATATTTTCTACTGTGTCACCTGCAAACTAGCCAAATTCCCTTCAATGGAGGTTGTGAGCTCATAAGCTTCATGTAGCCAAGGGCCTAATCTGGCCTTAAAGTTTCACTCCTTACGATGAGCGGCATCTACCTGTTCCTTTAGTGCCTTCACTTCTTGTAGTTTCGCCAACCTCTACGTGATGGCGATGGTATGCGTTGTTGCTTTGACCTCACCATACCTCTACTGTAGGTCCCATGCCTCAGTTTCCAGCCTTTGCGGGTTGGGATCTTCCAGCAAACCGGTAACTACTTCTAGCGCCTATTCAAAAAGCGCAGTGCAATCCTTCACTGTGGTATCGATAGCTACAACAACATATTTGACAGTGGCCTCACATTGCTCTTTGACTTCTGGTTGAGTGGAAGGCTGAGCCCTCAACTCAAGTTCTATGATCTTAAGGTTCAGTTCAAATTGAACCTTAGCCAGCTCTATTTGTGCCTTGCGCACACCTGCAGCGAGCTTCCGGATCCTTGTATCCACTAGCACATCTTTAGGTATGTTCAGCTCCAGAATAGTCCTGCATGTCTTGGCCACCAAATCTGTTGTGCACTCATTATTCTATGTGATCTTCTTAAGAAGATCAACAACGGATGTCTTTTCTACAAACATTTGGGCATTTTTCACCTTCTGCTCACTGATAACATTCAACGCGCATTGTTCCCAAGCCCGAAGTTTCGCAATCACACCATCATGTAGGGTGTGAAGTGCTTCACTTAGAAGCATGGCCAAGTTTAACCCAACTTTCTTGAGAGCACCACCAGTGGCCTTATCAGCCTTTGTTTCTATAGTTAATGCTCCATTCGACAGCGTGACAGCCCTGAGATCCATTGAGATGACCATCTCTGCTTCATCTGAGGTTCCCAGCACCAAACTGCTCGATGTCGCACTACCCCACCCTACACGGGTTTGCACCTCAGTACCTTGGATTTGCAGCTTGCGCAGACCCGTTTGATTGTTGATCAGGGCCCGTTTCTACTACTGCTCGAACTGCTTTAGTAGTTTCGTAGTTGCATCCCTCACTCTGTCACCGATATCATTCAAATCACCCTTTGTCAAGGTGATTGGGTCAGGGGATGATTTGCTGGCCTTGAACTTCTTTTGCATCCCTACTTTCCCCTAGTCTGTTGTGTGCTTAACCCGGAATGGAGTAGTCACTGGTTCTGGTCCTCCCTGTTCTAAGCATTGCTCCTCCTCGTCTATCTATGGAGAAGGAAATTTTTGACTCCTATCAGAGTCGCACTCTTCCTCTTCCTCCTCCCCTTCTGCCTAATTTTTGGAAATGCCCTCTGCTTTGGCTTTCTCCTGAGCTTCCTTCCTTCGTTTTTCGGCCAACTACTACATCTTTAATGTGGACTCTTCCTCCTTCTGCTTCACCGGTAGACTTACTAGGCCTAGTTAATAAGTCTAAGGCCATGTGCCACTCTGCTAGCTAACTCTCTAGAACCTCGGTGACTACATCATCCATTGGTAGGAATGGAAGATCATACTATTTTTGTGTGGGGTCCTTCTGTGCTCTGATGGAAACTCAATGGAAGTTTTCCTTGAACTCCACATATTCAGACAACAGCTCAAAGATAGTCACTGAGAGCTGCGCTTATAGCTGATTGCGGCGCGGATGCTTGGTTCCATGAGAATCCACAATAGCTTACTCTCCTTGACCCTTTCGAGGTCCTTAGTGGCTTAGAGGGGAGTGAACTTCACTGCTTCTGGCAACTCTGGTGCAATTGGAGGAAATTGACTATCCTTCAGTAAGTCCCATGGAACCAGTACAATCCACAACAACATCCATGCATAGTGGAAGGTCTTGCTTCGGTCTTGCACTTCTTTACAGCTCGCAAGGAACTCGCCGTAGAGGTAGTGTGCCTAGTTAAATTGTATGCCCTCCACGTACTAGGACACCAAAGATACAATTGGTGCCGACACTTCATCTGTGTGACACTTCCTCATGATTTTCCCTGCCAAGATCTCGGTGGCTACTTTAAGCACAAGGTCAGTTATGCTGGAGATGGAGTAGTCATGCGGCTTCTTGGAAAGCTTGAACTTGTCCTTCATTCCTTCAGTGAGTTTGCGCTCACCCGTCTTTCCACCAAATTCCATGGCCAGGTTCAAACCTAAATGCAGGAGAAAAGTGATCCTGTGGATCAGAATTTCAATGATCAGTATCAGATCTCCTAACCATAGGCACCCATCATGCACCAAGCATAACAACTGCTTGATCACTATCAAAGTTATGGGTGCGCGGTTGTAATGCGGCACCCATAGTAGGTTCAACAATCCTGCCTTGTCCACCACTTTTATCCATTGTCTTGGCTCCAGCATGGTCACGCAAGAGTCTTGATAGAAGACACAGTCCATGAATGTATCAGTTTCCAAGTGGGGAAAGTGCTCTGTATCTACCAAATCCCAATCCTCTAGCTTCAAATGGGGGACGCGTACAAGGCACGGAACTTCAAATGTGATTTTGTATGGCAGCAAGGGCGTGAAAAGTGAGATTTTGTTCTCATTGATGTCTTTTGGTACCTTCACCTTGCCTCGGTGCAGAGGGACATATGCGACAGCTTAGAGATAGGGTCTGCCCCCTCAACGTCAATGTCTTTTGCCCCATGTCAATGTCTTACATGCGCACACCAACGTCTTCTATGTCCTCGTCAGGTTCCAGGACTACTACCTTGCCCTTCTCCTCTACAGTAGGGTTTTCTTTCTTCTGGCATTTCCATGGCAACTCACGCACTGGTTGTGTTTCTTTCTTCTTGTCCTTCATGTCTTGGGACACTCTTTGGGCAGTGTAGGCCTCGGCCTAGGTGACCTTGGGAATTTGGGTAGTTCTATAGGTACCTCTACACTCGCTACCTCTAGGGAAGTTCCCTCAGCTGCCATCACTTCTCCAACACTTGCAGTCTCCATGAGTGCTGACATAATGCAAGTTAAGAGCTTATGAAATTCCTTTGACAATTTCTCAAACACTAAACTCGCTACCAAAGCCTCAAAATAATCAAGGTTCATGTGTGCCTTGTTATTCCTCACAATCTCCTTGGCTGAAAAGGAAATCGAGAAGGTAACCTCAAACCACTTTAGCTCAGTAGCTAGCACTATTGAGTATGAGAGGGATCTCTCTAAGTCTCTTATTAGTGATATGACTTTAAAGCAAATGAATTTTAGGCTAGATATGAGTATTTGTTTGTTTGTTTTGTGAAAATTTGGTTTCTAAGGATTTGTTGAACTTAGGGTTTGGAACCACAAATAGGTCTAGGCTATGGGAATGCAGGAGCAAACATAAGAAGGAGCTACAAGTCAGAAGCCATGGTGTAATTTGAGTATTTTTCAGTGTAGTATAGAGGATATAGTGTGGAAGAAACTAATGAGCATAAATAAACATAATTTCATTAACTTAGGAAGACAAAACACATAACTATGAAAACCAGATAACATAGCTTGAAAAACAAGAATTCTGAGTATTTTATCATAAGGCATTCGTAGAAAGAAGAGATATAATGTAGATAAAGATGTTTAGACCATGAGAAAACAAAAATAATTAAGTACAAGCACCATGAACTCACTGGGCTAGAGTTCCTTGAAAATAGTTGCAACATGTCTCTCTTTTAGTTGAAAGATGATTACATGCAAGTTTCCTTCACAAAAAATTCAACCCTCTTCTCCTGAGGAGAAATGATACATATAGACTCTCCTAGACCACTTTCTCACTCCAAGATTCTCTCAATCAACAGGTGAGAGTGAGAAGGTGAAACTCAAACACTTCATGAAGCGTTTTTATGAGGCCTAATAAACATAAAAAACTACCTATGATGTACATTTATTCATGCCTACATCACCTAGCCTCATAAATAATAACATTACATAGATAATCTTGACTTTGAATAAGTCAAACTAAAAATAGAAATTTACACAATGAATTTTACAATTTGAAACACAAAAAAGTGTAGAAGTGCAGTGCCAACTTTGAGCTGATTTTTAGGTGCTTTCCAATGGTCAAAATGAAAATTTGAGAGAATATTCAACTAGCCCTTCACGTCTCGTTTCCAGAATAGTTTGAATTTCTAAATTTGGAGCATGGGAAGACCTTCAAAAATCCATTCTCCCAAGGTCACTCCAGAAGCGTTGCGCTTGTCAAAAAATGGTACAGAATGCTAGTTTTTTGCCACTTTTTTACAATTTTCTCCAAAACTAAGCCACCTCTGCAAAATATGGGATAATGGGTTCTCAGAGGATGGCAATAGATTTCTAAAAATGTAAACCTTTCCTCAAATGGAGACCTGAGGAAGAAGCGTAGCGCGAAGGATCTACGTTTCTGGAGCAGCTGAATTTCTGAACTTAGACCAAAAATTCTAAAAAACTCAAAATGCTGAAAATTTTCTCAAAATTGGAGGGAAGGTGTAACATTTTTTTTTATAGCTTCATGGATTCTTCAGCAAGCATCTCTAATTTTCACTCATTCTTTTGCTCTTTTTTGGCTTCCTTAAGCTTGTTGAAGTTGCTTTACGTTAACATTGGTGATCATGTTTTGAGCTTGGTAGTCGTCTGCCATGTGTCTAAGAAACTAATTGACTCTGATTGCCTTCTCAAGGAGCTTCTCCAAATTTTCATTCACTCTATTGAGCCAATATTCCTTATCTTCATCAACCTCTAGGGCGATCCTATCTTCTAGGTCAACGTCCTCAATCAACAGAATTTGTTCTTTCTCCTCTTGCAAAGCTTTCTTGAGGCCTCTTGTTGTTGGTCTTTTCCTTTTTCCTCTCACCTTTGATTCTTTAGGCTCACTTGATTTCATGATCTCCTTATCTTTGCCTGTAGAAATTTTGAATAATATGACACTTATTCACAGAGATTATCCTGATTATACACTATTGTGGAATACATGCATAATACATAACCTCCTCTACGTTGATCATCAATTTTGTGGAATTAAAAACAATGAAACATCAATCGCATGTGCACATTAACACAGTATTTAACCCGGGGAAAGCATACAGCTGAAAAACCCACACTATTTGTATATTATAATGATTGAGAACATGTAACAATACATAGTACAATACTCCTCACAAGTACTCAATACTATCTCCACCTGTTACACACAAAACTAGCTCAGATCTGAATCAATCACAAGTTCAAATCTCCTCCACTGTCTGCCTACCTCCACTACGCAATCCCGCATGAGAATAGATGAGAATGGCTGATCCAAACTCGTATTTCCCTTGGCTGAACCACGCAATCCTCATTGGCAATACTCAATCCATTGATTGTGCAAATCTCGTGCACAACTATAGTCACAACTAACAACTGTCTTGCCCTTTCACTCACCTCTAACACCTGTCTCCACTGAACTGTCCATGCATTGAGTTAACTGATTTATTCTTTAGTTTCTTTATGAGTTAATAATTAGTGAATTAATTAATAATTAATTCACATCACTCATCACTAGTGTATTCTGCAGTTAGACTAAATACAACTAGTTTAACCAAGTCAAACTGAACACAACTCCATCAACTCCTCAATCAACTCCACCAAAACTCAACCACTTGAGTTCTAACTGAAGTCCACCATGCAATAGCTCAACTGACCCACAAGAAAAGCGTATTTCCTTCTGACAGCTACATGTTCCACATCTATAGCTCAAACTAAAGTGCTCCAAGAGGATAAGATAATGTTTATAGTCCAAATATTATTATGAACTAATAATATTTGATTGTTCTATTTTTAGCCTGGCAGTCTAAAAATAGAAACCGCCCATATGTTTAAAAATAGAAGTCCATCTATTTTTACCAACATGACCAATCATCCACAATTAGCATCCTACAACTCATAGACCATGATCCATATGTCTAGAAATAGACATAGTCTAAAAATAGCCCGCGGGACCACTTAGTGAAGGCGACTCCTTTCCACTAAGCTCCATCATCTTGTTGCATTTTCAACACTCCCTCTCAATAAGATATGGATTATCTGCAACCCATATCCTGCAACTCTGGAATGTTCTGCATGTAACACATTTTCCCGGTCCACTTGCTCCAACAACACTTGGAACAAAAACACTCCCAACTGACCACTCTGTTGGGCTAGTAACATACTCTGATGCTAAAGCTCTACCTGCTGCTGACAAGTGCTCCCTCTCTGACATCTGTGCTACTGCAACATCTCCATGCATCTTGCACCATTGCACACTTCTCTGTGCCACCTAGCACTATGCAAAACACTTGTGCCTCTCGCATTGCTGCAGCCTGCTAGCTATGCGCTATCCTGGGATTCCCTACACTATCGCTCTCTCTGTCATTTCATCCACATCTGTCTCTACGCAATCAGTCAGTTCCTACTACTCCACATCGGGGCTCCCGTAGCAAGGTCTCATCCAAGAGGTTGGGTACCTCAAGGATCCTGCCCCTCCTCCTTGGGATGATCACTCTATATCGCCCCACCTCCTACCTAGAGGTATGGCTGCATGTGATCCCTCAGCCCACCTAGCTCAAAATTTCCCCCTAATGGAGGTCTCTGCATGAGTAGATGTAGCTACTTGAACTCCTCTCAGCTTCCCTTGTTGTGGCTGCTCCACAACCTCTTGAAACTGCAGAATCAATCGTGGCTCCTCCACAATCGTCTGAGACTTCTTCTGGCTCTGCATGTTGAGAGGTAATATACGCTCCCTCTCAACCACCAAGTCTCCATCAGTTGCCTCGCTACTCAAGGCTTTGCATGCATCTTGAACCTCAAGAGCATACAGGTTCTTGACCTATGAACCAATCTGCTTCACCTGTCTAGTGATGATGTGTCTAAGGAAAACCTTTCCCTTACTGAAGACTACACTGTAGCCTCTGTCTTCCAGCATCGCGATCGACACCAAGTTTCTCTTCATTCCTGGTACATACTTGACATCGGTCAAGGTAAGGTGAGCTCCATGCTTCCTCTGAAAAATAATCGTGCCTATACCTAAGACACTATACTTCTCATCTTTACCCATTGCTATGAGTATCTGGAGATATTTCTCCTCCAAAGTACTGAACAAATTCTTGTCACCGGTCATGTGGAAAGAAGATCCACTGTCAGGAAACCAACAACTTCCCACCATGGATGAAACCATGCATGCGAAGAGTGTGAAATCCAACTCGAACTGTGAAGCAAGTGCCTCACCTTCAGATCCTTCCCCAGATCCCTTCTTGGATTTCTTCTTTGGGTAATTAGTAGCATAATGGCCCAACTCATGAAAATGAAAGCATTGCACTTTCGATTTGTCAACCTTCTTCCCATCATTGGAAGAACTGGATTCAGAAAGACAACCCTTCCCCTTCCCCTTCTTTGCTTTGGCAGCCAAAGCACAATTTTCTTCATTAGATGCCTTTGATGAAGATCTGTCCCTAGTATTCTGCCTGATCTCCTCCTGCACAAGATCTAACCAAAGTCTCTCCCATCCTGGTAATTTCTCCCGACCATTGACAAAGTCCTGATAGGAATGCCAACTCTTCGGAAGACCAAGGAGAGCCAAGCTCACCATGTCCTCATCATCGACAGTCACCCCCACATTTCCCAGCTCATCCTAGCATTGGGTGAACTTCGTGAGATACCTGGACATACTGTCTCCATTCTCACACTTAATGTTTCTTAGTTTATCCTTGAGCGCCAACTTCCTCTATTTGCTCTTGCTTTGGAATAGATCTGTCAACACTTTCCACATCAAGTATGGAGAAGCCTTTCCATGCAAGCTGGATACAATGTGATCCTTCACGCCCTCCAACATAATCCTTTGACACTTTGTTGTCTTCTTTTGCCAAACCACAGCTTTAGCAGCATTAGTAGGCTTTGGGACCTCAGCCTCTATGAACTCCTTCAGCCCATTGTCATCTAACACTGCCTCCATCCTATCTTTCCATGCAATATAATTTGAGCTGCCCTCAAGAGCATACTCCAATCCCAATCCGTTAAAAGACATTTCAACTTTGACAGCAAGAAAACACTGCTGCAAATTCGAATTCCACCCGCTCAAAACTCAACTGCCTCTAATCTAAAATTCGTGAGAACAAGGTATTTCTCATACAGAGATATATTGTATGGGCTTTTACTGGATATCTCACCTACCAAAAGAAGGATGAATCCAGAGGCTACCTGGCCCAATTACAGACTCTGCTTGAAGAAATAAAATGTGAACACTTTCTGAATAATAGATCTGATGATCAAATCTGCTCTGATACCATGTAGAAATTTTGAATAATATGACACTTATTCACAGATATTATCCAAATTATACAGTATTGCGGAATACATGCATAACACATAACCTCCTCTACGTTGATCATCAATTTTGCGAAATTAAAAACAATGAAAGATCAATCGCCACATTAACAGAGTATTTAACCCGAGGAAAGCATACAGCTGAAAACCCCCCACTATCTGTATATTATAATGATTGATAACATGTAACAATACATAGTACAATACTCGTCACAAGTACGTAGTACTATGTCCACCTGTTACACACAAAACTAGCTCATATCTGAATCAATCATAGGTTCAAATCTCCTCCACTGTCTGCCTGCCTCCATTGTGCAATCCTGCATGAGAATAGATGAGAATGGCTGATCCAAACTCGTATTTCCATTTGCTGAACCATGCAATCCTCATTGGCAATACTCAATCCATTGATTGTGCAAATCTCATGCACAACTATAGTCACAACTGACAGCTGTCTTCCCCTTTCACTCACCTCTAACACCTTTCTCCACTGAACTATCCATGCATTGAGTTAACTGATGTATTCCTTAATTGCTTTATGAGTTAATAATCAGTGAATTAATTAATAATTAATTCACATCACTCATCACTAGTGTATTCTGTAGTTAGACTAAATACAACTAGTTTAACCAAGTCAAACTGAGCACAACTCCATCAACTCCTCAATCAACTCCACCAAAACTCAACCACTTGAGTTCTAACTGAAGTCCACCATGCAATAGCTCCACTGACCCACAAGAAAAGTGTATTTCCTTCTGACAGCTGCATGTGCCACATCCGTAGCTCAAACTGAAGTGCTCCAAGAGGATAAGATAATGTTTATAGTTCAAATATTATTATGAGCTAATAATATTCGACTGTTCTATTTTTAGCTTGGCAGTCTAAAAATAGAAACCGCCCATATGTCTAAAAATAGAAGTCCATCAATTTTTACCAACATGACCAATCATCCAAAAATAGCATCCTTCAACTCATAGACCATGATCCATATGTCTAAAAATAGCCTGCGGTACCATTTAGTGAAGGTGACTCCTTTCCACTAAGCTCCATCATCTTGTTGCATTTTCAACATTGCCAACTTACTGCATTAACTTGCCTTTTTCCTTTTCTAGGATCAACTCCTTTGCCTTCAGTTGATTGTTTTCCTATTCAAGGAATGATATAACATACATTTCCCTTTCCAAATTGATTGCTAGCTCCTTGATTTGTTAGTCCTTATCCTTGATAGTTTGTATCATGTTGGTGGTTTGATCCTCAGTCTCTGGATCAATTAGTTCAAACTCATGTTCAACTGTATCCTTATCCTTTTCTGTCAATTCCTGCGTTGTCGATGAAGAAGGCTTGGCCCCTTTCTCTCTGTGAGAAGAAAACAAAAGCCTCTGCCCCTTCTTATACACTTTAGTCACCTCAAGTTTGGATAGTTGATTCTTCTCTACTATTTTGCTAAATGACCCCACCACTGTTTGTTGTTTTGGCGCATTAGGAGACTAAGATGTTGCATTCTTCTCACGCCATTCCAAGGCTCATTTCAAAAAGACTTCCCAAGTCATACCTCTCTCTGCCAGCTAGTGAAAAACAATGGCTTTGATGAAACTGTGATGGAACAAGATTGGGGAGTTTTCTTTGTCCTTTAATTGTATCTTTTCATACATTTTGGAAATGCTCCTGAATAGATAATTACACATGTTCAGTGGTTTTTGAGATGTGAAATGCATCAGGAGGCGAATATGATAGGCGTACAACCTAGAGAATATACCTTCACAAGTGAAGAACCTCATGACAATTTTCATTAAAGGGGCATATTTCTCCAGTAAATATCTGAAAGGAAAGAGGTGAGTATGTGTATCTCTATATGGCATCTTTAAGAAAGGCTTGTAATTTTCAAGATCTAGGTTCATTCCTTTGAACCAATATTTTCCATTGTTCGGTAACCAAGTTGCATTTGAGATGGAGGCCACTGATAAATTGAACTGAATACCAGCAATGGCAGCAGTCTCTCCTTTCAGGTGTGTTTCTACCCAATTTATTAGTTGCTCATGAAATCTTGTCTCACTCACCCTTTTGCAAAATTCCATGTAGTGGACATCCTCAAAGCATTGTTTAATGAAAGGATAGGAGTTGATTCTGTTGCATTTTGATGGTTCGTATCTGATGATCCTCCCTCCTTTATGTTGTCTCTTTCTTTCTAGCGAACATTCTACCTCCATGATGACACAAAGCCCTAACAACAGGAAGTGAAAATAAGATGTGAGGTTTGAATGGAAATGAAGTGATATGTAGGTGATTTTGACAAAATAATGGGAGGGCTCTTAGGAAGGGTCAAATGACTTTGAAAGCTGATGAAAATGAGTGGAGAAATAGTGGAAAGATGTTTTGCTTGCAGGTGGAAACAACAGGGTTTATGATGAAACTTGCCAAAAAACTTCTAGGAATGAGCTAGGGTTTTGCTTTATGAGTGTTTAAACTTTGCTTTGAGGTGGTTAAAATGGTAAAAATGGCTCATTAAACATGTATGCAGGTGTATTATATCATTTTACATGTTTTGGAAATCAAAACTAATGATGGCCATTTTTACCCTAACATTTCCCATGAAAAATTTGCTATAAACCCTAACTTGAAGAATTATTGACATGAGATGAAATTGGGGAAAGCGAAAGATGGAGGGTGGTGGTATACTTACTTGTTCCTTAGCTTAGAAGTCAGTGAAATCAAGTTTGTAAGTGAAAAAATGAAGTTTGGGAGAGTTTTGATGAATTTCGGGGTACTCTGTCCTGCGCGCCACGTAGTGTTCCTACGCACAGCAACAAGTGCAGTGCAGTTCTTCTACGCACAACACCTATCTCCGAAGCATAGTGCGGTGCCTCTATGTGTAGTGCCTGCACTTTTTTGCTAATTTCTCCTAGGAAAACAAGTTTTTTACTTTTTTGGACAAGAGAGCTTGATGATAAAGAGTGAATAGGATATGAATGAAGGAGTTATGGGCATTTTGAGTTTATATAGGGAAATTTTCCTCACTTTTTCAAAAAGAAAAGGGACCCACCCTCCTTTAGAGACTAATTTTCACTTTATGAAGACATAATTTACCTTTACCATTACAAACCTGAGATTTCCTTTGCTTTCCTGAATGCTGAAGCTTCTTTTTCTAGAACCTTTGATAACATGAGAGTACGAGGAGTGTGTGAAAAATCAATATCAATTCTCCAAAATTTTTCTTGTCATGTTTTACTCACTGCTGGTTTTATTCATGGAAAAGATGGACCTTGGAAACCCTAGCGACCTAATGGATGACCTGAAACCTAATGGAATGATGATGATGTCTGACCCATTTTCGTAGTAACACCTTCAGAAAGTGTGGTAGGTGACCAATTTGAGTGAATTCTAAAACAATGACTTCATATTTAGACTAACCATATAATAACGAAATTCGCTGTGTAAACCTAGTAGCAGAAAATTTTGATTTTGAAAGCCTCAAAAAACATAGTAAAAGCATTTTTGATCCATCTGATAGGCTAACAAGACTGACACTAACACGCCTGATAGCTCAACACCTCAATTCTCAAATGGAAAGTGTTTTTCGTTGGTTGGATGTTTGTAATTTATAGGCAATTTCGAATTTGAATCCGACTGTTCCACCGAAAATCTGTTCATAAATGCTAGAGTGGCGGTAGATATTCAAAGATCCTGCTCTTAAATTTTGACTTAATTGCCACCCTCCCATGTCATTTAGCAGTTTTCCCACCCTCAAGTAATGAACAATGAACATAACGGTCACTTTCCGGCTGCCGCGCACAATCTCTCCTTCAATAACGCAACTCCCCTCACGCTTTTGTTGATACTATGACAATCCTCCATTCCACGCAGTACCCCAATCGCGAAGCTCTACAACCCGGGCAATGTAGTTTATACTCCTCCACCTCCTTTCAACTACCTTGAGCACTGGTCATTTGGCTAGATCCCCGATGTAAGGCTTTAATCGACTACCATTCACCTTCTATGGGAATGACTCTCCATTCAACTTCATGAACTGAACTACTCCACCATCGGTAATCTCCTTGATTACATAGGGCCCCAACCAATGCATCCGAGAGTTTCCTAGAAATTTATCAAACTTGTTGTCATATAATAACACTAAATCATTTACATTGAGGATGCGAAATTTGTTGTGCCAATCGTGCCATTCCTTTTTGTGCTCCTTTTGAACTTGTTGATGGAAACTAGTGAAAAACCTATATTCTTCTAGTGCTATCAACTACGCGATCCTTTCTTCCATGGCTCCATGATCCACCATTCTTGTGAACATCGCTATGTGTAGAATAGGTACAATGTATTCCATTGGCATCACAACTTCAATGCCATAAACTAGTCTGAAAGGCGTTTTTCCAGACGTCTTCTTACAAGCTATTCTATAAGCCCATAACTTCATGGGTACATGCACATCCTAGTCATTTCTTTGTCCATTGAAAACCTTCATTAGCAGGCTCTCCAATATTTTATTAAAGGCTTCTACCGTTTGATTAGATTGTGGGTTATACGATGTACTTTTCTAATGGTAAACCTGAAATTCCTCCATCAATGTGCTGATCGTTTCATTAACAAAATGCATACCGTGACGGCTCATTAAAATTTTCAGACAACCAAACCTTGTCAGCATGTACTCAAAGATGAATTTTTCTATGGTCGTGCTTGTAAAGTCCTTCATAGGCTACGCCTCCACTCATCTGGTTAAATATTTAGCCATTGTGATGATGTATCATGCACCCGTCTTCTTTCCTAGGGGATAAATTGGTCTCACAAAGTCAATTGCCCACTTCTCGAATTGTTCTAATGATATCTACGGATTCAGAGGTAGCTCATCCCTCTGGGATGGTCTGCCAGTCCTTTAGCATGTATTGCATGCCCTATAATATGATTTTGAATCCTTATGTAGTGTCAGCCACCACAACCTAGAGCATAGAATCTTTTGCGTTGTTGCTTTGCTCGCATAATGTCCTCCCGTGGCTCCTCCATGAACCTCAATGAGGATGCTCTTTTGTTTAAATTCTAGCACATAATGTCTCAATATTTCACCTGATCCCATTTTATAGAAGTGCCCTGCAATGATAGAAAAGTCTGCCGCATGCACCACCAATTTCTTCTTTTGTTCGCTAGTATATCCTTCTTGAGCCATTCCCATCATTAGGAAGTGTATAATATATTCAAAATGGCTATCCATGATGTGCACCACAAAGATCTGCGTGTCAGGTAGTCCTTCCTCCAAATTAGTATGCTCCTCTCTTGTTTCAATGCATGACAGGTGATCCGGTCCGTCATTCAATCATCCCGGTTTCACAACAACTTCAAAATCATATTATTGAAACAACAATAGCCATTTGCATATTCAGCCCCACCAACAGAGGCTTGTTCACCAAGTACTTTAATGCAGAGTGGTCTATATACATCTTAAAGTGTTCGCCTAGCATGTAGTGCCTAAACTTCTGGAGCGCATATACCATAGCCAGACCTTCATGCTTTGTCATCATATAATTCTACTCAGCTTTAGATAGTTTCCTACTTGTGAATGCTATAGGATGATCCAATTCTCCATCATCGGCCTCTATCAGTACTTCTCCCATCACAATACATGACGCATCCACAAGCACCTGAAATTCCTTCTTCTAATCCAGGAAGACAAGGATTGGCGTGGTGACCATTTTTTCTTTTAGTATGTCCGACATCTTCTGACATTCTTCATTCCAGCAGTGTAGCATCCTTTTTGAACAGTTTTTCCATCAGTGCGGTGATCTGGGCATAGCTTTTGATGAACTTTCTATAGTACCCTATATGCCCCAATGTTGCTCACAACTCCTTCACACTTCTTGGTGCCTCCAAGTTGATTATAACCACGATCGTCGCAGGGTCTACCATAAACCCTTGTTTGCATACCACGTGACCCAAAAATATCACAAAAGGGACACAGAACAAACATTTCTTCATATTGAGTGTGATCTAGTACCTTCGGCATGTATCTAGCATCAAACACAGAGTTGCTACATGGTGCTTTACCAGTTCAAACAATGTCCAATCTTCAAAGTATACCTCCAAAAATTTGTGGATGAAGTCTTTGAACACTACAATGACTACACGCGAGAAGATCCCTGGCACATTCTTCAACCCAAAAGGCATCATAGTGTACTGAAAGCATCCCCATTCAGTCACAAAGGTCATCTTACTTCTATCCTCTAGCGTGATCTTGTTTTGATGGTACCATGAGAACCCATCAATAAATGAATATTCTTCTTGGCTGCCAACATTATCTAGCAGACCATCGATGAACGAAGTTGGGAAAGGATCATGCACACAAGAGTCATTCAACTTCCCGAGATCTACGCACATCCAATCTCATCCTTCTATTTCTTGTCCTGAACTACTATTGGGCTTACCCAATCAAACTCTTCTACGGGTTCAATGATGCCTACTGCAAGCATTTTATCCAATTGCAAGCGGACACTTTCTTTATATTTCAGATTGAGGCAGTAAGGTCTTTGCTTAACTAGCTTCACGTCTCGTTTTAGAGTGATCTTCATGACACCCAAATCCTCTATTATCCATTTCATATCTGAAATCTTTATAGGGAACAAATCCCGATATTCTTGGAGAAATTCGATGACCGTATCTACTGTTACATCATCCCTATAGTCCCTAATCTTTGCAAACTTCGGCTCTGCCTTCGTGTCAATGTTCACCTATCTAGTTTTGAGTGGCTCAGTGATGTCTAAATTATCTAGTTGCGGTCCTTCAAATTCGCAGTGACCTTCAGTATCTGTAATATTAATTTTCCTCGAGTCTTCATCTTCTTCTTCCCTGTCACATTGTAGCACTCCAGCATGTGGCTTAGCTGGGTAGTCCAATTCGATTGAATCAAGTCTAGAGGATCCTATGGTGTCCTGAAGATCATTGCCTTGACCTCCTGCAATGCTTCATCAATACATTGAAACCCATCCTCAAAGCTGAACGTCATAAAAAATCCTTGGTGCAAAACATCCCATTCTTCAGTGCCATGACAGAGCTCTATTTCCAAGTACCAATTCATTGGTACATAACATCTAAGGTATGACAAAATAGATGTACCCACTATGGTTGAGGCTCCGCTTCATACACTTCAGTTCATTTGGCGAAATGGTTTCACGGGTCATCCCTCCCATCGTATTTTTCTGTTAGCCACACTTGTGGGTGACCAAACCACACTCTCATCATTCTTTTGTACACGTGCCAATCATCAAAATAGTCCTTATGTGTGCCCCACCATATTGCAGTTGTAGCGCGCAGTGCCTAGTCTAAGGCTTTGAAGTGATGCTTCTCTGGAAATTCTCTCTCGAATGCATCCAAAAAGTTATCAACATCAATTAAACCATCATAATAAGGAAGATTTCTTACCTCTGACGATACACAGCGCAACGACTTGGTCATCATGTTACATCGCAATGTAGATACTTCATGCAATCGATTCTGCTAGTGCTCCAATTCTTTGTCTGAATCTGATGTGCAAGAACTTTTGCTGTCCCATGAAATACACCCATTTGCTATCGGATTCATCCAACCTTGATCTTGTGATGTTATCTTGTAAATTTGGTACAGATCGTCATCACCTTCATACTCCCAAACTGATTCAATGTAGCGCGATCCTCCTATAGGTTCTAGGGGCACCACTACGTGGACCGATTTCTTCTCAAATATCATCTTCCGCTTCTTCAAATTGATTACCCCATTCATATTATTGGCCCAATCGATCCGAAGGAGCGCGGGGTAAGGATTGTTGTCATCCACAATCTCTATTACTTCAAAATCAGCTAATATGCTAGCGTCCTCAATATCAACTCCTACTCCCTATAATATTCCCATTGGGATGATTTTCTACTGATTTTCCATTCTTAACTGAATCAGAGAGGGCCTTGCTATCATGTAGTAGCTTGATACATGTTTTTAAGAAAGTAGTAATCATGGACGGGTCCATTTCTTTAGTCGACTTCTCCTGAATTCCTGAGGTAGAGGCCTCAACGAAGATTTTCCTACCTTCCATAAACGTTTATGTTGTGCATTCTAGATCAAACCTAGTCTCTTTTTCTAGTGCTTTGCGGACCCACTCACCTTCTTCAAGCTGCTTCCCCTTACCTTCACCCATCGTCGCTCCACTCCGCAACACAATATTTACCTTAGGATCTTCCTCGCGAGGCTCATCCCTCATCATTTGCAGGTTTTGAGTTGGATGCTGAGGTTGTGCCCACTTTTCACGTATCTTAGCTAAAAATATAGGGCAATCCTCCATCACATGGTCAAACTGTGTATAATAGCGGCATGAAAAATGCATCGGATTTGGGAAGTCTTATGCGTAGTGTCCTCATCCCCCACAATTGTAACAAATTACCTGCTCTCGACCTCTACGAGGTCCTCCTCCACCTTGGCCTCATCTACGCCCCTGATACTCACCTCATGCTCCCCCAATGCCTTGGTCTAGAGGTTGGGTTTCCGGCTACAACCTATATGCAGGTATTCTATACATCATGAATTCGTAACTATGACAATTTCGCTCATCATGACCTACCAATTATAAAAAGTTGTAGAAGAGTTGTTCCAATGTCTATACGAATTTCTGTAGCAAATGGAAATTGTCTGTCGCATGTTTTCCAGCTACTTGAAAAATAGCACACCATAGTGCGGGCCCTATACTTTTCCCTGTTGGAGCTTATGGCTTTAGAGCCATTGGTCCCCCCACTGCAACATAATTTGTGAAAACTAGACAATGATCTTTATCATGCCCCTGGCTTTTTCAATTTAGGCACCAAACTTCTTCACGAACCTCAGGCCGAGCTATTCTATCTTTCTTCAGACTGCGCATCTATAGGCAAAGGTTATGCAACTACACATGAATCTATTGAACCCCCAGATTAGCATCTTGCATTGGTGTCTCAAGCAATCTCATCGCAATTTCCAGGGGTCCCACTTGGGTGCCAATATTTTGTTGTGATAGCACAACCCTTAGGAGTGGCAGGAGTAAAGATACAAACCATTTGCGGTGTTGCCCATCAGTCAGGTTCATGTTTGCTTCATGGATTGTACACTTCAATATCTGATCCAGATCCTAGGGTGTCTCACCGAGCTTCATCATGATCTCTTCGAATCCCACAATTGATTGCGCTTCAGACTTAGGTCTACTGAATTCCTTATTCAGAGCAGTCTGAATATCTTCCAATGCAAACGTTGGGCTATCAATATAGTACCTAATGTACCACGTTAGTACGTGATCCCGTAAATCACTAACCAACATGGCTTTTTTCATTTGATCATCTGCGATAGACAGAACTTTCCATACAGCCTTCGCGACGAACCAAAACTGGCTCGGATCTTCATTTCCCATGCCCTTCAACACAAGTAGTTTAGTGAATTCGCCAAATTGAACAGTGGAAGAGGTGGTAGTGGTGTAGGCGAAGGTGTATGCGGCAGAGGTGAAGATGGAGGCGGTGTGGGTGGATGGGGTAGTTGCAGGAACCCTTGCTTTCTCAACTAAACAATGCTCTACAAAGATGCCTGTGCTGCTTCCTCGTCATCACTCAAAGGAGATTGAATTAGCAGCTTATATTCAGGGTCTGTTTCCCCCTTGTTCCTAAATGTCCTTTCACTTCACGTAGCCCTAAAAATCAGGGTAGCTGCATAACCCACTTTTCACACAAGAGCATATTAATCCAGGTATTTAACGATTTTAAATACTTACCTCGTGGCTCCTTGAAGAAGAGGTGCTTTGCTTCATTGTAACTGACTATGGTATCGACTGCGAACTCTGTCACGAACCCTCCTATGATACGATCGAGCCAATGATCGAAAACATGCATGATGTTATCTTTAGGGGCTTCTAATCTCCACACTAACTCTGAGGTCCAGACTATTGGACCGTCAAGCCTCCACATTCCTTAGTCGTTTGCCAATTTCAAGATCCACTCATACAATTCGATCGGGAAGGAACAAAAGAAGACCTCATGTATCTCTGTGTATAGGTATCTATCTAACCACTGTTCTTTCATCAATCGTGGGTCCCTATTCTCTTGTGCCACGAATTTGTGGATATTTCTATTCAACCAGTCTTCGATTTCTTTCTTAGTTGGATTCTAGTGATGCGACATCAAACACCCCATTATGAATATCACAGTCCTGGAAACAAAACCATTTGTTGGATTGATGGTCCCTAAGCCAGGTTCAACGTTAATTAGCCAAGAAAATCCCTACCCTACTGGCCCTTTTGGCATCAATCCACAGAGCGTGGACTGAAGTCTCACCCAGAGTAGTATGGGTGGATGCAGAAACCAAGTTTTTGCACCCCGATATAGTTGTGATGTTGTTTTATACCCTAACCCTTCCTTCATGCAGGTCGATAAGCCTTTTAGATCTTATCAATGTACTTCTCTTATTTAGCTTTGGAACCTTCGCGAAGGTCTGCGATCATCCTTCGCAAACCCTAAATAGGCAATTTAGATGCTTACATGCCTTTGTAATTACTCTTACTTCTATGTCTACCCAGATTAGCTTAAGTATTGATTAACTTTCAACATGCATTATGATTATCTATGCATGAACAAACATTCTTAGTTGTGTTCATATGAAAAAGTAAAACACATAGATGTGCGCATCAATATAGCATTAAATCATAAACCTAGTACTTGACATAACATAACCACATACATTCATAACATAAGTAAAAATATCTCATACATAGATATCTCCAGAATAAGTATCTTTATTGATGGTTCAGATCTCTAGTAGAGACTATAACTTCCCCGCGCACACAGCGACAGGGGTCTGCACACTCAGCTACAGACTTCTACCCCAGGCCTTTGTGCACTCAGCTAAAGAGCCTCTTCCTATGATAAGACTCTTTGCTCTTAGCTCTCATAGACCCATTACATTGATCAATTGCCCAAAACCTTACTAAGAACTGAACTGCCTTAGACTTTTCGAAGACTCATTTTTATACATTCTCATGGTCCACGGACCAAGGGTGGATCTCATCAAGCCGACAAAAGCTACCTAAAATAAGGGCGGAAACCCTTTTTGACTATTTACATCTTCGTGCTGCGTGACCACAAAATGCAGAGACTTTACATTCTTTATACAAAACTTGGGCCTTTATCCCAAAAACTTGGGCTTTTAACCCCAAAATTGACCCTAGGGGACCCGTTCCCAATATTATGCATCTCCTTCGGTGTCTCCATGAGCCTTGACACCAAGATTACTACATACATTATATGTAGCCTAGTTGCTGTCAAACATCCAGATGCCCACCATACTTTTATATAATGTTAGATTGACATTGTTGCTGCAATCTTATTTGCTCCAATTGAACCCCATGACAATTGGAGTTGGTGTAGGCTTGTTGTTATGCATATTAAAACTTTCCAAAATGTTTGCTACATACTTTGCTTGAGAAATAAAAATACTGTTTTATGTTTTCTTCACTTCTATGCCCAAAAAATAGCTTAACAAACCCAAGTCTGTCATTTCAAACTCCCTTTTCATGAGTTATTTCATATCAGCAATGTGGAGATCATCACTCCCTGTAAAAATCAAATCATCTATATATAAAACAAAAATAATAAGCTTACCCTAAATTTCTTTGACGTAGAGAGTAGGCTCATGATCACATTTGTCAAATCCATTGTCCATCAAGTAAGCGTCTACTCTGCTATACCATACATGTGGTGCTTATTTCATCCCATAAAGAGCTTTCTTAAATCTATAAAATTTGTCTTCTTGGACTTTTACCTCATAACCAGGTGGTTGCACAACATATACTTCCTCTTTAAACACTCCATTCAAGAATGTTGATTTGACATCCATTTGATACACTTTCCATTTATGTTGTGTGACAATTGACAACACTTTATGCCCTATATCCATCCTTGCAACTGGTGTAAATATCTCTGGATAATCTCTTCCATGTTGTTGCTTGTATCCTTTGACAGCTAGCCTTGCTTTGCACTTTTCAATCTTTCCTTCAACATTTCTCTTGGTCTTATCGACCCACTTCACTCCAATGACTTATTTTCCTTGAGGAAGGTCCACTAACTCCCATGTGCCATTCTTTTATATTGCTCATATTTCTTCATCCGTCGTTGTGATACATTTTTCCTCTTTCACTACATCCTCAAAAAGGATTGTGTCATCTACATGAAAAAATAATGTGAACAAGGTATTCAAAATTGCACTAATACCAACTTCATTTTGGTCATAAATTTCACTTAAATATCTAAATTCTTGTATTTGTATGCTTGTGGAAGATTGACTTGACATGTGACTTGATGTTGCGATTGAAGTATATGACATTGCAGGGCTCCACTGTGTACTTGGAGTAGTATTCTCTTGGCCGAGAGACATTATCCTATTATCTGTTGATGGTGTCACTTGATGACTTCTTTATTGAGCTTCAATAGGAGTAGGAGGAGTCACTATTGAGGAATTACTTGTTGCGGTCAATTCCTCTTTGCCTTCCTGTGGTATACATGTTTTCACATTGACTGTCTTCACCAAAATTCCATCCCATGCTTCCTCTTCTATGAACTGCACATCTTTGTTGATTATGAGCTTCTTGGTTAATGGATTGTAGAGCTTGTATCTCTTTGATTCATCACTATATCCAACAAATATGAACTTCTCCCCCTTGTTGGCTGACTTATTCCTTAATTCATTCGAGACATGTGCATAAGCTACACATCCAAACACTCTGACGTGAGTCAGACGATGATTTCTTCCACTCCACACCTCTTCATGAACCATATTCTTGACACTTTTGGTTGGACACCTATTAATGATATATGTTTCACAAGTGACAACTTCAACCCAATTGTCATTTGGCGAATGTTTTTCCTTCAAAATACTCTTTTCCATTTCCATAATGGTCGTATTTTTCCTTTTCGCGACACCATTTTTCTAAGGTGTATACCTTCTTGTAAAATTATTGTGAATTCCATGCTCCCTCCAAAAGCGTAGGAATTCATTTTGACATAGGAATTTGCCACCTCTGTTAGTCCTCAAAATTTTGATGTAGTTTCCACTTTGCTTCTTAACAAGAGCTTTGTATTGGAGGAAGCACTCAAACACTTCACCTTTCTATCTTATGAATTAGACCCATGTATTCCTTGTATAATCATATATGAAAGTAAAAAAATAATAGCTTCCACCAATTGATGGTGTCCGAATTGGCCCACATAAATTCGAATGGACAATTTCCAAGGGTCCTTTTTCCCTTATTGACTTTCCTACTGGGAATCTCTCTCTATGTTGTTTTCCCAAGATGAATCCTTCACATAGGCTATATTGTTTTTCTATGAGTGGCAATCCCTTCACCATGTCATTCCTATGAAAAAAAATCAAACTTTCAAAATTAAGGTGACCCAATCTCAAATGCCATAACCAATTTTGATCTTTGACCTCTACTTAAAAGTTTACTTGTGTGACAACAACAAATTTTCTTCCATCCTGTTGTGAATTAATTAATAGTTGTGTTTGTGCACCTTCTTCCTTAAAATATTGTTTTATCTTTAGGGGAAACATTATATTTCTTGTCATATGAACTTTTGCAATCACTTGTTTGCTTCAAGACTTATCCAAAATTATGCACTCACCATTTTTGAAAAAGATATTGTAGCCCTTTTGCATGAGCTGCCCAATTCTTATGAGTTTATGCTTCAAACGAGGGACAAAATAAACATTTGAAATGTACTTCTTCTTGTCCTTATTTTTTATAATGTTGACTCTTTTGTTGGAAATTAGATAAACCAACACTCCTCGTGTGTTTCGAGACATGCTGTAACTGCCTCTCATGGATACTTATCTCTGGAGATGCGATCGTTGACTAACACCTTCGGGTTTTGGTCTAATGGAAGTCATGATTCCCAACAAGTTGTATCAGAGCAAAGGTCACAAGTTCAATACAGACCTGACTCACATTGGGGGGAAGATTGTTGTAAATTGGACAAAAAAATGCTCCCCGTGTGTTTCACGCCATGGACTAACTGCCTCTCATGGATCCTTATCTCTTGTGATGCAATCATTGTCTAACACCTACGGGTTTTAGTTGAATGGAAATCATGATTCCCAACATCTTCCTTTTCCCATGAAAGAGACTTTGTTATCAGTCCTTAATGTCACTTCAGATTTCACACTCTAATCTAGATTGGTAAACATTTCTATGTTCCCTGTCATGTGATTGTTGCACTCTGAATCTAGAAACCATACATCTCTTTGTTTTTCTTGTGCTACATTACAAGCTAAAAACATGCTATCTTGGTTCTGATTTTCTTTTGTGAAATTTGCGCTTGGTTTGTTACTTTTATCATGTTGCTTATTTCTACATTCATTTGCATAATGACCATACTTCTTACAATAATGATATTGAACTTGAGATTTATCATACCTCTGTCCATGTGCTGGATTTTGACTGCTGCCCCTTCCACTTGAGCTTGAAGGGTTGCCTCTTCCACTTTTGTGTGGGGTTCATCCTCTTCCTCTAGCATTTGATCTTCCTTTGCCTCTATCTTGACCAAATGAAACGTATGTCTTGAAGACATTCTCCAATGAAGAGTTTATTTCTCTATTCAGTCTATGTTTATGAGAAACCGATGATGCATGAAGCTTGTCCACTGAAAATTGTGAGAGATCCTTCATCTCTTCTATGACCACAAAAATGAAATCAAATCTTTGTTGGAATACTTCTCACAAATTTCTCAACTATTCTCCTTTCCTCATGTGTCTCACCGTGAGACCTAATTTGAGTAACTGGTCCAATTACTTGTGTAAGAAATGAGTCTACATTCTGAGACTCTTTCATACAAATTGTCTCAAAATCTCTCCTTAGCATTTTTAATTTTGTTGTCTTCACTTTTGCCATGCCTTCGTAGGATGTCTGGAGTGTATCCCACGCTTGCTTGGACATTTTTGCTGCTGCAACCCTTGAGAAAATGCTTTCAAGAACTCCTTGAAAAATGTAGAAGAGGGATTTTAAATCCTTGTTCATGTTGTCCCTGGGCAAATCATTTTCTACTTGTGTCAAACCATTATATGTTGTTGCATCTACTAGATCTTGGAACCTATTCTCCACCAAATCCCAAATATCTTTAGAATAAAACGAAGCCTTCATTGTTATAGCCCAATAGTCATAATTTTTTCCATTAAACTGTGGTATTTGAGGATTATTCAATTATGTGCTTGATGCCCCATTTTAACTGTAAAAAAATTGTTTCTCTGTATTATTAAAAATGATTAAAAAAAAATGCCCAAAAACAATTTTTAACTCCCACCAAACGCTACTTATAGTAATAAAATTTTACACCTACTCCGCTACCACTTGAAAATTTTACACCCACTTTCGTAGCAAGTGAAAGTTTAAGCAGAAGAGTCTCCTGAAGACAAAAGTTGTGAATCACATAAGTGGCTTGTGCAACTAAGACATGTTTTAAAACTCAAAATTTTAAGTTGTGAATCAGATAGTTGACCTGCGCAACTAAGACACGCTTTAAAACTCAAAATTTTAAGCAAAGTGAGAACAAAAAGGTAGAAACCAAAAAAAAAAATTTAAGTTATGATTTCACACACGCAAGAAAATACATGGCTTTTAAACTCAAAATTTTAAGCACAGTGACAACAGAATGGGAGTAACAAAAAGAGACTTTAGGTTATGGTTTAAAAAATACAGGAAAACAAATACATTCGCATAACACCAAGTCAACCCCGAAACTTGCAATATAAATCTACTTGGTTGATTAGTTCATTTACTCCTGTCCCACAAGTATGACTTCTGTCAATTTATTTAACATAATGGTTGAAATTAATTTTCCAACATAAATGAGTGTCTTATGATTATTTACTTTGTAATAATTTGGTTGAACCTAATATATCAGAACATAAATTTAAATATTTTCAATAACCTATACTACTTACGCATAACAAGTTAATTATGTTCTATTCACACTTTTCGATGGAAAACCGGAAATATAGTGTATAATATCTGATGTTCTATTTAATCTTTCAATTTCTTCATTTCTATTTAGAGAATTTTATTCTTATTTCTCGAAACAAAATCTTATTTTACTTATTTATAATAATATTGTTAAATTATTTTTTATTTTTTCAATTTAATTTCGATTATTTTGAATAGATATCTTTAATGTCTTTTAATATTATTAATTCCTATAGTTAAAGACTTCAATATAACATTATGTGATTGAGTTTAGCCGTATTAATCATTATTTTATTTATGTTAGTAATACCCATCATTGTTTTTTTACTAATTAGTAATTTCTTATTGGATACTTCTTTGGATGTATCTTCATTTGACTTTTTTTCAACGAATTCTTTATTTCTATTCCTAACGTTCTATTCTTATTTCTTGAATCATAATTTTTTTTTTTATCTATAATATTATTTTTTTGTTAAATTCCTATTGTGTGTTTTCCACTTAATTTTGATTATCTTAAAGCATTACAATAGAGATATTTTTTATGTTTATTGAAATCAATCTTTCAACTTCTTCATTTTTATTTATAAAATATTATTTTTATTTCTGAAAACAAAATTTTGTTTTTTTTTTTCTTTAATTTATGATAATTTTATTATTTTTTTAAATTTAAATTCGATTATCTTAACCAATTATTCTTGAGATATTTTTAATGTCTTCTAATGTTATTAAATCCCCAAAATATCTTTAATAACTCGGATAAAATATTTTTTTAATGTTATACTCTTTTCTTACGAAAATGTCAAAAACTCTTTCTCTCATATTAAAAATAGAAACCCTTCAAAGATTCCATTTAGGATGAAGCCAAAATTATGTCAAAAAATAGTTTTATAAAGATTTCGCAGTGTATTGTGATACAAAAGTATAGTCAATTATAAATTGAACCTGTAATATTGTTTTTGAATCCATTACTCGAACTTTTCAATTATGTTTGAGTTAAGAGGCATTATTTAATTAGCGCATTTGATATTAATATAATTATAATAACGATAATTTGAAATAAAATTGTGTACGTATTCTCTTAACTATGAAATCGACCTGTCTCAGTATTTAAAATATTAAAATGAATCTTAAATCATAAAAATGTAACGAACAATTCTCCTAGAACACAACTAACTAACTTTTACCAGATGAAACTGCATCAACTTTTTATCGAAAATTACGCTGACATGGATTAAGCTACCGTGTAGTTCACTTGTGCTTTAAGAAGATTATTAGTGTCCATTGAGGTAAAACTTGTAAGCATTATGCGAGGCATATGTGTGTGGAATTTCTTAAAGGACATAATTAGTGAGTATATGTTTGTGGAATTGGAACCCTGTACCTTTTTCCATAAATAATGTGGTAACCTAATGGCAATAATGACTATGCTGTTCCCACTAATGCATGTCCACTTCATCCAGGTGTTCAGAGACTGCACGGAAAAGGGTAAAAACGGGTGTCGCTATAAAGTATCCGATACAATCCAACCTCTATTACCCAATACAAGTCCAATCTCTATCAAAGAGATTCATAAAAGTGTTTTTTAGTGAAAATAGATTGAATGTTATAAACAAATTTTGTTATTCAAAATCCAATTCTAAAGTTTTTGTATTTAAAATTTAATTTTTAAATTTTATAATTGTAATTTAAATTTTCAAAAATTTATTATAATCTAGATTTCCAAAAAACTTTCACTAATTTTTATCAAATTCCTACTAAGATTTACATAATTTTAACTGAACAAAACCATAACCTCATTAGACTACCATTTTTTATATATATGTTGAAATTACCTTCCATCAATAAGGGGTAAGGGTAAAGTGTTAATATGTTTTTTTCAGGGGGGAAGGAATCCCCACTGAAGAAGCAACATATTACATTATATACAATATCTGTACAATCTGTACAATCGAAATTCATTACAATCGTTGCGTCACTCTGGCGACAACCCAACATCGTCAACATATGATGCGCAACCTCCAGCATATAGGCGCGAATGGAACCCGGGTGGGGAAGGCATTATTGCACCGTCCCAACCACCCGGGACACAACGCAGGTACAAGGTGTTGATATGTTAACATTTCTAATAAAAACGTATCAATTAACTTTCATATATTACGGTTGCTTTTTGCAACCATTATTAACGCATTGTAAAATGAGTATGAATAAATAAACTAATTTTTGTTACGTCAAGTTATTATGAAATTTTGTTTGATGCAATGAAATATATGTGAATGTCGTGGAGTGATAGTCACCCACCGAGACAAGCGTTATATAAGATGGATGAAACCTTTGACAAAATTGAAAATATATTTCTTTGGATGTGGACTTGGTGGTGAAAGCTTGAGATCATGAGCTTCAAGGAATATTTTTTTTTGAGATGTTGATAAGATGTTAGAAAGCAAAATTATGAGTTACAAAGAATAGGTTTAGTACACTAAAATTTGGGAAAAAAATTGATAGTTTCAAAATAAATATGGTTATATATTTATGATGAGCCTCATCATTGGGTGATTATATAGATCTTAATTCACCTCCTATCTTAGTCAAACCAACTATTCTCATAACTTATGCATATTTTTTATTATATTTTGTTTATGAGATGAGTTAGAGTTGGGTATTTTGCTTTGTGGTCTAATGTGCATTTAATGCAGAATTAAAGGAGAAAAGCAAGGAATTTTTCGAAAGAACAAGGTCAAAACTCGAATGGGACAAGGGTGAGGGATTATAGGAGGTAAATCCTCCTCATTTACTACCCCTCCATTCGAATATTTCTCCGTCAACTCGGAGTGCAAACAGCCAAATCACGACGACTAGAAGGCAGTCGAGCAAGTGAAAGACAAAGCACCAGTTTATCTTGAGTTTGGGATCCAAGCCCCCCCTAATTTTAAGGAAGTCGTTAGAGAATTCAAATGTATAAGTAGAGAGGCTTAGGACCTCAGTAGGATTCAGATTTTTAATTGAAAAACTCTACTCTATTTTCGAGCTGCAAGACTTGTGACATTCCTTTTGATGTAATCTATTGTTTTGGTAATAAGAATGAGTTTTGTTTTCAGCCAACACTGAGTTAACTCATAGGGCTAGAGCTCTTAGGTTAGGGCCCAACCCTAGCAGCCAAGGCTCCGCTTTATTGTACATGTATTCTTAGTGTAGATTCATAGCTTAGTTGGTAGTTTGCTTATTAAACACATTTCCATTACAAGTGGTGTAGTTCAGATTGGTTGTGTGATAGTTTGCTTCCATTTGTGCCTTATTTCAAGTAGCAGGTTAGCCAGGAGAAAATGGATCACCACAAGGTTTTCAAAAGTTGTCTCAGCCTCACTTCCTCCCTCTATGACCAAGACTTGAGGAAGGGACCCTTCAGCAGCCCCAAAAACACAGATTTCTAGTTCTCTTATGAGATTTTGAGTTTGGTGTCTTTAATTAAGTAGCTGGTTAATGTTGCAAGACAGATTTCAGTGTCATCTTTTTCCATCTCCATTTCTGCAATAAGATCTCCCTCACGCTTTCATTCCCTTCAACAACTTTCTTCATCCATAATATAGGCAGTTGATTCATGCTTTTCTAGTTTATGAAAAATGTATATTGTTGCATAGTTCTTTTTGGAAGACACATGTTTTATGCAGAGAAAGTACGTGAGGAAGAGACCAAGACTTCATGACCACTTGCCACCTTCCACTTCATCCAAATTAGCCATCCCTTGTTTCAACATCACCTTCACTATTTTTTCATCATTTTCATTGAAATTCTCCTAAACACATTGAGCGAATCTAACCATCTCTTATTTTGGATATTGACTCTTGAGTGCTCCTAGACCTTCTAACACTCCATTCGACCCATCACACACCTTTCCTAAGCTTCCCAACACGTCCAGCACCTCACAATTATCTCTCAGTTGTATCTTGTAGGTTTCATATAATTCCTACATGATCATCCTGTAGGTTTCTAGTACATCCTGTAGGTTTTCCTGAAATGGCCTATTTTGAGGCCGAATTGATGGGAAACCTCTAGGAAGTAACAAAAAGCCTCCTAGGACTCCTCCACACCATCCAACCACTTCATAAAACCTCTAGCCATCCTCAAAAACATTCCATACACCTGTCACATCTACAAGAGCAATTAGTTTTCATACTTGATTTTGCTGAAAAGACCAAAAATGTGAACACAGATGTAGTTTAGTTTCTTTGTTTGCACATTAGTATGTTTGATTATTTTTACTTCTGTAACTTAGATAGTAGCATTTGTTCATTGTTGATTTAGCGATTCTGCTTAGCATAGCTTCTTAAATGGTTAATTAGGGTATGGTGTGGTTTAGCATTAAACAATGTAAACTTTGAAACGGGAACCCATACTGTTACCCGTTTTGTAGAGATAGCAAAAAAGTGACTCGATTTCGAAAAGGGGTTATGTAGAACACACATGTGTTTTTTAAAGCTTAGTTTTCGGCACTATAAATTTTTTTATGTACATTGTGTTCTATAATGGTAGTGTTTTTTATGCTGATTTAAAAACGTGGTAATTCTGCACCAGAATCTTTTTTCAAAAGGTTTTGTTTAAACTTTTTTGATTTTCTAATGTATGAAATGTAAATAATTATTTTGTAAACTTAATAGTTTTTGAAGTGGTCTTTTTCTTCATATTTTCTTGTTTTTATTTTAATTTTATTTTTTTTGTAGTGAGGTTTTTATTGTTTCGCATATTTAAAAAAGAAGGTTGATATTTTGAATTTTCAATATTCTACATATTTATACATTGTTAATTAATTTTTCAATCCACAAGAAATAATTGTTTCTAAAAAACAATATTTTCTAACAATTGACATAAAAATAGCCATTTTTAACATAAATATAATTAAAAACCTACACGTTTTGATAATTTTTTGCTACAATTGACATGCGAAAATCACAATTTTTGTACGAAAATTTTAACTAAAAATAGTTAAATAATAGTTTTTTTTATGAATTTCGTATCAAAAAAATAATAATAATCACTTTTTTTTCAAAAAATAATGGTTAGCTTAAAAATTAATGCGAAAATCACATATTGCAAATATTCAACGCATAACAACCTTAATTCAGTGTATATTCTTCTCATAAAATGTCAAAGTCAAAACATTGCATAACTACTTAATAGTTACAAAAAATGAGCTTGATTTCCAAGCATAACTTAAATTTAATCAACAATGTCTCGTAATCCAAACTCTTCGTCCTCTAGAGTTTCATCATTGTTTTCTTCCTCAATATTTTCTGCTTCCTTTTGCTCATTTTCGTCTTCTAATGGATCTTTCATGTCCACCAATCTCTCAATGTATGTCTTTCCAAACATCCCATGTAATGGTTGGTGAGGTTCCTTTGCCTTTTTTGCGACATGTGATTCACTAAAGTCCCCTTTCTTCAACCCAATTTCTTGCATTGCATCTGGAAGAAATTGAAGAGCATTAATTCTTTGCTGAATGAAATTGCATTGTAATGGATCTTTTTCAATTGCAATGCAATTTCTTCCTTTTTTATGGCAGCATGCTAGTGTTGTACCTAGTTATAAGGAACAAAATAAATAATGAAGTAAATTAGTACAATGACATATTAATTAAAAAATAACATGTTGAAATTCAATTCTATATAATAAAACTTACCTGAGCCAGAAAATAAACCCAGAACCCAATCTCCTTCATTTGAACATATGTCTATAAGATAGTTAATCAATAATTGTGGTTTTTGATAAATGTTAACTATCTCTCCTTTTGCTTCTTTGTCTTCATATGCTAGTTTTCTCACAACAACATCATAACTCAGTATTTGGCTATGACTCTTTCCGTCCACCTGATTAAAAATCATAGACATGTAACTATCATCTTTTGCCCAACTATCAATATGAATGAACTCACAATCATTTATAAATACTTGATCATCATGGTTAAGAAGATTTGACTTTTTCCTGTAACATGAAATAGTAAAAGTTGAATCAACTTGTACGTAAATGAATTTTTCAACATTAATCACATATACATTTAAAACGGCTTACCATGTAAGCTGCATCCTTGAATTTGTTTTCTCTTTGAAGCTTGACAATATCATTGCCAATTGTGTGTCTGAATGAAATGTCACAAATCTCCATAATGGTGATGACATGACTTCTACAAATCCCGCAGCTAGTTTACTAAAAGCTTGATAAGTATAAGGGTCACTATCATAGTCAATATTTGGAACATTGAAACCATTGGGAATATCTGCAATAACTAGGGCATACTCCCTTTTAGGTATGAGTTTAGCAATGTCTTCACATCCACCTTGTATTACTTGATATTGAACAGTGTCTATCCCATTCCAAATGAAATGAGTAAGAGTTGGATCAAGTTCAACATTCTTAACATGTTGCTTCCTTAGTCTTTCGGTCTTTATTTTTTCAATAAAGGTTTTGAAGCTAGTTAGCGCTCAATTATCATCCTTCTTCATCTTTTATAAAATAAACAAATATATGCATAAGTTATAAAGTAAAAATAGTACACAGATGAATAAAAACGAATGTGTAAATCAAGATACCTTTTTAAATGCAAGATAAAAAGCTTTTAATGTTGATGTAGAACTTGAATTTAGATAGTTGCGTACGACATCATCCTAACTATCTTCATTCAACAATCTAACCATTTGTTCTTGAATTTTCATGTAAACTTTGTGACTACATGGATAAAGTAACAAAAAGTCAATATAATAATATGTATAACAAATACTACCAAGAACAACATGTTTTATTTAAAAGAAAATTATAATCTAAAAATAAATAAAAATAATTCAACAAACTTACTTTTGAAATTCCTCGGACATTTCCTCCTATGATAATTCCCCTGACTTCACACGAGATAATATTGTTTTGACAATTTTTTCATCTTTCACTCCTTGCATTGCTCTCCAAGGTGTGATAGTCATATCTTCTAGAAGTTGCTTCAAGTGAGGACCTAATTTACTGCTGCCACATGTCAATGGCTTAGACTTTTTAACCTTTTGGTTTTTAATGCCAATGTTTCCCCACATGCTAAAAATCTCATTAATCAAGTTCCAAACATCTCCAGTTCTAAATGCCAATTGGAAAATGTTATCAACACCTCTGAATATGTCACTACGAAGGTTGCGTTTTCCACCTTTTGAATTGGGTTTCTCTTCATTTTGATAGCCAATTTCCATACAACATTCCCTTCGGAAATTTGCAGTAACATTTATCCTATCCCCACCACATTTTTCTTGAAATTCACTATGAATAAATCTAACCCTTTGGATGAAAGTCATAGACATCCTAGATTCATTATCTGAGTTATGATCCCATGCGACTAACTTTGCTTCTATATCCGATAAACCAGCGTAAATGATACATTTCATTGTTTCAAAACGTGGGTTATTGGGATATTCCTCCATCAATTGTCTTTGAACTTCTACAGAATGGTTCCCCCCAAGCACCTAATAATTGTATTCAAAACATTTTGACTTATCAAATGCTTCTTTGTTGGGAACTTGAACTGGATCAACAAGAAGCACATAATTAACCACATGAGCATATGGATTATACCTCATCAATGTCTTCAAGTTGTGAACATGCAGATGGTGTGGCTTTCTGATTTGATATTGACATTGTCCTTCAATTGCCTTATAAGTTTGTCTGACATTAAGCTGAAATGTATGACCACCATCAATTAAGTTTTTCTTTGTCAAATTCTATCGAATGGCATTTTGTTTTGTTTTGATAATGCCATCCTCTAAATCAGCTCCTAGTGTAATGATTTCTCTGCTTTCTTTTGAAGTTTCACTAGCCTGTTCTTGACTGCTGGTAATGACTACTTCAAAATCTTCAACTTTACTTTTCTTCATCATAACATTCTCAACAGATTTATTTTTTGGCGTTGTTACTTTTGGTCTTTTATGGCTCTTCTTAGTTCTAATGTCATCTTCAGTAATGGCAACATATGCTTCACTGTCAGTTTCAACTTCATTGCCATCAAAAGTAACTTGTTTACCCTTGCTAGATTTGTCCACTAGAGGCCTTTTTTTCTGATCCTTTGGATGTAGTTTTGTAGCATCATCAATTACTACATTTTGCTTGTTTTCCATATCTTTTTCTCACATTGAGTAAAAACTGCTGACAACTTTCATGATATCATGCTCTATGAAATGAATTCATCCCAACCTAATTGAAAAACTTTCAACAAAATTCTGCCAAATAAAATATCATATGTCAATAAAAACAAAATTAAAAAAATATTGTGAGACACTTTCAAGAAAACAAAATACAAATATAAATGACAATATTTACGATGTTTTGTTTGATCTCATTTACAATTTGTTTACACAACTTTGTAGATACATCTCTCGTGTTATACAATGAATATGTTAGTTCATATTTAATCCTTTCATGTGACTTGGGAGCTTTTGTAAGTATGTAAACAACTTCAGTGTCCGGTACTGAACACATATCTATGACTCTTCCCATCAGCTCAAAAATTCCATTTTCATTTGGTATATCAATATATAGATATATGTTCACACTTTGACTTTCTTTTTCTTTCACATACCATATTTTTGATGGGAATTTCACCTCTTTTGAATTCTTCTAGTGTGAATTCATCTTATCATTTGAGGCACTTGAAAGATTTGTAGCCATGAGCTCAGGTGGAGTTTGTTCACCAATGTTTTTTGAAGATGCACCTTTAAGTGTCTTTGGTCCAGACATATTCACAGAAATCTTCTTTGATGCCATTTTCCTAAAAAATAGAAACACAAATTAGAAAACAATGAAAACATATTAACTTAAATCCACAATGAAAATATATACTAAATTTTTAATTTGTGTAATCAGATAATTGAAATTAAAAACTTATTAACACTAAGAAATGGCAGAAGCCCATTGACACCACCCTGTCCATCCAATACCGGAGTTGCGGGCGATTTCCCCACCACTTACCCTACATGCCCCCTACCCCTCTTCCCCCTCAACCAATCCATGCCACCCCACCCCGCAATTGGATAGCTATCTAACCACACCCTTACCTCCCTTCCACACCTACCCCCTACCCCCACACCGCGCCACCCCACCCCCCAACCACCTCCCCTCCACACCCCCCTCCACCCCCTAGCCCCACTATCGGCCCACAACCCCAATGCCACTCCACCCCCTTTCTGCTCTCCCCAATCCCCAACAGCCTACCACCTTCCCCCCAACGTCCGCCAGCCTAGCCCACCCTTACCCACCTTCCACCAATTCCGCCTACCCACCTCGCCCCAAACTGAACCACCCCTCCCCGCAATCGAATGGCTACCCTAGCTTACGTTTACCCCTCCTTCCCTCTACCCTTAACCCCCCCTCCCCTACCTCATCCCCTGTACCTCACTCCCCCCGGACTCACCCCTCCTCCCTTCCTCTCATCTCACCCCTCATCCCCCCCCCCCCCCCCCCACCACACACAACCTGCAGCCACCCCTACCCTTTGTTCCCCCTCACTCTACCCCCCTCACCCATCATCCCCATCACTCCCCTTATTCCCCCTCACTCTACCCGGACCCCCTCACCGCTCACCACCTCCTCCTTCCCAACCTTCCCTCTCACCCCTCGTTCCCCCCTGCCCCTCTCACCCCCACCTCACCTCGCTCTACCTACCCATCGCCGCCTCACCTTTCATCTCTCCCTCACTCCCCTTCTCCCCCTTCTACCAATCACTCCCCCCTCACCCCTCATTCCCCCTCATACCACCTTCCCCCCTCACCTCACCCCCCCCTCTCACCTCACCCACCATTCCCCCCTCACTCTACCTCCTTCTACCCCTCATCCCTCCCCCTCACCTCACCCCTCTACCCGGGTCACCCACCCTCCCCTTCATCCCCCTCACTCTAGCTCCTTCTAACCCCTCATCCCTCCCCCTCACCTCACCCCTCTACCCGGGCCCCCTCGTTCCTCTTCATCCACCCCACTCATTCCCCCCACTCCCTCTACCCGGCCGGTCCCAAACCCTTAACTCACCCCACCCACACTACCTCTAGCTCCCTTAACTCCCTCAACCCCACTCCCTCCACCTCACCTTTAACCCTCACCCACCATCCCCCCTCCATAACCCCCCCAACCCACCTCCATAATCCCCCATCCCCTCGGCCCTCCCCCTCTACCCCTGGGACCCTACCCTCACTCTCACCCTACTCCCCCCCTAGGCACCCCCCACTAAATATACCTATCTGTACCCACAGCTGTCCCCCGTTAACCCTACCCCAGACACACCCCCTTAACCCCCCTCCCAAACCCCTTAACCCTACCACATCCCCCCCGGGGCCTACCCCCTTAACTGACCACCCATACCCCCCGCCCCCCGTTAACCCCATTCCCAAAACCACCGCCTGCTAACTATACCCCATCCCCCCTCCTGCTCCACCCACTTTACCCCCCCACCCAACCCATACCCAAACCACCCCCCTCCCCCCGCTTAACCTTACCCCATCCTTGCCCGCCCCCCACCATGCCCCCCTCACCCCCACCCACTTGACCCCCCTTGCCCCACATACCCCACTCCCCACCCAAACCATACCCCCCTGCTCGCCCAACCCAACCCCGTACCCCCACCATACCCCCCTCTCCCCACCCACTTAACCCCCCTCGCCCCACATCCCTCGCCCCCCACCCAAGCCATACCCACCCGCTCGCCTAACCCATACCCGCACCCCATACCCACCCACTCGCCCGCCCAACCCATACCCTGCCCCGGCCCGTCGACCCCAACCCTGCCCCACCCCGCCCCCTCCCGCCCTCGCCCCGCCCCACCCCCTCCCATCCCCGCCCCACCCCCACCCAACCCCGCCCCTCGCCAGGCCCCCTCCCATCCCTGCCTCGACCCTCCCCCTCGCCCTCCCTTCTCCGCCTCCACCTCCCGACCTCCTCCTGCTCGGACAGCCCCCTGAGCGCTCCTACGGGCCGTCGGGGTGGCGCGGGGCGGGCAACAGTGCCCCGCCCTGGTGGCCGTCCGAGCGGAAGGAGGTCAAGAGGCAGAGGCTGAGTTGGAGGAGGGAGGGCAAGGGGGAGGGGTGGGGCGGGGATGGGAGGGGTTCGGGCGGTGGGCGGGGTTACGGGCAGCAGGTATGGGTTGGGTGGCGGGGTGTCGGGGTGGAGGGGGGGGGTATGGGGGGCGACAGGTTAAGTGGGGGTGCGGGGTATGGGGGGTCGGGTTAAGGGGGGTTGGGGCGTATGGAGGGGGGGAGGGGTTTAAGGGGGGTTGGGAATGGAAGGGGGCTTAAGGGGGATGGAGGGGGGTGGGTATGGGGGGGTTAAGGGTTGGGGGGGGGGGGGGGTTAAGGGGGGTGGAGGCATAGGGGGAGGGGGGGGTTAAGGGTGGGGGGGGGGGGGTAAGGGGGGTGGTTGGGTGGGCACAACAAGGGGGATGGGTTTGGGGTGGTGGCAGATGGGGTAGGGTTAAGGGGAGCCCACCGGGGGTACGGGTAGGTTTAGTGGGGGGTGCCCAGGGGGAAGTAGGGTGAGGGTGAGGGTAGGGTCCCAGGGGTAGAGGGGGAGGGCCGAGGGGATGGGGGGGGGGGGGTTAGGGAGGCAGGTCGGGGGGTGATGGGTAAGGTTGAGGTGAAGGGAGTGGGGTTGTGGCGGGGGGGTGGAACAGGGATGAGGGGTGACGGGGGGAGTTGGGGGTTGTGGTGGGGGGGTAAGGGGGCTGTAGGGGTAGAGTGGGGAGAAACGAGGGGTGAGGTGAGGGGGAAGGGAAGGGGAGTTGGGTAGGGGGGCAGGTGGGTGGCTCCAAGGGAGTGAGGTAGGGGGCCGGGTAGGGGTAGGGGTCGTGTGGGGTAGGGAGGTCGGGCGGAAGGGGGGTTGAGGGGTGAAGGGGAAAGGGGTTTCTGAGTTTGGGGAGGGGCTCGGAAGGGTGTGCGGAGGGAGTGGGTGGCCGACAAATTGCATGATGGGGTTGCCCTCGGCCCACCATGCTCACGTCGAAAATATTTGTTAATTTGGTTCACAAAAAATTTTAAGTTTATAAAAAAAAAATCTACTGGTCGGTCGATTGCAGGATGGGGTTGCCCTCAGCCGACCATGCTCATGACGAAAATATTTCCTAATTTGGTTGACAAAAAATTTTAAGTTTATAAAAGAAATCTACTTCATTAAACTAATTTAATATGAGAACTTTCAAAAAAAGAAATTTAACTGACCTTTCAATTGCGGAAATTCTTTGTTGAATATGTCGTTGATCCCAATGTAGCTGCTCCACAAATTCACTCCAAGTCTTTTAACGAACCTCAGCAAACCTTGATGTAACATGAGTAATAGTGATAATGGAATATATAGGTGAAACTACGAAGATGTTTTATCGTATGGTGAATGCGGGATTAATTACTTTTAATAAATTTTAACATGTTAATTTTTTATGGCAATGAATGAAAATATGATAAAGTGAACAGTTTGGAATTGTTTTATAGCGGGGTGAATGTGGGATTACCTTGTTTCTAAATGTATTATAAAAATTTAAAAAAACATTCAATTGTTTAGTAAAAATTATATACTTTGACTATTAAAATAATTTAGGTAGAAGTTGTAGTTTACAATTTTAACTTTAATGATTTATTTCATAAAAAAAATTAAGTTTACATTTTTCATTAAATTGCATAATAAAATAATGAAGTGAAATATATCTCACAAACTTTTAGGAGGGAAATATTTTCGCGAAATTTTTTGGTTGGAAAATTTTTGGAGGGAAATATTTTCACGAAATTTTTTTGGAGGGAAATTTTTGGAGGGAAAATTTCATTCTCTAAGCTATATAATATCTTTAGGAGACTCTCCATTTGTATCATTCAACATCTTCTATTTGAAAGGGATGGATTGTCCTAATAGTGAAGTTTCGATTTATACAACATCAAAATCTTCATCGTGTAACAACTCTATTCATATGGATGAATATAGTGGGAATTCTTCCACTATGAATAGAAAGTCAATTCTTCCACTTAGTCCTGATCCTAAGGACTATGAGAGCAGCACTGATGAAAGAGCGGATGGAGAATTTCAAATAAATAAAGAGTCAGAGATTCCACTTAGTCCGAATTCGAAGGACTATGAAAGCAGTAGTGATGATCAGCTTGATTACAAATTTCAAAAGAATGGATTCTCACGATGTCCACTTAGTCCTAGTTCTATGGACTATGAAAGAAGCAGTGATGAAGAGCAAGATGGTGAAGTTCAAAAGAATGGAGTGTCACGGTGTCCACTTAGTCCTAATTCTATGCACTATGAAAGCAGCAGTGAGGAAGAGCAAGATGGTGAAGTTCAAAAGAATGGAGTGTCACGGTGTCCACTTAGTCCTAATTCTATGGACTATGAAATCAACAGTGATGAAGAGCAAGATGGTGAAGTTCAAAAGAATGGAGTGTCATGGTGTCCACTCAGTCCTAATTCTAAGGACTATGAGAGTAGCAGTGATGAAGAGCGTGATAACGAATTTGAAAAGAATGGAGTGTCAAAGTTTCCACTTAGTCCTAATTCTAAGGACTATGAGAGCAGCAGCGATGAAGTGCATGATGATGAATTTCAAAAGTATGGAGTGTCACGGTGTCTAGTTAGTCCTAATTCTAAGGACTATGAGAGCAGCTTTGATGAAGAGCAGGATGATGAATTTCAAAAGTATGGAATGCCATGGTGTCCAGTTAGTCCTAATTCTAAGGACTATGAAAGCAGCTTTGATGAAGAGCGGGATGATGAATTTCAAAAGTATGGAGTACGATGGTGTCTAGTTAGTCCTAATTCTAAGGACTATGATAGTAACAGTGATGAAGAGTGGGATGATGAAATTGAAAATAATGGAGTGTCATGGTGTCCACTTAGTCCTAATTCTAAGTTCTATGAGAGCAACAGTGATGAAGAGCGCGGTGATGAATTTCAAAAGAATGGAGTGTCATAATTTCCTCTTAGTCCTGATCCTAAGGACTATGAGAGCAGCAGTGATGAAGGACATGATGATGCACTTAGTCCTGATTATAATGAGTATAAAGGTAGTAGTGATGAAGGACAAGATGATACACTTAGTCATAATTCTATGGACCGTGAGAGCAGCACTAAAAATGCACATGAGGAAGAATATCCAATAAACATCGAGTCAAAATTTCCGTTGAGTCTAAATTCTATGGACTATGATAGTAGCACTAAAGAAGGGGAAGATGAAGAATATCCTCCAAGTCAGTATTTGAAAAGAATAATTGATCATAGTGTGGATAACATTCCTCTTAATGATGATAAAAATCCTTATACAAATGATGATCTAATGATGGAGATGTTGCCAAGAAATATTGTATCGAGGAGTAGGACCAGACCTTTTCGTATCAATGCAAGATGTTCTAGTTATACAAGGGGTAGAACAGAATATCTGACGAGAAGAAGTTCTATCAGCGCACTCATTTCAAGTGAATGTTGCCAAAAATATTGTTTGAAACATATGGATTTCAAATTTGCATTTGAGAGCAGGAAGAGATATTTGTCAATGAGTAAAAGCATGAAAAATTCATATTTAGTTGGGTGCATGAAATCTACATTGTCAGGTTATGATTATCATATTAAGACTTTATTTATCTATAGAAAAGCCTTCAAAATGTTTCATTCGATTGGGAATTTTTGTCTCTCGAGAATTCAAGAAAATTTGGAAAAGGATCCCACATTTTATTCTGAAATACGTCATAAAAGACAATTTGGGCCATTATCAAACATTGGAATGTCATGGATGAAAGATTTCTTTTCAAAGCATGGAGAGTGTATGCCAAATAGAGAGATAATACATATTCCAGATAATTTTTCAAGATACGAAATCTACAACTTATACAAAGAATATGCAGAAGGTGCTGAGGGACATGGCCGGTTTATGACATATCAATATTTTGTAAAGATATGGAAGAAAGAATTCAATAATGTCCATATTCCTAAGAAGACAAGGATGGGGATTTGCAATACATGTGCTTCTCTTAAATCAAAAAGGGACAAATGTGAAGGGTCAGAGAGAGGTAGGCATTCATAACTTTAACTTTTAAGATTGTATATTCATCAAGTATGAAAACCTATTCCTTAATGGCTTTCTTTTATGTTGTATAGATTCAATTGTCAAAGAACTTCATGAGCATCGCAAACAACAAACAAATGAACGGAAAAAGTTGTACAAGCATCGAAAGAAGTGTTATGATAATCAAAATAAATATTTGGGTTTGATAATTGATGGTATGGACTAGAATAAAACACTTTTACCACATTTTGTTCGCACACCCAAAAATTACAGGAGGAAAATTTTATTCAGTATCACTTGGTCGGTTGTATGGTCTTCAATGGGAAAATGTTGCCAAAGGTGTACTTCATAGCTCCAAATATTCATAATGATGCAAATCTGACCATAACCATAATTCATGATGTGCTTTCTCGTTGGTCTGGTAATCTTCCTAAAGTTTTGTATCTACAATTGGACAACACTTGCTGTGAAAAAAAAAATCAGGTTGTTTTTGGATATCTAAACATGCTTTTTGAATTGAGAATTTTTCAGAAGGTAAATGTTGGTTTCCTTCTTATTGGGCACACTCATTACCATATTGATCAGATGTTCAGTCGTTTTTTAGTCACATTGAGGAAGAAGGAAGTTGGGAGCTTGCCATCATTAATTGAATGTATTAAGAAATCATACATGCTAGAGCCTACTTTTGATGTGTTGGAAGAAATTGTTGACATGCAAAGGTTTATTATGGGATCATATGGCGAGGGGAAATGCATTGAACAACTTAATGACATTAGCTTCCAACATAAATTTCATATCAAAAAAATTGATAGGAAAACACTAATATGGGGCAAGAAGTATTCAACTACTACAGAATGGGCACCGTCATTAGGTTTGCAATTTTTGAAGTTCATTCCAGATCATCCAATATTTGCATCGAAAATATTGTTATTACAATCAGTTGGTGAAGTTCATAATGCATGCAAACAAAATAGAGATATAAATTATTCTGATTGCCTAGAAGAAATTAAAAAATGTATTAGATATACATATGATTACTTTGACATTGCTGATTTAGTTTGGTGGGAGTCATTTTTCAATAATCAAAGTGATATCATTTCAACAAGAACAAATGAAGATATACCTTTGAAAAATCCATTTATTTGGCCACAAAATGTGTCGAATGCACATGAGGAAGTAAACATTGTTGAACAGCAACAATCTCAAGGTATCATTAATTCTTCATAGGTAGGGGAAAGAGAGATGTATATTGGTTCTAGAAGATCTCGTGCACAATGTGAAGCCATGGAAGACCTTTACATGGGTTTAGTATAGGTTATTAAGGAGGGTTACATGATCGCAGTGATAGCAAATGGAGATCTCAATGGCTATCCATTTTGGGTTTCTAAGGTTATAAAGGTCTTTATAGAAAATGAGGATGTTACAAGTGTTGAAGTACATTGGTATGCCACAAATATACACCCATTCAATGGTGTGTATAAGCCAAAGATGGTAGTTGACAAAAAAAATGGCGGAAAGAGAAAAAGAAAGGGTACGATTATAAATCGTCGCCGCACAGACATATTGAAATTGGAGGATGTTGACATACTTGTTTATGACTTCAATTTAACAAAGAGAGGAACTCTTCGCTTCAAGACGATAGAGATTCTGAAAAGGTTGTTACCAGAAGGAACAGTATTGAGATGGGAGTCTGTTGAAACCAGTCATAGATCTAGAAGAATTTTGAAACCTGAAATGATGGGCATGCATGTGGACTCAGATGTGGCAGTAGTTGATGAAAGAGAGGAATATGGAACATCTTCATCAACATCCAGTGACTTATCTGAAGATGTGAATTTTGATGTTGTGCAAGAAAATATGAGTGATTTTGAATAATTGTTTAAGATAGTTTATCTAACTAATGTATGCATCGTCTCTTGAAATAAAATGTTTGATTTCCATATGGTGTTAAATGAGAAGTTATGAGTCACCTTTATGTTGTTAGATCATTTTACTAGCATTTTTTTTAAATTTTGAAGATTGACCCTAAAAAAATTTATCGTTCTAGTATAATCACTTTTTCATTTTCAAGCTATATTTTGCACGAAAATTTTGTTTTCACTACCGTTTTTAAAACATGTTCAAAATTGTTCCTAGAAAAAAAAACCATCGTTGCAGTATACACACTTTTTGTTTTTAGCACTGTTTTTGATGTTTTTTTAGCGTTTTTTGGCTAGAGTTCCCATTTTGAGTTTATAGTTCCCATTTCAAAGTTTACATTGTTATTACATGTTGTCTTTTTCCATTACTATAGTAGAGCAACTCTCTTAGAGTAGATTTTCCCTTCTTCCATCAAAGAATTAACCTTCTTCTAACTCTATAGAAGTCTGGCTTGGAACCCAAGTGGTGTCTCACCAGCTGAACAGTGACAATAGGCAGAACCATCACTTTTACTTGTTCATACAACACTGTCACCTACAAGTTTGTACAAACCTCTGGTTTATAAGTAAAGCTGGTAACCTAGGAGTTGTAGCATCCTCGCTGCAATATTGGCCCTCACCACTTTTTGGCATCGTTGCTAAGGAGGTGTTTGAGTACAAAGTGATTACTACTTTCTTTTCTTCTATTTCTTGTCTTCAATATTATATCATTAGTTTATTTATGCAAAAGTAATCTAATTGTTTCCTTTCTTTCATTTTGCACTATCTGCTTTCCTTTCCATTCCGCGAGTAGGATTTAAATTTAACAAGTAGCTTTTTCATTCTATCTGTAATTTTCATTCAATCATCAACTTCAATTATACAAGTACTTTCCAAGTTTTAAAAAGAATGCAAAACCAACCCAAAAATATTTCTTTTCATGCCTTGTAGGAATAGGGACAACTTAGGGAGATTTTTGCCAAATAACCCCACTGCATCCAACATCCAACCTTCTCTCTTCTTCGGTGGTTGTGAACTAGAGGAACCATTAGGTGAGCAACCTGACATATTTGAAGAATCTACAAGGGAAGAAGAAGAATAGGAGCCCATTCCTACTAAGTCAATGGCTGAAAACCGAAATGACAGACATAATAGAGAGAGAGTTGAGGGTGCCTTCCTCATCAAGGAAACCAATGGGGACACTAAGATGAAAAATATAAGCACCTCTGCCCTACCTCATTTTCGTGGCCTGACCATAGAGGACCCTGACACTTTCCTGTTTGAGATTATTGTTATATGCTGAACCTATGACTATATAGATGATGAGAAAAAGTTAAAATTATTTCCATATACCCTCAAGGATGCATCATTGTGCTGGTTCATAGGTTTACCTGGAGATAACATCACAACTTGGGCTCAGATGCAACAAGCCTTTAACAAAAAATATCGGGACTACTGCCGGTCAAAGGATACTAAAGAAGAAATTTTCAGGATGACCATAGGCCATGAGGAATCCTTAGAAGACTACGAAGAAATATTCCAGCTCAGTTATGAAAGGGCCAGGTGCAGACATGACCCCGAGTCACTAAAGTTGGTCCTGCTTAGGGGAGTAAGAGAAGATTTTCTGGATACCTTACATTTGTTAGTAGGAGGAGATATCTACCAATTACCCTATAAGGATATCAATACTGTCTTTAGAAACCATTCTAGGGCAGCCAGGAAAAAGGGTAGGGGTAGTCAACCCATGACCAGTACATCATCTTCCAACTCATCCATGAAGGGTGAAATTAGGAACATGCTGGAAGATTTCAAAAGTAAGATGCTGCAAACCCTTGCCTTGCAACTAGACACCATGAACATTAAAAGGAAGTAGGAGGAAGCAAAGAGCGCCTTGGCCATCTTTTATCCTAGATGCACTAGGAGGAATCCTGGGAATGAATGTCCATTGAACTCTATTGAGATTTGCTCAGTCTGTGAGGAAAACCACTCCATAGACAAGTTCCCTTCTTTATTTGGACTCAAAGCTATATATCAAGGAGCTAAAGGTGTCAATAGGCATCTTTGCTACATCAACCAAAGGATACCTCTTGGGCCTAGACCATACCAGCAAGGCATGGAAGGGTCATCCCATGCATATTACAACCCAAACCAAACCACAAATATACCTTATTGGGTACCCCCTGCTCATCCTTCTTGGTCTACACCCCATTCTTGGTCTACACCCCATCATTCCCAGCCAGCCAGCCAATGATTTCAACTTTATGCTTCACCACAACCTCAGTGGAATACACCACTCTAGGGGTGGAGGCCCCAATACAACAATGCTCCAGCTCTATTGCCTCCACTACCTGCCCAACCACATCTCCTACACTCTGCTCCACCCAAGCAACCCCAGATTCTTGCCCAGCCAAATCTGAACCCAAACAATAGGCATGCTCAAAAAGTATACAATGGAGAGACATCATATCCAACTTATGTTGTGGAAATCTGGAAGATTAACTTGAGATCTGGGAGAGTTCTACCAGATAACCAACCTCCCCCTCCACCTAGGGAGGTTGAGGAAGAAACAGAGGAAAGAAACCTTAAAGTAAATCCACCCTTTTCTGAGAGATTAACCCAACCACTCCAATCTACCCCAAAAGAGTCCAAACTTTTGGGAGAATTGAAAAATCTATGCGTAAAGATACCCTTTCTCTAGGAAATAAAAGATGTTCCCATTTACAATAAGTTGATTAAGGAGAAATGCTTCAAGCATCCAGGGGGGCTGAAAAGGGATGCCCCTACCATTAATGTCATTGGGCAGCTGCTCGACATAATGTTGGGGCAGGTAATATGTCCACAATATTTGGACCCTAGAAGCCCTGTAGTAGATGTGAACATCAATGGCACCATTGTCCCACACACTTTGATTGATCTTAGGGCTACCATTAATGTGATGACCAAGGACACCACACGGAAGCTCGACCTCCAAGGTTCATTGAGGAAGACCAAAATAGTTCTGCAACTTGCAGATCATTCCACAGCAACCCTTGAGGTAATTATAGAGGATGTGATGGTCTCCATTGACTCCCAGGAGTACCCTGTAGATTTCCTAGTTCTCCAGCCTAAGGCTAAGCCTACTGGTTATCCTCTCATCCTTGGGAGTCCACAGTTGGCCACTGCTGATGTTTACATTAGCTGCAGAGCTAGGAATATCACCATCAAGAATGGGCATATGTCCAAGCAATTAGTCCTATACCCTCATGCTCAACCTTCTCTAGAGCATGATTTACCTTTAATGTTGGAAGAGGAGGAAGAAGATGAAGTTTATTCTGCCCAACTTTATGCTTTGGAAGAAACCATGTGAGGAGGATAGCAAGATGAGGATGACTTGATTGAACACCTACTCCAAAGTCCAACTCTTGGTTCATTACCTTTAGAAGAAGCAATAAAGGAAACCTAGAAAAATCATCCAATTGCCTTATGCTTGGCCAATTCCAGCCCACTCCATGTCAAAACCATAGAATTTGGCCCAGAGAGAACCTTGAAAATCAATCCATATCTTTCTGCTCTTGGAGAGGAGAATCTATGCAACATGTTAAAGGAAAATCTAGAAGCCTTCACTTGGAGTTCCAACGAAATGATGGGAGTACACCCCTTAGTGTGTACTCACCACATATACATCAAAGCAGGTTGCAAGCTAGTCTAGCAACCACAAAGGAGGATGAATCCAGCTCTTAAATATATAGTCAAAGAAGAACTGCAAAAACTGCTAGATGCGAGATTCATTTACCCTATCTCTAAGAGTGAGTGGGTCTCTCCTTTGGTGTTAGTTCCCAAGGGAGATGGTAAGTGGAGGATTTCTGTCAATTACAGGGAGTTGAACAAAGCCACAAAGAAGGATCATTTTCCTCTATCATTCATTGACCAAGTGCTATATGGCCTAGCAGGGAAAAGATTTTTCTCTTTCCTATATGGATTCAGTGGGTACAACCAAATCCAAATATGCCTAGAAGACTAGGATAATACCACATTCACATGTCCTTCAGGTACTTTTTCCTATAGGTTCCTTTGTTTTGGCCTATGCAATGCGCTTGCCACTTTCTAGAGAGCAGCATTCAGTATTTTTGTCGAATTAGTCCATGATACAGTGGACGTTTATATGGATGATTTTACACCTTATCGCTATGATTTTCAATAAGCCCTGTCTAACCTAGGCAAAGTACTGCACAAGTGCAATGAAATGAACTTGTCTTTCAGTTCTGAAAAATGGGAATTCTTAATGATTGCAGGGACTATTGTAGGTCATTCAACATCTTAGGAAGGATCGCAGGTGAAACCAAATAAAATAGCCATCATCCAAAGGTTCGCACCTCCTCAAAAGCAGAGAGATGTCAAAAGTTTCCTAGGGTTAGCTAGATACTACCGAAGGTTCATAAAGGACTTCAACAAGTTGGCCTCTCCTTTATTTCGTTTGTTGGCCAAAGATTCTGAGTTTACATGGTCAAAAAGTTGTCAAGAGGCCTTAGACATTCTAAAGGATAAGTTAAGCACTGCACCAATTCTCCAAGGTGCAAATTGGGCCCTCCCTTTTCATATTCATGCAGATGCCTCACAAAAAGCCATAGGAGTAGCCCTAGGTTAGATAAATGAAAAATTGCCTTATGTTATCTATTTTATCAATAATAACTTATCTAAGGCTGAATTAAATTATATAGTGACAGAAAAGGAACTACTAGTTGTTGTGCATTCCTAAACAAATTCAAGGATTACATTACAGGCTATCAAGCATTTGTGCATACTGACCATGTTGCAATCAAATATTTAATGAACAATGCAGATGTGAATGCTCAAATTATACGATGGTTACGTTTATTACAATAGTTTGATCTAACCATTGTTGATAAGCCTGGTAAGGAAAATTTTGTTGCAAACTTTTTATCTAGGGTAAATTTGCTTGCAGGTGAAGAAGGAATGGTGGATGACTAGTTACTAGACAGGAACTTATTTTCTATTTCAGTTCTCTCTACCTGGTTTGCTGATATAACAAACTATTTGGTATCAACACAGTTCCTACCAAACTTGTCCTCCAAAGAAAAGAGCAAGATAGTCAGGAAAAGTGTTCCCTTCACTTGGATAGGGGGCAATCTTTTCAAACTTGGCCAATATCAAATCTTGAGAAGGTGTGTTAGGGAAGAGGAAGTCTTTGACATCCTTTTCACCTATCATGATGGTCCTTGTGGAGGTCACTCTGTAACAAAGAGGATATCATTCAAAGTGTTAAAAGCAGGCTATTATTGTCCCACTCTTCATTAGGATGTGAAAAAATACACTAGTTAGTGTGATTGGTGCTAGACGATAGGAAGGCCTACTCCAAGAGATCAAATGCCTCTGTAGCCTCAAGCGACTTTTGAACCATTTGACAAGTGAGGCATGGACTTAATTGGGGCTATTGATCCTCCTTCAAACAAAAAACAATAAATTATTGTGTGCACGGATTATTTGACTAAGTGGACTGAAACCAAGGAAATTAAGATAGCAATAGAAGAGAAGGTGGCTGAGTTCCTAAGGGAGAATGTATTCTACAAATTTGGGTACCCTAGAGAGCTAGTCACAGACCAAGGTAGCCAATTTACCTCCAACATGATAGAAGACTTGCTTAGCCATCACAAGATCAAGCATAGGACCTCCACTCCCTATCATCCACAAGCTAATGGGAAAGTGGTGGTGACCAACAGAGCACTCGAGGGCATCTTAACCTTGGTGGTGAGCAACAGTAGGAAGGATTGGGCAGCAAGGCTAGTTGAGGCCACCAAGGCCTATAATATCACTTGGAATACCACCACTCAATTCATACCCTATGAGCTCGTCTATGGGAAAAATTCCTTGCTATCGATTCAATTTGAATATAACACATTAAGGATGGAATTCGAACTAGATTTGGATCTCAGCAGGGCACAAAAAGAGATATTGTTCCAATTCAATGGTTTGGATGAATTCAAAATGTAGTCCCTCCTACATACATAGGTAGTTCAACTTCAGAGGAAGATCTAGCATGATAGAAATATCAAGGAGAAGCAATTTGAGGAAGGCAATTGCGCATTGTTATATTATTCTAGGTATAAGGACCTCAAGGGTAAGTTAAGGAAAAGATGGCTCAGACCTTAAGTTGTGGAAAGATGCCATGACTATGGTTCAGTGCAAATCATAACCATAGATGAAGAAGCCATTACTTTTCCTGTTAATGTAAACCGATTGAAACTGTACAAGAGACCTTTATCAAAACAAGAGTTCATTGATGATATCAATAAACTAGTGATGGTAGTGGAGCAAGTTCCATCTCCTCCCTCATCAAATCACTGAGGAAAAAGAAAAAAGAATAAGGACTCAAGTGAAAACTTCCACAAGGCACCTGAGTCCCATCATTGGGTTGAAAAGCTCTTGAGGCGGCCCAATGATGAAAAAAGAAAAACAAAAAAAAAAAGAGAATAAGAAGATCCCTGGGTGAAAATCTTTCTTGAGGCTCCTAGGGCAGATAGCTAGGGTAAAAACCTCTCTGAGGCAACCTAGTGGTTTTTCAAAAATAATAATAATAATAATAATAATATATATATAGATAGATAGATCATGAAATTTCCATTTGCAGGTGGGCGAGAAGGACAGTTAAGGAGAAAACGAGGATCCCAAGGAGACCCTTGCCACTCACATAATCATTATTTTCACTCCTTACCATGCATCCCTTCATCATTTTTATCATTTTTCCACTCCATTTCTCCGATTTATACAAAGACTGTGTTTTCTACAAGATCCCCTGTATTCGTACAGGATCCGATGAAACCCTACTGGATGATCCTGTAGGAATTACAATGACACAAAAATCCTACAAGAAGCAATCGAAAGGCAAATGATGTACTTGTTAGGTCCCTAAAATTCACCCTCTCCATGATCTAGCACCTCACCTCATCCACCATCATCATCCCTGCACTCATCATTCAAAAAAAGATCAGTTTCAACAGTTTTTTCAGTCTTCAGAGAAAAAGGAAACATAGAGGAGTAAACAGCATCACTTGAGTATCCTTTGCTCTCAACACTCCCACTCCTTCTTTCCATCCCTGTCACCATCCTCACAACCCTAGCAAGAAAAATGATTAAAGAATTTTGAGGGAGAAGCAGCTACAAGACATCCTATAGGAAATCCTATAGCAACCTATCCCACAAAATACCAATCACACCAACAAAAAGTCTTCACTGTGATGATATAGGAGATCAAAAAGCAGCATCATCAATCTTCAACCACTGATACCTGAAAAAACAGAGAAGCCATTAGTAGACAGGAACAGGAGGAAGAAGAATGGCACGTAACAAATATACACAACAACACTTCTGGTCTTCGACAACTACAGCACAACATGGAAACCACAAGTAAGTATCCTGCTCGCTGTCTCATCTACATCATGTAGTAAAAAATTGTAATGGTTATGAGATAGTTGGCTTATAAGTGAAAAGGTGGCCAGTTAACTTGGCCACCTTCGTTCAGTCAGCACATGCACAACCATGTGTGCTATCACATGTGGCTGCAGTCAACTAAAAAACAGAGAAAGAGTAGGACAAAAAGTGGTTAAACTAAGGATCTATGAGGTGGGAGCTGATTACGAGGAGTGGGAAATGATGAGGTGGAAGTGGGAACCAATGGTCCAAAAATGGCAACGTACCTTTGCTGCCAGCACACCACCTCACCCTGAATCACCATAAGAGGAAATAAAACATTGTTCCCATGCATTCATACATTTCACCTCCTTGAAACTCCTCACTCAAGTTGCTCTCACCACCCAGGCCACCCATCGGAAGCAAAGATCCATTGTTCACTGCATAGGAATTCCTATAGGATACAGAGACTGTCTACAGGATTGGCAGAGAAGAGTTCATAAGGAATATCACGAGATTTGTCCACTAAAACCAGTCTAAAATTACATTACCCTTTGCAAGTAAATGATTCAAGGATACTCTAAATTTCAGTGAATTTAGAGACTATTTGAAGGGAATTAAATACACGGTCATCTCTGTTTTGCTCCTGCATTTGAAAATTTGTTTCAACCCTCTCATTTTCTCCTCAAGCCTAACCAACAAGATGATAGGAGGGTTTAATAGGAGAGAGCCCACAAACACTGTGAGAATAAAAAAACACCCCCAAGTGCTTGAAATCTTCACAAGACATAATTGGATGGCGTTTTTCGAAAAATTCAGAGGGTATGATGATGAGGTAGCTCAAGAATTTTCTCTGTCCCTTACTCCACAAACCAGAATATATGCCACTGTTGTAATAATGGGACTCACTATAGATTTCACCCTTGAGCTCATCAGTAGGGTCACCACACTTCCCCTAGGAGTCTCGTGGAGAAAAGAAGGCAAAGGAAATAGCCAAGTTGCGAAAAGAAATTTCTTTTCACAAGGTGAGGAACCCACTAAGGAAAATGTAGACACCTAATCCTTGCAATTGGGTACATATATCTAAATAAATAAATGATAAATGTGAATAGTCATCGGGAGATAAACTAAACAGTCTCTCCCTCATGTATATAACAGACCTACCAGATGGAATAGATAATACGAATCAGTTTTTGCTTAATGGAGTTACTGCCTGGCCTGACATAGTATCAGAGTGAGCTCCTTTTTTAGCTCTCATGCTCCTTGTAACTCCTTTGTCTATCTACCATATTCCTTTACCTGCGCTCTCTGTCTATCGGAAGGCTACTGTCCATACTGCCCATACTGCTCCACTATCCAGTGCTGTCCATCCTGTCTGACTGTTCATAAACGTTTCAAAAAAAGGGGGCGCTGTACTGACATAAAATAAGCACTGTCCTGTGCGTTGAAGTTCTTTGCTCAAATTATCTTCTTCCTGCTACATGATGTTATTAATAATTGCAGAAAGACTACCAGGGTCTGGTAGTAGCATGCATCCCTGAGCCAGGGCTTCGATGTCATGAACTGGGAGAAGTTGCGATTTCATTTCAGCATTAATTGTCGATTTGGTTTCGGCTTCTGCAATCCCATGTGGAGTATGAGGACCGTCCTGAGAATTATGAGGTTTCCCGTTACTTTTCAGAAATGAGTCGCTGGATAATCCTTTCGTCTTTTCATTGTGATGTGAAGGGGAAAATCCGTCTGCGCGAGTAGAGTGAGGTTTTACCACATGACAATGGTGATGTAATATTTTCTTGCGCAGTGTGGTGTTCCAATGATTCTTGACGGCCAAAGCGGTACGCCCTGGTAATCTGCCTGCAATGAGCGATAATGCTATGGCATATAAGCCTGATCTGTAGAAGCGTTTTTTGTGCAATAATCTTGAGACTACAAGGACCAGTAATATAACCTTTTTCTGCAGTCATTTTGTTACAATGACCTTTAACTTAGTGATTTTTGAGCATGTATAATGTTATAATTGAGTTTTGGGCGCTAATATGTTAATTGAGTTTTGAAGAAGTCGAAATTGTGATGCTCCGACATCACTGTTGAAGCGTGGGGACGTAAAGTTTCTTGAGCTCGTTTGGTAGCAGAGTAGATGACTGCCGATTGCTGGGAATTAGAGAGGAGCCGTGAGTGATGTTACATGCGTGCCATAAAAAGTATCTTTATATCTTGGTTTTCAATCCCTCTGAATGCCATTCTGGAGGATCTCTTAGTTTTCAGGAAATTAGATTTGGAGAAGCGCTTAAGCTTTTTCCAGTTTTGTGGCATATTTCATGTGGCATAAAATCAGAGATACATCTGTCTCAAATTATTCTTGAAAATAACCTAAATATTTCTCTGTATGACACAATATCTGAGAGTCCAAATATGTCTAGACTACATTCTTCAGTTTTTCTTTAGTGAACGCAGTGCTGTTGAGGGTATTTTATACTGCCATATTTTGTGCTTTAACATTGTGCAGAAGCATGCAAATTGATATTTGAATCTACTGTCCCATTATATCAGAACTATATATTTTTTCCATTAAAAGTAAAAGTTTTGCAGCCGAAATTTTATTTGCTACAGTATGCATTCAATCATATCTATGGTGGGAATAGTTCTCACAGATAAGGAGAAATATCCTGAATGGTCCCGGATGGTAAAACACACCCTCATTTTCAATGAGTTGTGGAAAGGAGTGTGTGTCGGAGACGGAGACAATGACCCAGTACAGCCTACCTCAGACAAAGAGCTCATCATTTGGGAAAACAAGAACAACAAATATTATCCATTAATCACAGCATCTGTAAATGAAGAGGTGTGTTGCCATATTTCTTCATATTCAACTATCTTTGAAGCCTTACAAAAGCTGAAAGAACTCTATGACTCACATTCTACACTTGAAGTTGTTCAACTCATGATTAAACTCTTCACTCTTGAACTGAAAAATAATGATCCTCTTGCTCTTGCATCTGAAGTAAAGTCTATAATGCATGATATCAAATCTACTAAGGTTGAATTGGATATTCCTCTTATCTCTTTTCTCAAGGAACTTTATCCTACTTACTCCAATTATCTTGAGTCATTGAAAGCAAATGGAAATCTCAAAGATATAACCTTTGACTCTCTTGTGAAAAAGTTTGCTGAAAGAGAGAAAGTTTTTGGAAAGAAGACAACCCCTGAATCTTCTGAAGACACTATGTGCCTTGCTCATAAATAAAAGCATTCTGCTGAAGATTCTACAAGAGGAAGAGGTGGAAAAAGAGGAAGAGGAAGATATTTCAAAGGTAGGGGGGCAGACATTCTCAAGGAGAAAAGGCAGATTTTCACTGCATTCGCTGCAAAAGAAATGGATCACATGATGCCTCTACATGCAAGATACCATGGGAAAAAATTGAGCAGAAAAGAAATCAACAGAAAGGTAAAACTGATGATACAAATAAAGGTAAAGCACCTGAATCTGCTCACTATGTTGAGGCACAATGTAACATTAGAGTAAATGAAGATTTGTTTAATGCCTCACTTGCTTCTTGGAAAAATGATTGGTTGCTTGATTCAGGAGCAACCTGTCACATGACCCATAGAAAAGATTTTTTTGAAGATTTCACTGAAAATGTTGATGGAATAGTATACTTTGCAGATCAATAAAAAATCAAGCCATCAGGGCTTGGCACAATCAGGCTTAAACTACCTGGTCTTCTAGACTTTCTTCTGGATCATGTTCTATATCTTCCACAGCTTAGGAGAAACTTGTTTTCCTTGGTCCACATCCACCAGCAAGGTCACTCCATTGATATGTTTGATGGCAAGCTTGAGGTAAGAAAAGCATCTGACCACTCACTTGTAATGAGGGGAATAGATAAAGAAAGGTTTCTCAAACTGCAAGGAACCTCTGCTCATGCACAACATTTCTCGTACAATTATCATCATGAAGAAGGTACACTTCCATCAAGTTTATTATGGCATGCTAGATTTGGACATTTGAACTATGACAGTCTCTACTTGTTGAAGAAAAATGATGTTGCTAGTTTGCCTACAATTCCTAGGAAACTTAAGTAATTTGATGGTTGCATTCTAGGAAAGCATAGCAAACAGTCTTTTCATGATTCACATTCAAGAGCACGTAGGAAAATTGAACTCATTCATTCAGATTTTTGTGGTCCAATGCCTATTCCTTTTGCAAATGGAAATAAATATATCATGACATTTATTAATGACTACACCAGAATGTGTTGGGTTTATTTATTGAAGAACAAATATGATGCTTTTCAAACATTCAAGAATTTTCGTAAATGGATTGAAAATTATGCACAATCTCGTATTGGGTCTATTCGCACTGATAATGGAAAAGAATACACATCAAATGATTTGAAAACTATCTTCGCCAACATGGGATCAAACATCAAACAACTATGCATTATAATCCCCAACAGAATGGTGTAGCTAAAAGAATGAATAGGACAATCTTAAATATGGTACAATCCATTCTCTTCTTCAAAAATGTAAAAATAATGTTTTGGGCTGATGTTGTTTTATGTTCTGCATATATAAAGAATAGATGTCCATCTAATGCTATAAGAAACAAGACTCCATATGAAATGTGGTATGGACATGTTCCTTCGGTAAAGCATCTCAGGGTCTTTGGTTCCACTTGTTATGCCTTGATACCAAAGGTACATAGAATCAAACTTGGTACTAGAAGTCATAAGTGCATCTTCTTGGGGTACTCAAACACCTCCAAAGCATACCGCCTCTATGATGAAGTAAATAAGAAGTTTTTTATATCTAGAGATGTAATTTTTCTTGAATCATCCAAAACTGACAATGTTGTTGAGCGACAACTTGATCGCTTGGATAGATTCGCAAAAACAAAATCATTTCAAGAATTTGATAATTAGATTCCACATCTTAAAGGGGGGATTCCTATGCTAGATCAACATGTGGAATCTTCTTCTGAAGAACACTCTCCCCCGCATGAAACTCCAACAACGGATGATGCTTTAAGTGATGTAATTGATAGAATTGGGAGATTCAATCTTGATTCAGTCCCAACTCAATTAATGGAGTAGCCTGGACCATCTGAGAAAGGTCCCCCAAAGTGGCTGACAAAGACACTTGAAAGTGTTCATCCTGATGAAGTTGGAAAGACAGGAACCAGAAATTCAAACTGGCAAAATGGAGGTGATGTAGATGACTCTAATTCACCTGTTGATATGGATGTTTCTTATGATTTTGATTGAACTTGTCTACAGATTTTCAACCAACTTCCTTCAAAGAAGTTGCTTCTCATGATGAATGGAAAGAAGCGATGCAAAAGGAGTATGATTCCCTCATAAAGATTGGCACTTGGAAGCTGGTTGATCCTCCATTAGGATCCAAACCAATTGGCTGCAAGTGGGTTTACAAGAACAAGTATAAAGCTGATGGCTCGCTTGACAAGCACAAAGCTAGGCTTGTGGCAAAAGGTTTTGCACAGAAAGAAGGGGTCGATTATGAGGAAACCTGTTCCCCCACAACAAAATGGGCTACCATCCATACACTCTTTGCACTAGCAGCTCAGAACAGTTGGAAAGTCCATCAAATGGATGTAAAAACTACTTTCTTGAATGGAGATCTAAAAGAGAATGTTTTTATGTCCCAGCCTGAAGGATTTGTTGTGAAAGGACATGAACATAAAGTATGCAAACTTGTGAAGTTCTTGTATGGCCTCAAACAAGCACCACTAGCCTGGTATGAAAAACTAACTGAGCATCTTCTGAAACTCAATTTCAAACATTTTGATCTCGATGATGCAACTTTATTTGTCAAGAAAGTTGGCAAAATAGTTGTATATCTTGTGGTATATGTAGATGATATTTTGATGACAGGGAACAATGAAAGCTACATTACATCCATGAAGAAGGAATTGAGGAAAAGTTTTGAAATGACTGATTTGGGCTATGTTCATTACTATCTTGGCATTGAAGTAACCCAACATCCAAAGTCCATATTTCTTTCTCAAAAGAAATACATTGGAGATTTGTTAAACAGGTTTGGCATGATAGAGTGCAATCCTCTTACTACTCCAATGGAACAAAACTTAAAGCTCACATCTATTGAAGGAAAAGAATTTGAGGATGCAACAAAGTATAGACAGTTTGTAGGAAGTCTCAAGTACCTAACTACTACCAGACCAGACATTTTGTTTGATGTTGGAATCCTCTCCAAGTTTATGCAAATGACTTGTGAGGGACATTTGTCTGCTGCAAAAAAGGTTCTAAGGTACTTGAAGGGAACTCAAGACTTTGGAATCAAGTATACACAGGTGGACAACTTCAGCCTGATTGGATACTCTGATTCAGAGTTCGATGGAGACAAAGAAACTGGAGTATCAACTTTAGGATATGATATGAGTCTTGGATCAAGAGCTGTATCCTGGAGATCACACAAAGAATCAGTTCTAGCAGATTCCACAACAGAAACAGAATACGTGGCAGCAGCTGAAACAAAAAAAGAAATTGTGTGGCTCAGCAACATTCTTGAATATTTGTAGGTAAAACAAGTACAATCAACTCCACTCATGATTGACAATACCTTTGCAATAAAGTTGGCCAACAACCAAAGGTTCCATGATCGAACAAAGCACATCAATAGTAAATATCATCTGATTCGACATCATGTTGAGGCCAAAACAATCCATCTACGTCATTGCTCCACAAATGAGCAAATTGCAGACATCTTCACCAAAGCGCTTGGAAGAGAAAAGCTTCAATGATTCAGAATGATGCTTGGACTCACCAACATCCATTCAGATTAAGGGGGGGAATGTTGACACCTAATCCTTGTGATTGGGTAAATATATGTAAATAAATAAATGAGAAATGTGAACAGACATCAGGAGATGAACTGAACAATCTCTCCCTCATGTATATAATATACCTTCCTGATGGAATAGATAATACGAATCAGTTTTTTGCTTAATGGAGTTACTGCCTGGCCTGACAGACAAAAATGGAGTAAGGAGGCAAAATCTGCCATATCCATGGAGTGAGGTAGGCTACCAACTAATCAAATATATCTCATGTGAGGGTAGATATAGTGTTGTCTATGGCTATCATTTCAGGATCTTTAAATAATTAAGATTTGGAGTAGAAACACCCCCTCACCAAAGGCTTAGCATACCATATTTCTTGCTTCCATCACTCATAGACTCAAGCATCAAAGTGAAGGAGGGGAATTCCCAACAATTAGCTAACCATGGGTTGATTAGGATCCTCATTGAAGATGCCATCCAAAACCTCAGAACCCTTATAACATAGTTAGTTTTCAGAGACATGCCAGCAGAAGATGACATCAAAGCTCTCACTTATGATGTTAGTCCTATTGTCAGTGAAGAGGAAGTAAAACAGGAAGAGGAAGATACAGAAGGAGATGAGGATGAGATGGATGAAGAAGGTACTAACACAAAGGAACATGATGAAGATGAAGAAGAAGAGGGAAAAGAGAAAGGGGATGATGAAGAAACAGAGGAGGAAATTAAGGAGGAAATGGATAGAGATGATGAAGATCTACAAGAAGAGGAAGGCATGCAAGATAGAAAGGAAGAAGGCAATAGAATAGAGGGGAAAGAACACAAGGAGGAGTCACCTAGGGTGTCTCTAGAGGCCACCGAGAGAGAGGCAGTAGCTGCCCTCACCACTCTCAGCACCGCAATCAAGAAAAAAGGAAAAATGTAGAGGCAGACCCCACTATGTTTCAGGACAAGAAAGAGAACAAGAATAAGGCAGGGGAAGCCACAAACATCAACCAAAATTCCTTTGTTATTGAATATTCCCCTACACAAAAAGACAAAATTCCTTCCCCTAAGTCCGCTATGACCTATGTAAGGAGGCCTACTGGTAGATCAACTTCCTCAAATGGTAAGGAAATATTATAAGATCGACAACAAAATCTACAGGAAGGAAAAACAATCCTACAGGATACTCTGTTGAATCTACAGGAAGCAAAAACAATCCTACATGATACTCTGTTGAATCTACAGGAAGCACATAAATTGCAAAGAAAGGTAGGGGTGCAGCAAGAATCTAAAGAGGAGGACCCAGAGACAAAAGACCCCAGCTCCTAACCTAACTTAGACTCTTATTATTGGTTTATTGAAGGAGGCAGGGTCATACCTCAAAAATTTTCCATCCCACTATTCTTAGAACTTGAGAAGGAGACTGCCAAAACTCACTGATGGATGCAGATCAGCAAATCAAAGGGGGTGGAAGATATTGGGCACATCGAGGAGAAACTCAAAGAAATGGGTAGAGAGCTAAGTTTCTTAAGGGATAGAGAAGCTGTAATGAGAAATCAACTAGAGATAGAAAATGCATGGCCAACCTCTCCTTAGAGGCAATCCAGTGTAGGATGCCAACTAAATCATATGCTCTCTACATCAAAGAACAATGGTTGTAGTTTCAAATTAAGACACTAGCACAGAGGGGAACCATGCCATTTTAGGACTACAGGCAATTTATTGATATTTGTGATCAAGTTACGCTAGAGGATAGGGCTAAAATGGCTGAGCTTTATTTGCATAACATGGCCCTCACTCACATGAATGTATGGGACCCTAATGCCAAGCTAGGAGATCTACAATTATTGGCTTTAGCATCATGGATGAACCATGAGGAGTCAAGGGCTGCAAGGATGAAAAGGATATTGGCAAGAGAGCAAACTGAAACTATTTTGATTAGAGCTGAACAATCAAATCCCATGGTCCTCATCAGTACCCATAATTTGATTGAAAATGACCCTCAACTAGCACCTAGATATCTTGCTGTCTAGGAGCAAGAAATTTCACATTTTGAGGACATCTTTAGGCTTCTAGGAGATGATAGTATACATGCTTTCCTATGAAGATGGAACACACTGCCATAAAGCCTAAATATAAGAAAATATCACTCCCCTCAAACGTTGAGAGAGGCACTCAATAGGACACCTATGTATAAGTAATCTATGCAAAGGTTGAAGGTCAACTGGATAGGCCTAAAAATCAGTCCACCACTACTCTTAACGATGCTATAAGGGAGAAAAGAAGAAGAAGAGGAGAGGCAGTGGGAAGAGGTAGAAAAGAAAGCAGGCTTCTATGAACAAGAAGAGGAGACCAAAACAGAGGCATGGGATGTCAGAGAGGCTACCAAAACCATGAAGGATATGGTTATTGACTAAGTTGCTCAGAGGATGAGCAACACTTTCAGTAGGGGGTGATGATGAGCCTCATCATTGGGTAATTATAGGTGCCTTAATTCACCTCCTATCTTAGTGAAACCAGCTATTCTCATAACTTATTGCATACTTTGGATTATATTTTGTTTATGAGATGAGTTAGAGTTGGATATTTTTCTTTGTGGTCTAATGTGCATTTAATGCGGGATTAAAGGAGAAAATAAAAAAATTTTGGCAAAGACCAAGGTCACAACTCGAATGGGACAAGGGAGCGGGATTATAGGAGGTAAATCATCCTCATTTACTACCCATCCATTCAAATATTCCTCCATCAGATTGGTGTGCAAATAGCCAAATCATGAGGACTAGAAGGGAGCCGAGCAAGTGGAAGACAAAGCACCATTTTATCTCAAGTTTGAGAGCCAATCCTCCATAATTTTAAGGAAGTAGTTGGAGAATTCAGATGTATAAGTAGAGGGGCCTAGGACCTCAATAGGATTCAGATTTTTTATTGAAAAACTCTACTCCATTTTTGAGCTGCAATACTTGTGACAGTCCTTTTGATGTAATCTGTTGTTTTGGGAATAAGAATGAGTTTTGCTTTGAGCCAGCACTGAGTTAACTTAGAGGGCTGAAGCTCTTAGGTTAGGGCCCAACCGTAGTAGCCAAGGCTCCTCTTTATTGTACATGTATGCTTACTATAGATTCATAGCTTAGTTGGTAGTTTTCTTATTAGATGCATTTCCATTACAAGTAGTGTAGATTAGATTAGTTGTGTGATAGTTTGCTTCGATTTATACCTTCTTTCAAGTAGCAAGTTAGAAAGGAGAAAAAGGATCACCACAAGGTTGTCAGCAGGTGACTCGGTCTCACTTCCTCCCTCTAGGACCATGACTTGAGGAAGGGACCCTTCAGTAGCCCCAAACACACAGATTTCTAGTTGTTTTATGAGCTTTGGAGTTTGGTATCTTTAATTCAGTAGTTGGTTAATGTTGCAAGGAAGATTGCATTGTCATCTTTTTCCATCTCCATTTCTACAATAATATCTCCCTCATTATTTCATTCCCTTCAACAACTTTCTTCATGCATAATATACGAAATTAATTCACGCTTTTCTAGTTTATCAAAAATGTACCTTGTTGCATAATTCTTTTTGGAAGAAACACATGTTTTATTTAGAGAAGGTACTTCAGGAAGATACCAAGACTTCATGAGCAACAACCACCATCCGCTTCGTCCACCTTAGTCATCCCTTGTTTCACCATCACCCTCACTAGTTTTTCATCATTTTTCATTGAAATTCTCCTAAACACATTGATTGAATCTAACCATCTCTTATCTTGTATATTGACTCCTGAGTGCTCCTAGACCTTCTAACACTCTATTCCACCCATAACAAACCTTTCCTAAGCTTCCCAACACCTCCATAATTCCTACAAGATCATCTTGTAGGTTTCTAGTACATGTTGTAGGTTTTCTTGAAATAGTCTGTTTTGAGGCCAAATTGATGGGAAACCTCTAGGAAGTCACAACGGGCATCCTAGGACGCCTCTACACGATCCAACCACTTCATAAACCTTCTATCCATCCTCAAACACCTTCCATACATCTGTCACATCCACAAGAACGATTAGTTTGCATACTTGAATTTGCCTAAAAACCAAAAAAACTGAAGACACATGTAGTTTAGTTTCTTTGCTTGCACATTAGTATGGTTTGATGCTTTTTACTTCTGCAACTTAGATAGTAGCATTTGTTCATTGTTGATTTAGTAATTATTCTTAGCATAGCTTATTAAATGGTTAATTAGGGTATGGTGTGGTTTAGCATTACATGTTGGATTTTTCCATTGCTGCAGTAGAGTAACTCTCTTAGAGTAGATTTTCCCTTCTGCCATCAAATCATCAAGCTTCTTCTAACTCTATAGAAGTTTGTCTTGGAACCCAGGTGGCCTCTCACCAAGAGAATAGTGACAACAGACAAAACCATCATTTTTACTTGTGCATACAACACTGTCACCTCCAAGTTTGTACGAACCTCGGGTTGATAAGTAAATCTAGTAGCCTAGGAGTTGCAGCATCCTTGCTGCAATACTGATGCTCATCAATTTATTTAATATTATTAAAACATAAATTAATCAATTAAAATATATTATTGAATATTGTTATTTTTGAAAATGGTAGGTGTATATAAGTTTGTTATCTCTTTAATACTTAAATTAAGTATAATATTTTTTTTATTAATTATCATAGTATAGTTATTTATTTGTAATAAAAGTATAAAAGTGGAACTATTTTTAGAATGATATTAAGTGAATTATCTGTTACAACAAAATAATAAGATATCATGAATATGAATTCTCTTGCAAGACAATGTTGAATAGGGTTTTCATCTTAGGAGAGGGTGTCGTCTTACTAAGCTTTAACAGTTGTTGAGATTCTAGCTCCCTTTATATTATGAGTACACTTTATTTTTATAATTCTTTTCATTTTATCTTTATGCTTTATTTTATTTGTTCTTTTCTTTTTCAAGTTTTATTAAGATAGAGTCTTACAATGAACTAGGATTAGAACTCAAAGGAAGATCTATAAAAAATATGTGAAATTTCTTGTGAGTAACTGGATAAGAAAACTAACACAATCATAAATAAAAAAAGAATGATAAAAGAAGATTATAAGATGAATATGATATATTGAGTTTAATATGAGAAAACCTTCAATTAAAAGTGGTAGAAATGAAGGTAAGATTAGACCACAACTCTAGTGATGATAACACTACTGCTGAAGCTAAACATTGATATTTGAGGATCAAGGGGAGATATTAACAAGCTTATAAAGTTCAAGAGTAAGAAAAAAATGAGGTCTAAAGAGTGTGCAAGCTAATGATGGTTTCTCATAATGGATTAGTGGCAACTTAAACATAGAAAGCAATAAATTATCTATCAATTTGGACTAAGATGATTCAAGAAATTTCACAATGAATTTTATTATGGTCTAAGAATATAATACATAGTAAATGAAAATAGTTTCTAAAACATACAATTTTGATTTAGGGAAATTTTGTATGTCTATGTGAATTTCAATCACCGATCACATTATCAATGCAATTTCCTTTTAAAATGTACACTGGTAAAGGAAATTGTTTTTATGGATGACTATTTTTCCTAAACTTATAATTTTAATTATTTTATAATAACTATAGCCCTCAAATTTTCTTAAAATATGTAAATCCATAACAAATAATAAAATGAACATATTTATATTTGGATATTCATACATATGTCATGACAAAAAAAATAAAAAATAGTAAGCAGGTGTGTATGTGGAATTGGCATAGTTTTATCTATATCTGTGTATACTTTCATCAAAGATAGAATATTGCAATTGATTTAAAAATTTCGTGGAAGAAAACAATATAGAGAAACATTCATAAAATGGGAAGTTTGGTTGTTTTCTTGCAACCCAAACTACTAGGTTTGACATACTAAACATAAATCTAAAACCTTTAAGACAATAAACATGCAACTTTAATGCCAACAAAACAACCACCCAATTTTGTCCTCTTCCCAATATCATGATGATGACATTCGTGATCCAAACTAATTCTAACACAATGTTGTTTTCATTTTACCTAGATAGTGCATAACGTCACAACCACAATGAACAACCCCCAAGTCCTTACAGGTGATCAATACAACATCCCCTAAATTTTATGTAGCACAACCCCACACGATCCCTAACATCAGATACCCTTGAGCATAAGGCTTGATAATATTTCACATATGACCACAGATGAGCCTAACATTAACCTAAATTGCATTAAGGTCTTACACTTTAGCGTATCGGCACTTCCTTAGTGAAGCCCAAAGAATTAAACCCCAAATTCTATGCATTAAATCTTAGCTCATAACACTTGCATTGGGACTGGTGCTTGATAAAATCACAATGCGTGAAACCCTACAATCTCCCATGGAATTCACTTATCTTGGAGCTCCAAAACACAGAATGGTTAACCCAATATCATATGATGGTTTTCCTTACATGAGTCACCCCCCATTAGGTCACTAGCCACTTTGCTAACTCATGGATGTCTTCTATCATGACTCCTAGTAGTCGTGATAAGTGGGACAAGCTTGCACCAAATAGATCTTGATAGTAGGACTTCAGTTCTAGTTACACCATTGGTCTCAGTACTCACTATTATAATCTTGACTTCAGTTCTGTCTACACCATTGGTCTCAGTACTCACTATTATAATATTTTATTAATACAAATATTTATTGGATTTTATCACTCACCTTGTTCGGAACCGATCACGTGGACTAATCACCACTCTAGCTTCCACCCTAGGAAGACTTACAGGGTAATGATAATGGTTTGGAAGTTTACTAATGCCTACAGGTTTTGGTGTATTGGAAAACCTAACATGGTACAATAGCCTTGACCCAAGTTCAATTCCTTGATTTGGATTTAGAGGGGGTGTTGGATTTTCACACTCACCTCAATCACATGGACTAACCACCATTCTAGGATCCACCCTAGGACCAATTAAAAGGTAATGATAATGGTTTGGAAATTTACAATTTTAGTTCTGCAACCCATATGCATACACTCGCTTTGCAAGAAAGTTAGATTTACTCACTGATATTTTGGACATAACTCACCTCATTGGGAATTGATCACATGGACTAACCACCACTATAGGATCTGTTGAAGCCCCGAAAATCGGGTCGACAACAAGGGGGATACCCACCCGGTCCGGACCTTGGTTGGCAGCTCCTTATCCGTTTGGTATAGCGGGTCCGACTGGGGATAATGGGACCAGTTTCCCAATCTAAGGGGTGTGTGTGTGTGTAGAGTTGGATGATGCTGATCTAGGAGTATTTTAAGCTAAATTAATTCAAATTTCTAAACTAACTCTATGCTATTGTAATCTAATGAGAAACAACACATCTAATCTACGCTAACCCGGGGTGTATTTATTCTATTATGCGATCTAAAGAGATTTCGAACAATAACTGGTAATAAAGATCATTCAGCTATCATAAGAATAGAAATCAATTAAGATAAACCATTCTGCATAAAAGGTTAAGCAAAACAGTTGTGAATAGCATATCGCATAATAAGTTATTCATATATCAAGCACAAATAAATGACTCCACCGTACAGAAGTGCTAAATGGTAACCCACACATTCATGCATTAACATATAAACAACTGAAAACTGCATATCACTTTAAGAATATAAGCAGAAACTGGTCAAGAGATAAAAGTACCATTTATGACTGGTTCCACTCATAAGCTTCAAGCAATAACGATTTATCTCTACTTGTTCTAACATCTACTAAGAGTACAAAAGTGCAACATCAGTAGCAGACATTAAATGCAAAGATTGATAAATCTCGATCCATCCATTCACCAAAAACCCCCTTCGAGGGTGCAAAAGTGCATGTTCTGAGGACAAGTTTTTTGAAAAATTTCTGGACCCTTCTCCAAATGCCTGAGAAGGGTTTAAATACTGCTAACTAATTAATCTTAATTACATAAATTTAGGACACGATTTCAAATGACCGCCCTTCTACTAAAGCAAATTTATTTCTAAAAATTGAATCTAATTTCTAACCGTTTCTGTATTTGCTCCTTAGTGCTGTAAGAAATGCAACATTCGCCTGGGAAGAGTCGGCTGGTTGTATTCTCCTTTCGTTTGAGTTATGAAAATAGAAATAACAAGAGCTGGCACCGCTTTTTGACAAACTGGAAGATATTTTCCTCTGGCTCGGTGTATTCACTGTGTGTATACTTGGTAATAACCCAAATTTCTCTCAAACTAATTGTGTTGTTGCTATTTCGGTTTCCGGCCTTGTGAATGACTGAATAAGTTAGGGACTTTGCTCTCTCAACAATTCTCTGTATTGAAAACTGCTTCCGTTCTTTGTTCCAGGCTTTTCTGGTGCGTTTTCCCTCTTTAGCGTTTTTCTTTTTGCTTTACCCAGTCTAAGCTTCAGGATCTTTTGTAAACATGCTGCTTTTGTGCGCCTTTGACTCTTAGTCTTGGATAGTCTATTTCCATCAGTATCTGTTGAGTGATACTCTGGAATCTGTGGTCCTGCTGCACACGGGATCCATTTGCGAAGGCATTTCTTCTCTGTTCTCCGAGTATTGATGCTTTCCCCTTTTCCTTAAATGTTTCCTGCACATTGATTTATGTTAGTTGCTGTCTTACAGTTTACGCAAAGGAAAAGAGTAATGACGAAAAGATTGACATGAAAGCTTTAGCTCTAATGAATGCATAATCATGACACTCATAATGAACTGACTCTTCGAAAAACACAACACAATCCTTCTCGGATACTTTGGCGTCCAATCATTAAATTCTTTTAAGGCGTGCGCCCAATTTTGGTCTACAGACAGCTTTCCTTGAACACTGTGTCGAGGAAATTTTGCGATGAGTGATTTCTGCGACTCGCATCGCAGTGTCGAGGATTGCGTTGTTTAAGATGTGTCATCACAGGAATTGATGATCGCATTCATCACAGATTGCAATATCGCAGATCGCAATATCGCAGATCGCAATATCGCAGATCCCACTTAATCATCCAATCATTGTGTGCTGCTTATTCGATGTTGCGATATGCGACGTCGCATATCGGCTGTCAGCGATTCCTTAAGTTTTTCATTTAAGAGCGCTTCACAATATAAGCGATGCGATGAATTTCACGTCGCTTCTTCGCAGCTTATTATGCGCATAGGAAAACGTCTTACTCTCTTCTCACGATGCGATACAGCTTTAGGGAGATAAAACACAAAATTTTTGATAAAATGTTTTTTGGATTTTTTGTTAAGGGTTCCCATTTGCTTGGTGTTATTGCTAATACCAATCAAAGAGGGGGGGTTGTTGGTGACCACAACAATGGCGATTCACTGTGAAGAACCAATTATCTTTGTTTTTCTATTGAATTTTAACTTCTGAAGCAGAAAAATTTTCATATGTCTAAATTTTGTTATGGATAGATAGAGTATATTACGCCTTATCCTATCACTAATACTTCGTCTCAACCTTTTCATATTCCAATTGTTTGTTTCCTTAGGCTTATTTCTTGTATTCACACCAGACATTACTTGGTCTTTTAAAGATAAAATAAGGTCTTCTCTGCATGCTCGATTTTAAAATATGCTCATTTGTCGTAGGTAGAGCCTCTGCTGCCTGCAAGCGTCCATAACCTCGACAGGGTTACCTATTACCCAGCAATGATCCTTTATCCTGATTGAGGTTATTTACAACTTTTCAGAGGAAAACCCTTTTTTGACACTTTTTTCCTTTTTTATTCTCTAAAGAACAATGTCTTGGTTTGGTGGCCAAATTATGACACAGTCATTCACTTGATTTACACTTATGTTGAACAAGCTGGCTCGTGATGAGACCCCTTGTCTTTTGATTGCAATAATCTTGAGTCGTTGCCCTGTTTTGGAAGACAGTATTGGCAAAGTCAGCAAGTTATAGTATCTGTGATCATGATAAGCCGGCTCGTGATGAGACCTCTTATTCTTTGAGATATAGTGTTTTCTCGGATTGTTCCTCTGAACGCTGCGATTTCCTTTAGCGGGGAGGAAGTCATTGTTTTTCCTTAAGAAAGCTCTGGACGACAATAATAGAGTTTGAAAACAGCAGCTTTACAGAGAATATTTATTTTATTATTGATACCTTTCATTGTGCTGATATAAAACAATTTTTTACCAAAGGTTGCTTTCATCAAATCTTTGAAGTTGAAACTAGTATCATGTCTAGGCTAAAGTTAACTCTACCTGTCAATAATAAAAATTAGATTTTTCGAAAATTTTTGCTACTTGTACAAGCGAAAAGCTCAAAATCTAATAGAGAATTGGTGTCTTTTTCATGAACCCTTTTAGTGACCATCTACAACTGGTTTTATTTATAAGAAAGAGAAAAAGAAATAAAAACTAAAACTATCCTACAAAAATAGAAGAGTGACTTTCTATGGAAAAAAGATTTTAAGAATCTGTCCATTAACAGGCAAAGAATCTCTTCTACCTGCTAAATCCTGCAACACAAAATTCGATGGGCCTATAACTTCTACAATCTGAAAAGGACCAAGCCACAGTTTCTGAAATTTCGTATGTTTGCCCTTTTCTTCATGAGCCTTATCCCATTTCAAAATTAAATCTCCCATCTGAAAATTTTTTCTGGTCATTATGCTTGAGTCAAAAGAGGATTTTATCAGTGCTTGGTGATGGGCATGGGTTTTCTTAGCTTGTTCTCGTCGTTCTTCTAATTTAATTATTTCCATTTGTCTTAGTTGTATGGAGGAGGTAGATACCTCATTGATGTGTTGTACCAAAGACAAAGAGGGGATGACTAAGTGAGTTGGAAGAACCACTTCTTTCCCATAAACTAAATTAAAGGGAGAAGTGCCGATTGAAGCTTTCTTCATTATTCTATCTGCCCATAAAGCATTTACCAACGCTTTGTGCCAATTCTTTTGGTTTTGGTCGACTGTTCTTTTAATAATCCTGATCAGGTTTTTGTTTGTTGATTCAGCCAATCCATTACCTTGCGGATACTAGTTGGCCGAATATTTCAGTTTGAACCCTCTTTTAAGTGCAAACTCAGTCATTATATTTCCAAAACAGTATGAAGCATTATCAAACATTAAGGCCATTGGCAATCCAAACCTAGTGATTATAAATTGATCTATGAATTCAATAATGTTTTCAGAATTAGCTGTCTTGAGAGGAACTGCTTCTACCCATTTAGTAAAATAATCTGTTGCCGTGAGGATGTACCTATGCTGCTTAGAAGAGTGAGGAACGATCTCACCTATTATGTCCAAGCCCCACTGGCTGAATGGTTGCTCGATGTTTACCGGCTGTAGTGGCATGGACGGTTTCTTTTGTTTCCCTGCAGCAGTCTGGAAGACTTGGCATTTCCTCACGTAACTGTGTGAGTCTTTGAACAACGTGGGCCAATAATATCCTGCACGTAAGATTTTATGCGCAATAGCATCTCCAGTATATTGTCCGCCTGTTGGTCCATCGTGGAGTTCCTGCAAAACCTTTTTAGCTTCAGTTTTCTCAAGACACCTAAGAAGCACATAATCGTAATTCCTTTTAAACAGAACATCATTTATGAGCTGGTATTGTTTAGCTTTCAATCTCAGAGCTCTTTTCTTGGTGTGATCCAGGTGTGATGGAGCATACCCGTTCTTAAGATAATAAATGGTGTCAGCATATAATGATTCTGCATTGTTTAGGCTTACCTCATATGTATGTACTTCTTCAGATGAATTCTCAGGAATTTGCGATGCTCTAGCCAACATTTTGCAGAAGCCTTGACCTCTTACAATGTTTGCTGGTTTGATCTCAAGATCGTATTCTTGTAAAGCGGTGATCCAATTTGCTCTTTTTTCGCCCACATCCTTCTGTATCAGAAGGTTTCTTACCGCTGGAAACGGTACTATGACCTTAGTATGGGCTTTAAGTAAGAAAGGTCTGAAATATTTGATCGCTTTGAAAACAGCATATGCCTGTTTCTCCACGTCTGAATAGTTGAGTTCAGCACCTTGTAAATTCGAGCTAAAAAATGCGATTGGAGCTTCCGCTTTCTCTTGATTTGCTTGAGTTAGAATCGCGGCATAAGATTTCTCTGAGGCAAACGTGTATAAGATAAAAGATTCTGAAAAATTCGGGGTCGCTAAAGATGGAGCGTTAATGATGGCTTGTTTGATCAAGTTGAATGCTTCATGCTCATCTTGACCCCATTTAAAATTTGAATTCTTTTTAATCATATTTTGCAAAGGAGAAACAATACGTGAGAAATCTGGGACAAATATCTTCACAAAATTGATTTGACCAAGGAAAGATTGCATGGCTTTTTTGTTATGAGGCATGGATATTTCAGAAATTTCTTTGATTCTGTCAGGTTCAATGTGAATACCAGATTTTGACACTATGAATCCTAGAAGTTTTCCTTCACTTAATGCGAAAAAAGATTTCTTTGGGTTAAGTGAAATCCCATACCTTAAACATCGTTGAAAGATTTGTTTCAAGTCTTTGAGATGGTCGCTTCGCTTCTTGGAGTACACTGTTATATCATCCAGGTAAATCACTACAGATTTATTGACTAAACCTTTGAATGCGATGTCCATGGCTCTCTGAAATGTAGCGTCGGCATTGATCAAACCAAATGGCATCTTCCGATATGCGTATGTGCCCCATTTAGTTCAGAATGTGGTTTTTAACTGATCATCGGGATGTACCAGCACTTGATTGTATCCTGAAAATCCATCCAAAAAAGACATTAATTCTGAGTCTGCTACTGCCTGTAATATTTGCTCCATAGGTGGGAGGGGAAAATTGTCTTTTTGATAGGCTTTGTTAAGATTCTAGAAATCGATACAAATTCTAATATCTCCGTTTTTCTTTCTAACGGGTACCATATTGGAGACCTATTTGGAATGTCTGACGGGGAAGATTATTTTGGCTCTCAATAACTTATTTAGCTCAGTTTTTATCTGATTTTCTAAATTGGGGTGGATTTTTCTGAGTTTCTGTTGGACAGGTTTTTCATTGTCAATCATAGGGATAGTATGTTGAATGATAGAAGTGTCGTATGTCTTCAGCTCATCGTAGTTCCAGGCAAAAACATATCTGTATTGTCTCAAAAGACGGATATATGCTAATTTTTCTTCAGGGGCTAGGCCGTGGCCTAGATTAATGTTTTGTGGTTTCTCATCGGTTCCTAGGTTTACTAAATCGTAGTTCAGAGTCGAATTGTAAAGCTTAGAATTGGTAGACCTTTTAAACCGACTTTTCAAATCATATAAGTCTTCTAACTTAACCACCGATTTAGGTATAGCATTATCAGTGCTATTTTGTTGTATTTGGTGATCATGATGGTCTTCGTCAATTATTTGATTTGAGTAGGATCCTTCAGAAGTGAGGAAATTTACAATGTTTGGATCGTCATTGAATACTCTCCAGTTCATAATGTTGTCAGGGATGGACGGTCTAAAGATTAATTCTATTGAGAATCTATCTAGACTAAAATCTTCGGAGGGAATAAGTCTAGAGGCTACATTAGCTAACAGGTCTGCGCTCGCATTTTGGAGTCTTGGGATTGACGAAATATTGAATGCTATGAAATGTGCAGTCAGATCTTGTACTAAAGATTGATAGTGCTTCAAATGACCTGATAGGCAATGTATGGTGTTACGTACCTGTTTGACGACAATCTCAGAGTCTCCGAAGACTTGAAGGTACTTAACGTTCAACCCGATTGCTTTGTATAGGCCTTGCACCAAGGCCTCGTATTCCGCTGTATTGTTTGTGCAATCGAATTCAAGTCTGCACGTAAGCATGGTCTTATTTCCGTCTAGGCTAATCAGAATGCATCCTGCTCCTGCTCCCTCGTTAGCTTTAGAGCCATCAAAATATAATTTCCAAAACAAAGATGTATTTACAGGGTTAACTAAAAAATTAACACACTTTGAATTATCAGTTTGGGAAAAATTTTCGACTTGGGACAAAACTGAATTTTCTAAGTAAGGTGAGGTATGAGCATTGAAATTGCCGAGGAAAGAATCTACCGAGTAATTTCCTATGATACTGCTGTTGTATGCTATTGCTTCATTTTCTCCCTCCAATTCCGTCACTATGTACTTCTGGTGTAATTCTCGTTCAACCTTTATTTGATTCGGTTTACCATTGTAGGGTAACCACATGTGCGACCAGTCGGTTGAGAAGTATCCATGGAGTTTTTCGGACCAATCCCTAATAAGAATTAAGCCATAGAATTCAGGGATATCAGCTATTAGAATGTCAATAACCTGACATACCTTCGGGTTAGACGACAATCTTATCGTCACTTGATTAAGTTCACCAAGCACTTCGACTTGGGATTGATCAAGCTGAACTATGCGCACTGCGGATTTTTGCGGTTGAACATTCAACTTGGCACATATTGATCTAGGTAAAATATTCGTTGAAGCACCAGAATCTACCAAACAATTGTGCACATTTTTGTTGAAAATTTCATAAGTGAGAAGAAAAGGGGGAGTGTGAGACCTTGATCTTCCTCCAATCAAGGCGATGTCATTTGGGTCAACCTTATTGACCGTGTTGGTTGGAGGTCTTCCCGTGTTGTGGGAAGCTACAACTGTAGGCAAAGATGTAGTAGGCACGACATGTAATTCTTTCATCATTATCTTCTGTTGATGTTTCAATTTGCTCAACTCATGAAGAGTGATATTAGCCCTAGTCTTTTTCATGTCATCAATAATGTTGTACTCCATTTCATCCGACACAATCAGTGTTCTTGATGGAGGTGTTTGATTTGATTGGACTGGGCTAGATTGAGTCGCTTTAGCGGTTGTTTTCTTTGTTGCGTCTTTATCTTTTGTTGTAGGGCTTGCGCCCTTCTGCTTAGGGGTAGTTTGGGGAGGATCAAGTTGATTTTTGCTTCGTGTGCTAACCGGAAACGCTACTTGATCTTCTTCTTGCGGGAGGATGAAATCCCACGTTCCTTGAAGTTCCACAACTTCTTCGTCATCAGTCTGCCCTTTAGTGGTATTCTCTTCTTCTTCCTCTTCTTCAGATTCAACGTTTGAGATAGCATTGGGTGGTTTCACCTCCATTGAAGGATTTCTTTTAAAAGCTCTGTAGGGCTTTCTCGAAGAAGTTTCTGCTACTTGTTTTTTTATGTCAATCATCTCATTGGACATGGTTTTTAACACTTTTTGTAATCCTTCCAAATCGAAAGGTTCTTTCGATTGTTTCTTCTTGGGGTCTTCCTTGTAGGAGACTTTCTTAGACTTGCATTCCTCTATCGCAGATCTTTTTTCCAGGGCTACTATGCGTTTCTCTACTGCGATCGCCTCTGTCAAGTTTTCAACTAAGGTTGTCTTATTTGCCCTATCCACGAAGATTGCCAAGTTTGATGGTAAGGTCGTAATATACCATTCACATCTCACTTCTTCACTAGGCTAGGAAGTAGCGGGGATTTTATTGAGGATTTTATTGAACCGTAAATTGAAATCTTTGATGGGTTCTCTAGCCTCGGCTTTAAGATTGGATAGGTCATTGATTAACGTCGTCGTTGATCTGTCATCACCAAATTTGGTAAGGAATTGACTTTGAAAAATGTCCCAACTTGTGATAGACCCGGAAGGTAATGAAAAGTACCATGACCCGGCTGTTCCTTGCATTGTTTAAGGAAAAAGCTGGACGACAACATCCTCATTGGTAACTCCGTTGAGATTAACAGAAAGCATGAAATTATTAATATGCTCTTCAGCTAGCATTCCTGCTTCTGGATTGAATTTGGATAGCCATTTCTCAGGATGGGCTGGTATTGGGCTCAGGGGTGGAGGCATTAAAACTGCCCCAGGATTGTTCCATGGAGACTGGGCCATCTTTGAGCTGCTAGTAAATGAAAGTGCAGAGGATGATCCCTGATGCTGGGAAGATGAAGATATTATGATCTTTGATGATTGAAGAGGAGGGGTTGTGGAAGATGGATGAGTGGTTTGGAATGAAGATGTGGGTGGCTGACTTCGCGGTGAGTGAGTTGAAATGGATGACGTGGATGGAAGAGTCTCACTATCAGACTCTGGTGGTGTATTCCTTGCTCTTTTCCTGGTGGGGAGAGGGAATTCAGTTGGTTGTATGCCAAATTTTTCACTCTTTAATCTGGTCAAGGGATGAGCAGGATTGTACTGCAAAGTCACGTTGCTTTGAGATTTATCAGACCTCTTAGTAAAAATAGAAAATCCTTGGAGTTTGTGAATCAGAATTTGAACTTCAGGGGGTTCCACGATAATTTGGTCTGAAATATTAGGGTATGTAGCAGTGGTTGATACTCGAGCGACTTCTGACTCTGGATTTAAACGTACTGGGGAAGTCGGGGGAGTTGATGAGGGCGATTTACTCTCAGAATGGTGTTTAGATTTTGATTTAGGTGCCATTCATAGTTCGGGCCCTCCTTCCAGTGCCAAATATGTTGAAGCCCCGAAAATCGGGGCGACAACAAGGGGGATACCCACCCGGTCCGGACCTTGGTTGGCAGCTCCTTATCCGTTTGGTATAGCTGGTCCAACTGGGGATAATGGGACCAGTTTCCCAATCTAAGGGGTGTGTGTGTGTGTAGAGTTGGATGATGCTGGTCTAGGAGTATTTTAAGCTAAATTAATTCAAATTTCTAAACTAACTCTATGCTATTTTAATCTAATGAGAAACAACACATCTAATCTACGCTAACACGGGGTGTATTTCTTCTATTATGCGATCTAAAGAGATTTCGAACAATAACTGGTAAGAAAGATCATTTAGCTATCATAAGAATAGAAATCAATTAAGATAAACCATTCTGCATAAAAAGTTAAGCAAAACAGTTGTGAACAACATATCGCATAATAAGTTATTCATATATCAAGCACAAATAAATGACTCCACCGTACAAAAGTGCCAAATGGTAACCCACACATTCATGCATTAACATATAAACAACTGAAAACTGCATATCACTTTAAGAATATAAGCAGAAACTGGTCAAGAGATAAAAGTACCATTTATGACTGGTTCCACTCATAAGCTTCAAGCAATAATGATTTATCTCTACTTGTTCTAACATCTACTAAGAGTACAAAAGTGCAACATCAGTAGCAGACATTAAATGAAAACATTGATAAATCTCGATCCATCCATTCACCAAAAACCCCCTCCGAGGGTGCAAAAGTGCATGTTCTGACGACAAGTTTTTTGACAAATTTCCGGACCCTTCTCCAAATGCCTGAGAAGGGTTTAAATACTGCTAACTAATTAATCTTAATTACATAAATTTAGGACACGGTTTCAAATGACCGCCCTTCTACTAAAGCAAATTTATTTCTAAAAATTGAATCTAATTTCTAACCGTTTCTGTATTTGCTCCTTAGTGCTGTAAGCAATGCAACATTCGCCTGGGAAGAGTCGGTTGGTTGTCTTCTCCTTTGATTTGAGTTATGAAAATAGAAATAACAAGAGCTGGCACCGCTTTTTGACAAACTGGAAGATATTTTCCTCTAGCTTGGTGTATTCACTGTGTGTATACTTGGTAATAACCCAAATTTCTCTCAAACTGATTGTGTTGTTGCTATTTCGGTTTCCGGCCTTGCAAATGACTGAATAAGTTAGGGACTTTGCTCTCTGAACAATTCTCTGTATTGAAAACTGCTTCTGTTCTTTGTTCCAGGCTTTTCTGGTGCGTTTTCCCTCTTTAGCGTTTTTCTTTTTGCTTTACCCAGTCTAAGCTTCAGGATCTTTTGTAAACATGCTGCTTTTGTGTGCCTTTGACTTTGAGTCTTGGATAGTCTATTTCCCTCAGTATCTGTTGAGTGATACTCTGGAATCCGCGGTCCTGTTGCATGCGGCATCCGTTTGCGAAGGCATTTCTTCTCTGTTCTCCGAGTATTGACGCTTTCCCCTTTTCCTTAGATGTTTCCTGCACATTGATTTATGTTAGTTGCTGTCTTACAGTTTACGCAAAGGAAAAGAGTAATGACGAAAAGATTGACATGAAAGCTTTAGCTCTAATGAATGCATAATCATGACACTCATAATGAACTGACTCTTCGAAAAACACAGCACAATCCTTCTCGGATACTTTGGCGTACAATCATTAAATTCTTTTAAGGCGCACACCCAATTTTGGTCTACAGACAGCTTTCCTTGAACACTGTGTCGAGGAAATTTTGCGATGAGTGATTTCTGTGACTCGCATCGCAGTGTTGAGGATTGCGTCGTTTAAGATGTGTCATCGCAGGAATTGAGGATCACATTCATCGCAAATCGCAATATCGCAGATCACAATATCGCAGATCGTAATATCGCAGATCGCACTTAATCATCCAATCATTGTGTGCTGTTTATGCAATGTTGCGATATGCGACGTCGCATATCGGCCGTCGGCGATTCCTTAAGTTTTTCATTTAAGAGCGCTTCACAATATAAGCGATGCGTTGAATTTCGCGTCGTTTCTTCGCAGCTTATTATGCGCATAGGAAAATGTCTTACTCTCTTCTCGCGATGCGATAGAGCTTTAGGGAGTTAAAACACAAAAATTTTGATAAAATGTTTTTTGGATTTTTTGTTAAGGGTCCCCATTTGCTTGGTGTTATTGCTAATACTAATCAAAGAGGGGGGGGGTTGTTGGTGACCACAACAGGATCCAACCTAGGACCACTTAAAAGGTAATGATAATGGTTTGGAAATTTACTATTTTAGTTCTGCAACCCATATGCATACACTCGCTCGACAAGAAATTCAGATTTATTCATTGATATTTTGGAGGTAGTTCATGCATTTGAGCAAAAATTTACAATGATTGTATTGTTTCCTAGCAATTAATTGGAATCAATTAATCTAGGATCCTTTTTTCCATAGAAATTCTCCCCTTTTGGTCTGGTTGAGCAACCCCATATCTTTTGGATAATTTTTTTTTTTTTTCCATAGAGTCCATAGTTGAAATGGATTCATTGCTAAGGAAGTGAAGAAAAAGAGTAGCACTAGACCGTGCCAATTTAGAAAACACACCTCCCCTGTGCAATGCTGGTGTATCTTCCACGACATTAGCCTCGCAAGTTTATTTCCAACAACAAAGGAAGTGGATAATGGATAAGATGAGGTATCTGGTGTAATACACCTAAAACCTTATAGTAGTGTTTACCATGTATATAAATAAAAATATTATTATTTTCACCTTTCGACGTCCGGTTATTCCATGTTAGGATAGGGTTAGAATCAAGAAGCAATTATGAATTCTGGGCAAAGCACACGGTAACCTTTCTTCTATCAAGAATCAGTGATAAGATAGTCGAACTTTTTGGTAAACTTCCTTTCATTCTGTATTCACCATAAAAATCCACGAAAGAAGGAAAAGATAAAAAAAAATCAGTTCGTTCTTTGGGAAAGGTGAACTATTTGTTACGAGACACCGTAGTTTCATATGGATTATTATGTTTTCCCATTTAGTTAATGTGAGGGGAGATCCGAAGAGCAAGAGCGGAAGGATCCGTTCTTTCAAAATTGAGAAATGCATTCAACATGTGTACACCTGTTCCTACTTGTGTTTCGAGGACGTCTTTGGTGTGAATAACGGGAATAATTAAGTTGTGAACGTGAAGGATGAAAGAGGGAGGGGAAAACAAAAGGTCATTTTGCACATAAAATCTGAATAACCCTCTCGTTTTTCTTAAAAAAAATATATGTGAATCTTGTGTGTGAGCGAGATAAATAATCTTATCATTCTCTTAGAAAGATTATAAGTGAATTTTGTGTAGTAATTTTTGGATATAATTATTGAAAGAGTTCTTGGAAAAGATAGTTGTTTATCTTCTAGTACTTCAAATGAATATATATTTATTTTGTATATAAAATTATCTATTTTGGTTGAAAATAATAGATATTCAAACAATGTGCAATTTTGAATAAAAAATAAGGCATACAAAACAAATAGTGGTTAAGTTAGATTTTACTTTAAAAAGAATATGTTATTTTCATGCACACAAAAAAATATCACTATTGTGTCAGAAGATAGATTTTACCTTTAAAAAGAATATTTTATTTTCATGCGCACAAAAAATACCACTATTGTAGCTGAGTTAGATTTTACTTTAAAAGAATATGTTATTTTCATGCACACCAAAAAATACCACTATTGTGTCGGAGTTCTTTGAAAAGTGATATGTGTTTAGTTTTTTGGCCAAGAAATACGTGTGTGCATGCTTGAAAATTTAACTAATATAATTTTTAATTTTTTAAAAATAATATTTTTTTTAAAAGAAATAAGTTATTTGTGTGGACAAAATATAGTTATTATGATTATTTTTGGAAAAGAACAACATGTAGTTGCATGTTTTAATTTTATTAAAGTTAAGGACATCTTTGGACAGAAGCATGGTGAAAGTAAAATTGATTATACTGGTTTTCAGTAAAAGAATGCACAATTATCATTTGCATAAAATATTAGCCATGTTATTTTAGAAACACTGCATGGTAAAAGATAAACTAGTTGTGCTAATCCTTTGGAAAGAAAATCATATGAATTCTTGTGCATTAAATGTTAAGAACCAAGATTATTTTCTTGGAAACTTGCTTATGAATCATGTACATATAGAGATAAATATCTTTGTTAATTTCATTGGAAAAGAGATTGAAAGTGTTCTTGTGTGCATTAGATAAGTTATTGTTTCTTAAAAAAAATGCACATAAAAGATAAAGAAATCATGCTAGATTGCATAGGAAAAAAACACTATTAAGTTGATTTTCCTTGGAAAGAAATATGTATTATTTGTTTCGCTACTCTTTTGAAATAATTCTTGCACGTAAAAGACATAAGTACATACCATATCTTCAAAGGGAAATATGTTATTAATTTTCTCTTGAAAAAAAATTCTTTTGCAAAAGAGCATGTATTGCATAATAGCTTTCTTTTGGAAAAAATATTTATACCCACACGCAAAAAATAATGACTAACCCACTAGTTTTATTTTTGAGCATAGCATGTCTTTGCATGTACCATAGACTTTGTAAATATCTATATCTTGGGAAATATGCTTTTGGGAAAGGGACTCACATTTGTATGCATGATAATGATATCTATTATGTTATCTTTCCCTTAGAAGGGGGTGCATTTGTATGTATTATAATAATAGTAATACTAGTATTCGAAAAATTACTTAATTACTTTTCCAAAAAAAGTTGAGGGGCTAACTCTCTTTGAATAACTTCTTATCTAATTACATGCACAGAAATCAAAGATAAGTTGATAGTATCCTTTAAATGAAATGGACGGTAATAGTGGTTTTCTTTGGAAATAAACATATGTTGGTGCGAGAATGATCACAGTAACGTGCTAATTATTTTGACACGCTTGATAATTATTTCCTTATACACGGACAATGTTGTTAGAAGAAGCATATTGTACTATTATATTTACATCTCAAGTATGTACATGAATAGATGTTAAAAGATCACTTTTAAAGATTGATTATTGATTAAATTATGTTTTATCTAATCATGTTACTAAAGCCTGTTGATAACAAAAATGACAAACGAGGATGGTGATTTGTGCAAAAGACAGATTATGTTTAAAATTGTGGCAGATAAATAACTAATGGTCCATGAACATGAGTATGAACAGCAGGTCCACTAATGGAACAATCATGTCACAATGATATATAGAGAGTTGATTTGTGGGTAAATGGTTTCATGATGATTGTAACAGATTTTAGGTAGATATTTTGTATTTTAATGGTATTTCATTCTAATATTTTATGACAATGGTTAAGGGATGGACTCCCTTATAAGCCATTGAGTGAGGGGTGAACACCCTCACGAGCATTTAATAGTAAAATTAAACATTCTTTGGTTTTATCCCTATGGGTTTCCAGGGTATATCGGTGTTCCATGTTATGATTGATTATTGAGTCAATTTAATGATGTTGATTCCTTACTTGATGTGATGTTCATAATATCAAGTATTTGATTAATTAATCTAGTCAAGAGAATCATAAAATAGATGAAAAGTTACATCATATAGTTTATGTTAATATACTACAATAGTGGTTGTTAATAGTTATGAAACTTACTATTCCTCTACTAAAAGTTACTCTTTGTATTGATGAACATTTTATGTTATGGCTGATGAGGATTTGGAATAACGATTTAGATAATTACTCGTGATTAATTTGTGTAAAAATGTTCTAACCCCTACATTTTCATGTGAGGTTACCAAGGGATGTTACAATTGGATTCCTTAGATTTGCATCCTACATCAACTTTCAGTACTCCTCCTCATCCAAGAAGGGGTTGTTTTTCCTAATTCACCAAAAAGAGGATTGAAGAGAAAGGTTGGTTGTATCCATGATTCTAATCAGTCTGGGAGGAAGTGAAAGATTGAACAAGATTATGATTTGGACCTCAAATTAGGATGATTCATATTTCATCTAATGAGAATGAGCAACATAAAATCTATTAGGGAATATATATCCTGTAAGACTCTCCCAAAAAATACCGAAGACAATTTGTAGAAGGAGATTGAGATTATGTAGCATTTTTCAAACCATCGTAATGTTGTCACACTACAAGTGATGTATGAAGATGAATAATATTTTCATCTTCTGATGGACTTATGATATGGTGATGCATCAGTGATGAGATATCTAGGACAAGATGCTGCTCTAGGATTTGAGAGCAGGTGATTCCTGCCCTGCTTTTTTTTTTTGAGTTTAGTAAATGTTTTATGATTTGAATGGAGTTTGTGTCTTGAGATATATCAAATCTATATGGGATTTCTGTGTGATTGTGTGCCCTTAGGTCAGATCATAGTTTGAAAAGATTTACGATGTCTTTATTTTAGGTATCATAATTATTCTTTAATAATGTTTCTATTCTTCCTTAGATCATTATAATTCACCCTAACTGTTAGAATGATGCTTGAGTTTTAGTAAAATCATGATGTTCCAGTTAGATCTTCCTGAGAAGAAGGTTTTTACTTAATTGAGGGCCTATCATGTCAAGGTTATGGACACACCTCTCACACCCTCAATTTTCCTCCAATGTTACAATTTCTTGTGGGAAATGGAGGTCCAAAGCCTAATTAGGCTAGTCCTTTGTGGAGCAACCACTAGAAGAGAAATGCTTGGTATTTCTTAGAGTTCACTACTTAAGTTGATGGGTCAAATTAGGATGTAATCAAATGCTACCTAATAATTTTGATGATTTAAGGACCAATTTAGAAGAGGAGCGCTATCTGATGTTTGCATGCAAACTTAAAGGTCTTGGACACCACTTGAAGGTTGGTTGAAGCTTTACTCAAACTTCTGGAAATCAGTTTAATTTTCATGCCGACACAATTCAATATAAAGTTTAGCACTGATCCATACTGATCAAGAATTTGAAAGAAACAAAATTTGTTTGTATCACTGGATCAAATTATTAATGGAGGCAGTAATGCATTGCTTACTCTGTGAGATTCAAACCTGATGCCAAACCAAACCAGGCCAAAGAATTCAATATTTGAAATATTTTTATAGAAATTATGGATGTATGTGATAAATTAGTGTTGTTTTTTATGTTCTTACCTAATTTAAGTGGGTTATTACTGATGTGTATAAGCAACGAGAATTCCAGCGAAGTAGTTTATTTGGAAAACATCACGCAGTTGCAATTATTTTTCATTATGCTACAAGGACCTGACTTACATGAGTGAAAATTGTTGATGGTAACATCATGATACATGAGATTTGTAGATGAGAGACAAAGAGAAGGTCAGGTTTCTCCTCCATTTGGACTGATTGGCGGGACATGTTTGAAGAGATAATTGCCTCCTAACTCTAGTTTGAAGAGGTTCTCTCAACTAGGGATATTAATTTTCATTAAAGTACACATGATTATTTCTTATGAAAATCATGACCATATATGTATTTGGTTGACATTACAGTGTAGACTTGGTGGTTATCATAGACTTACTTGTTTGATATCCATAGAAATATATGAAAGTTAGTCTTCTTTGTTGGAGTTGTAAAGCAGTTGTTGTTGTGATCATTAGCCTTGTTCTTTAGCAATTTTTTCTTCTCCAACTTGGTATTTTCAAGATGGGTAAAATATTGCAGGATTTTTATGAGATGAAGGCAACGAATGAACTTCTTAAAGAAGGCATTTAGTTGCCATAAGTGGTAGTTGTTTTTCAAACTAAATGTGAAACAATTAAGAATAGGTTGCCAACTTACATAGCTGATAAAATACAAAAGGTTGACCATCTAGATTAAAAAATGGGACAATACTTCTAGATGCTTGCAGATGAATTTCAAGATAAGATTGATCTCCTTGATGAATTGTAGGAGGAAGTTGAGTATTTTTCTAACTCAAATTTAAAGAAGCAACTAGAAGAGAAAAATAATCAACCCATTATGGAGATTGATGCTTTAAAGGGAACAATTATGTAGCAATATAAGTTTTTGAAAAAACATTATGATATATTCTCTCAGCAAGGAATTCAGAAGGATGAGGTAATTCAAAATTTGCTAGAGTGTAAGAAGAAACTTTAATTGGAAGTTAGTCATCTTCAGAAATTTGAGATGGAGATAGTTGATGCTAAGGTGCCAAGGTTTGCTTCTTCCACACTTGATAATGTTGAATGCTAGAAGTATGATGTTGAATCTTTACATGCCTTTGTCACACCCTTTTTCAAAACCATACTACTGGAATTGGGTCTCGATTTCTGACAAAAATGGGATACACCAGAGGAGGACATGGAAAAAATGGATGAGGAATTACTTCTCCTATTAACCTTATAGTCTAGGCATGAAGAACATGTCTTGGATATGATCCTGCTACTGCATCATCACCTGCATCTAGCTATGAGGTGCTTGAAGAAAATTCTTCGATTAATTGTGATAAACATATTCATGACATCGATGCAAATATAATTTTAATCAAAGTTTTGTTGCACTAAAATTTGAGTCTAAAAAAACAAAATATGAGATATCTTCACACTGTCATCAGAATAAATTAGCCAAGAATCAACATTCTTGGTCAATTACTATTCGTGAATTCAGATCGTTAGAGAAGAGATGTGAGAGAATGAATCGTGGACCAATGCTGACCATCAAGGTCATTTTTGGATAGGTCGATGGATGATATTGGCATCAAGTGAACCAATTATTTCATAATTTATATCATCATGTTGCATCAATTTTTCATTATTGATTCTAATTGTTCCCTCAGTTGTTTTTTTGGGGGGGGGGATTTGCTGAGAATGAAGACTATTGATTCTCTCTCCCTCCATAGTTGTGTTTTAGGCGGGGTAGTTAGATGGTGACATATATGGTTGTCATTTCTTTGTTGACACATTTCATTTCTTGTGATGGCGATGGTGTTCAGATAACTTTAGAAGTGTTTTTGTATGACATTTTCCGTACTTATAGACCTCATTTTTTGCTTGTTGGTTGATGGTGTTTCTTCTGTTTGAAGCCTTATCCTGGTTCTTTACCAGGGTCTATTTTCTAAAAATGTTTTTGGGAGAAGTTGACAATGTTTTTAGCCATTGTTCCTCTACAACAATCCTACTTCAAAGATTGACCGATGTCATTGAGGTTTGATTGATCTCATCTTCATAATTTTGATACTTCACCATTTCGTACTTCTTGATTGGAGGAGGCCTATGTTATTTCCATTCAATGCATCATTATGAGATCTACAATTTCAACTCCATGATAACTTGAGCATTGACATATTTCCCCCTTTTGGGGGGGATTTTTTTGTTACAGGTTTTCCTCTCTTTCTCTACTTATGAGAGTTTGTACATATGTACTTAATCAAACCACATTTTCAAGGCCCATTCTTTGTTTTCTTTTTTTTAGTTACTCCCTATGCTTTCCTTAGAGGGGATGTTACAGTTGGATTTTGCAACGCCTCATTTCCCTATGAGCTAAGTATGGTGAGTTGTAATCTCACATAGGGACTTGCATCTACCTAGTTGTCATAGTTATCCTTAATTGACAATGGTCCTCCTCCATTTCTATATAATGGAGGCTTTATATGTACATTGCAATAACAATGTGAGTAATATAATACTCTTACATGGTATAAAATCCTTGGCTGAGGTTTGATTCCCCGATTTGTGTTTGAGAGAGGGTTTTGGATTTTCACACTCACCTCATTGGGAATCAATCACATGGACTAACTACCAGTTTGGGATCCACAATGGGACAACTTAAAGAGGTAATGATAATGATTCAAAAGTTTACTAATACCTACGGGTTTTGCTGTAATGGAAAACATCAACAATACCAGGATGAAGTTATGTCGATAAGGAGTTTCCTATCTACTGGCCTTGTTAGCCATCATGACTCTTGCCATTATTTCACCAAGTTTCTATCCTAAGTAACAGTATAATCTTGTGGGCTAGTGGTGTTATCAATACAATTGATGGAAAATTATTTTATCTATCAAGCTATCCGTTAACGAGGTTGCTTGTCAACCATCACCACATTTTCTCCCAACGAAGGGAAACCGCCCCATGTCACAACGTTGTCTTGTGGGCCAGGGGAGATAACACTAAAATCAAAGGAAAATGGTTTTTCTTGTCAGGATGTTAGTGTACAAAGTCACCTACTTGCCATTTCCATATTATGTGACTACTCAACACTTCCCAATCGACTGAAGGATATTAGACGTAGATGAGGATGAGGATTTCTATTATCTTCGTTTCATTAATTGTTGGAAATACAAATATTTTTAGGTGAGAAAAGTATTCCATGCTATATGGGTATTTAGTTTCAGAAGCCTAAACCTAAATTTCCCTACTGATCAAAAATTACAAGGTGGGTCCGCTTTAATCTTATGTACTAGTAAAAAAGGCTTATGTTGCAAGCCAATATCAAACCAAACTACTCCTATGAAAATTGACTATATGACCAACTAGGCAGACTTACAAAACCTTCATTCATACATCTAGATGTCTATGAGGATTCAAATGTCTACAAAATATCAAGTTCACATCTACTTCCCTAACCATGATTGTACAAATATGTAAACATAAAAAATAAAAAACATAAAGGTCAAGAAAACACCAATAGGAGTAATAATTTCAGAAAATATTCATCAACATGTAGATATATACAGCTCAGATTGATTACATAGTGATTTTCCTTCCCCCTTCTCTCATTTAGATCTCTCTTAGTCTCTACAGTATTAGTTGTACCCTCACTCTAGTCATCTCTAGACATATATCTCATTAGCTAATATAATATTCCATTACATATTGGAGGTTTTTGAACTTGTACTATTCTCCTTAAATTAAAACAATCCATATTTCTATAAGATATTTCAACCTGATCCTAAAAACTTAATTATAGTTATCCTTTAAGGAAACTTGAACAAAACATCATAATTATATAGATTGTTCTAAATTTGAGTATTACAATTTAAAGAAATTACCAAGGAGGACTAAATCCCTTGGAAAATTTCTAAAGTCACCTTAGATTGGTTTTGAGAGACTATGCACTTAAATCAAACTCCTAAGGTAAAGAAATTCCATGGTCTCATGGCCATGTATCCTTATCACTGAACCCTCTAGGATCCAAAACATGATTTTTTTGTTCTCCATTTTCTTGCTAGCTCTATCATTTTATGTTGGTTCCTAATATATTCCTGAACCCTAGAATTTATGTTGTTTCTATTATTTAGTTTCCATCACTACAAGGGAAATACCATCTCGCTGAGGTTTTTGAAGAATCCGCTCTAAAATAGCCCAAAAATTTGTCTGTAGCATAGGTCACTAGCAGAGTTTGGTAGGCAGATGTTTTAGTGGATGCTTTCTAACAATGCGTTCAAGAGATTCGGCTCACAACATTCACAAGGCACCCTATAAATTTACATGGCACACCACAATTCAGTGCATACAGTTACCACACCATAATATTTTAATATTATGTGGTGCATTTGGTAAATGGGAACACACTGGACCATGAAGTTCCACAACACACCGATTTTTTTATCTTTTTATTTTTGTGGCACTGCGTTGAATTACAGATTGAAAGTTCCACTAACCGGTTTGTAATATCAATGCACCAGGAAGTTGTATTCAAGAATGAACTTCCACAGAAATTAATATTTTTTTGGCGTGCATATGGTAAAAATAACTTCTCGGTGCACTTTTATCTACCAAACACACCACATAATATTAAAAAGTTATAGTTTAGTGTGTTCATTAAATTGAACATTCTAATGTTGTACATCGACGTAAACTTAACACAATGATTCAAAATGTTATGTCAATGCACCATATTAAAAAATAAAAATAACTAATGTTATGTATGTATGCACACTGAAATTGGTGCATCAATTTGATGTATGCACCATGTTTAGTGCATTCCTATTTTTTGGGTGCACCAATGTTGAATTTTTTTTTAATTGAAAGTTATATGCCCATATTTATGAAATAATTTTTCATTTAATAAAAAAAAAATTGTGTTTTATGCATGATGTTGTTGTATTTTATATGTCAATCATGTAGATAGGTCAACAGAGACAAAAGAAACAATAGTAGAAGGAAAGGGTGGATCAATACAATGTGATATAATTGTGGGAGGCATGGGATAGGGAGAGAGATTTATACCCTTGCCCCATTACTGTATAAATCCAAATCCTCTTGTGGTATGTAGGCCTCCTTAAGTAATATGAGGAGACTACATCCATGAATGGGCACTCCGGGTTTTTGGTGTAGTTGAACCATTTATGGGATGTCCACCAAAAAACTTTTCATGTCGGTCCTAACATGTGGTACCAAACGACTGAGGAAGAAATTTATTTTATCATTAGCCTATCCAGGAGAGAGGAGGATTTTCCCCAGTTCTTTGACGTCCAACATTATGTTACAATAGAGAGTAACCTTATCTACTCTAAGAGATGCTTTGGGGATCACATAGCTTTTCTAGTGGAGTTTAGGTTGTCTTGTGGAAAACTACAGATGATTATTTTCATGTAGAGGAGGTTAGGTGCCTCTCACTATTAGAGAGTAGCATTGAACACTCTATGAGTGATGGGAAGTTAATTATTTTCCCTCCTTTATTTTATATTGATTCTTTAGTGTAGAAGCCACGTTGTATCAGATGGTATGCCATTTTTTCGTAGCTTTTTTGTATAGCTTTAGATAGGTTTCATGTTATGATACATGGGAGGTCGAACTTCCCTTTCTCTTTAGAGCTATTTTTTTTAATTTTTTGAGAGGTTTCTAAAGACAACGACTACTTTTTACCATCACCCTCCTAGGCCAAACATTGATATTTGAGCATCAAGGGATGATATGAACAAGCTTCTAAAATTCAAGAGTAAGAAAAAATATTAGGTCTAAAGACTGTGTGAAGCTAATGATGGCGTTTCATGATAGGTTAGTGGCAACTTGAACATAGAAAACAACAAATTTTGTATCGATTTGGACTAAGACGATTCAAGACATTTCACAATGAATTTGATTATGTTGTAAGAATATAATATATAATAAATTAAAATAGTTTCTAAAACATACAATTTTGATTTATGGAACCTTTTTATGATTATGTGAATTTCAATCACCGAGCACGTTAGCAACGGAATTTCCTTTTAAAATGTACATTGGTAAATAACATTGTTTTTGTGGATGACTATTTTTCCTAAATTTATAATGTTAATTATTTTATAATAATTATAGCCTTAAAATTTTATTAAAATGGGTAAATCCATAAAATATAATAGCCTGAACATATTTCTATTTGGATATTCACACATATGTAAGGAAAAAAATAAATTACAAATAGTAAGCATATGTGTGTGTTTGTGTGTGTATGTGTGTGTGTGTGGAATTGGCATAGTTTTACCTATATTTGTCTATACTTTCATCAATAATGGAATTGTAACCACCCCTACCACATTTACCCACTTTAACTGGATTTCTAGGGTAAAAATTATCGGAGGGCTGCTATTACATGATCCAAGCTCCTAAGTACAGTTAGGGAAGTGGATTCGACAAACGAGAAATTTATTGGCCTTCCTTGGGAGCTACAGGACACCTAGGATCTAAAAAACCACTCCAAGTGGCCAAACATTAAGCTATTTTGTTTTTTAGTGATCTGGGACAAAAACCACATGCATGACAAGGCATACATACAATTATAGGCCTCGAAACGCATGCATAAGCCTCTAAAGGTGCGGTTATAGCCAAAATCTAGTTGAGAGGGTGCGTCCCATATTCTAAGCCACTGTTTCAGGCTATCCTCCATACCATTATTGAGAACTAAATGATACTTTCCATAATGATAAATAACATCAGGAAAAATGCAGTCATGTGAAACTTGATAAAGAACTTGACCTAAGTAGGCCTAACCATGACCCTAATTTTTTCAAACACATGGTGAACATGTAATCTACAGGTCTTGAACGCATATCTAAACATCAGGTATTGAAACTTATCTAAGATTCACTAATAAAGTCTAACGTCCTCTCACAATAGTTGCAATAAATTTTTTTAGCTCATCATTCATTAACAATTCATCAACTAATCAAAACATAACAAAATCCGTAACTACAACCTGTTATGGAACCATTATTATAACTAGCATATAACCAAAATAATAACCATGAAAGGAAAACCATGAGAACCACATAATAAAAAGTAAAAGTAATCATCGAATACAATAGCAGAAAAAATGTTATAATAATATGAAAAACTTGGTCATCGACTTTCACATACCACCGGACCATAGATTGGGCTGAATCAAATCTTTCTTTCAGCCAATCACCCCCATGCCATATTTCAAGCATGAATGTTGCATTTGATGGAATAAACAAAAAAAACCAAACCAAGGCTTCTAGAGGCCAAACCACCTCAACCCTTAACCATTGATTCCAACTCAGGGTTGGAGATCACTAACACCAACCAGATCAGTCTCCACCTAAGTTGTCGAGGGCTCTAGGAACTAGTAACTCAACCTACAACCTTCCAGGGCTCTGATGTGTTTTTCTAACCTATCCCATGGATTAATAAATCAACCCACCAAGCCCTTTAGAGAATTTTTCCCAACCTAGGCTCCAGTACTAATAACTCAACCAAAGTTGTTTTAGGTCTTTAGAGCATTTGTACCAACTCATAACCATAAGTAATTATGAGAATCAACAGTAAAACAATCAAATGGGAAAACCCACAACACCATTGCTATCTACAAAATGACAAGGAAAGTCTAAAAACATTGTCAATCCAAGAAATCCTCAATGTCTATGAAAAAACATAGCCATATAATCACAAGGATATACCACGCATCCATAAATCAGCAACGAAAAAACACGTGCAACCTATTGCCTGCAAAGAAATCAAACTACAATTGTTGATCCACATATTACCCTATGATTTCTTGGTTTCCTTTGTCTTCTTTCTCCAATCCCAGTGAAAACTAAAGTGCCCCAAGTAGGCTCAAAGAATGATGTAAGCTTTCTCTAAGTGTAAAGAGTACGAGAAAATGAGAGAATAGAAGAGATCCAAAAATGAATTGACAAAAGTTGTGAACTGGTCCTTAGAATCCTTGTGATCATTGAGGCCTCTATTTTCTTCATTTTTATTTATTTTCTCTTCAACTTCACTATCATACAAATTGTTTACCTTTCATCTCCATTCCCACCTAATTTCCATTATTTCATAAGTAAAATTCCAATTATTGTTACATTTCCTTTTCCAATTTCCATAACCATTAATTAATCACAAATGATACCCCATCACTATGTTTTTCCCAACATTCATCTTGGAATATGTGTCTCATGACCTTGGTTTTATTATTATTTTTACATATAAAATCAACTAGGGGTTGTTACAAACCTCTCCCCGTTGGGGGAACAATGTCCTCGGTGTTTAGTGACACCTATAAAACAATAAAACGCATGTTTCCCATGAGATTTATAATATATCCTGACGCAACATTTACATGATATCATACTTCTATAAACATATCCAACACATCTTGAAGATACTATCTCTACATCTTCAATGCGTGAATGATTGCTTCCAACTCAAGATCGTGTGTCACATAGTTCTATTCATGCTCATTCAATTTCCTTGACTGAACATACCACATGTTCTTCCTACACTAGGACTCTAGTAGGTCCTCTCTTGTAACCATCTGTACATACCAAAAAATCTTTATCTGGATTTGCAATCCTCAAGGGAAAATATTTTGTAGGAAATTGCTTCAACTGATAAAACCTAGCTGCACATTCCTCTACCCATTCAAATTTCTTCCCTTCTCACTGCAACAATGTAATATGATATGCAATATGTGGGAAGTTCCTGATGAGCCACCTATAGTAACCAGATAATCCCAGAAATTATTTGAGCTCATCCACATTCCTAGGAATTCCCCACTTCATGATAGTTCTAATCTTTTCCAGGTCCACTACTATACCTTTCTTGGAAACCACATGCCCCATGTAATGAACTTTTGTCCTAAATAAACTGCACTTATTAAGCTTGGAATACAATTGATGCTCTCTTAGCAATGTCGACACTACTACTAAGTATTCTACATTCACTTCCTTATTCTTATAATATATCAATATGTCATCAATGAATACTATCACAAACTTTCCTAGATAAGGATGCAACACACTATTCATCAAACACATAAAATTAGTTAGATAATTAGTCAAACCAAAAGGAACAACAACAAAATCACAATTCCCATACCTGGTCCAAAAAAAATTATTGTAGATGTTCTCTTTTTTGATGCATACTTGATGATATCCTAATCTGAAATCGATCTTCGAGAAAAATTTTGCTCCCTTCAATTGATCAAACGAGTCATCAATCCATGATAAAGGGTACCCTTTCTTGATTATCACCTTCTTCAAATTCCTGTAATCAATACACAACCTAAGAGTGCCATCCTTCTTCTTCATAAACAATATTGGTGCATGCCAAGGAGACACACTTTGTCTAATGTATCCTTTTTCAATCATTTCCTTCAACTACAACTTCAGTTCCACCAATTTTGAAGTGCTCATCGTATATGGTGCCTTTGATGTTGGTCTTTCTCTTGGCATCAACTCAGTAGAAAATTTCACTCCCTTATGAGGCGGTAAGTTTGAAATATCTTCTGGGAATACATCCTTACATTTATCACTAGAAATATGAACTTCAAACAATACACATCATTTCCTGTTATTGTGTTTGCCTCCATAGTTGTAACCATTCTCGCTAATGTATGATTCTTCTTACCCTGTAATTTTATCATCTCTCCATTATCATCCAAGCACTCAATAGCATTATAATAGTAATATACCATAGTCCTATGAATGTACAACCAATCCATAGCCAAGAACATATTATATGATTCTAATGGAAGCACATTAGATGTGTTGATGTAGACATACCATTCAACTCAAATGCACAAGATATTACCCAATGATGAACTCTTTTCTTAGAACCTCTAGCCAAATACACTAACCAAGACTCTTCATGCACTTATTTATTCAAGAAACACTTATCGACTAGGTCAGGACTAATATACTATAGTTAGATCTAGGGACAATAAAAATAGAAAGAACTTGATCACAAATATTACCTTCCATATCGATAATAGATGCCTAATGATAAACCTACTTATTATCTAAAGCTTCATAAATCTGAGGAATACTATATCCAACATCCCCAACTGTCTGTGCCTCCTAAGCACTATAAATGTGAGGTCTACCACCCTGATATTGTGGACAATATCTCCTGCGATGATCCTTGCCACAAGTCAAACATTATAAAGGATTCCTACCATCACCCTTTTTCTGTTCGTCATACTGAAATCTATATCCTTTGTCAGCTGCATTGAACTTCTTCTACAGTGTGACATTCTCCCTGTCATTAGTATCCTCACATTTTACACTCTTCTTAGCCCACTTTCCTTTATTCTTATCATTACCTTTCTAATCTTGCTTAGACTTATTATTTTGCTTTCATTGCTCATAACAGTGCCTCATCTTTATGATGGATTCCTCCAACAATATAGGCTCATCAAACTCAATCTTTTCTTTGAATGACAATGGAAACCCACTAATGAATCTCTAAATATTTTCTTTCTCCTCCTTCAAATAAGGCACATATCTCAAAAAATCCAATAATCATTATTATACTCCTCATTGGTCATAGTATCTTTCAAAAATATACTTCTTCTTGAAAAGTATCTCGAACTCACTTCAAGATAGATCCTCTTCTTGAATGCCTCTGTCATTATTTACATATTCACACCAAATGTTTGGCTTTCCTTTATGAATGAAAGTAGCTATCTTGGCTTTCATATTTTCTGAATAATCATGAAATATAAAAATATTAGTCATCCCAAGAAACCAACCTTATGCATCTTGTGACTTCTTCATTTATCCATGAGTTATAGGAGGAATGATTTGTTGAAATCCTTTGGAAAGTACTATGTTGGATCCCTACAATACTAGTGATTACCCCATTACTATTGTAGTTATACCCCTTATTTATATTTTTGTGCCCCTATTACCCCCATATTGTTATTTCTATGCCCCATAGAATCCCTCTATTGTTATTTTTGTGGCTTTATATTATTATTGTTAGGTCAGCTGGATTATATTGTGACTCCTTAGACTCCTATATATAGAAAGGAGGTTTTGTCATTTGTATCATCCAAGAATTGTTCATTTATGTAATGTAAATGAGGTTTCCCCCTCGAAGAGGCTGAATTCTAAGGCGTTGATCTTTCTTTTCTATCTTTTCTTGAGCTGGTTTCATAACATTTGGTATCAGAGCTTTGGATTCTAGGGTTTCGCTGCTCCAAACAGGTCATCGTGGAATTTTCGCTATAACTTTTTTTCTGTGAAATTTCAGAAGTCGCAGAGAAAACCCATTTGAGAAGAAATCGCGCTGAACCTTGGGTCTAAATTTCAGAGCTTTTCGCGCAATATGTACGGAGATATGATCTGAGGAAGTTGGTCTTTTTGCAGACTCCTGAATTACGTTCAAAATAACTGACCTGGGGAAAATCGTCATAACTTTCTCTCTGGGGATCGGATTGAAGTTTCGTAAGAAGGTATAGAAAGAGGACAGACTGTAGTTTCGTGTGGGTGTTTTTCAGATCCAAAGGTCGAAACCGTGACTCGCGGAACGTCGTACAAGTTAGCTCTACTGAATTAGTCTATAATGAAGTCACTGTGGGAGATTTCGTATAACTCTTCCTTGAAGAATCCAATTTGGGTCAGACTTGTGGCATTGGAAAGAGGACACAGAGAGCTACTATAGGTCACAAGTTTAGAACTAGATGATTGGAAAGTACAGAGATACATCAGAGGCCATATCGAGCTCCTACAAAGTGAAAAAAGGTGTGTAGATTTTTTTTAAATTTTTGCTTAAGCTTGGTTTGAAAATTTATTTTGAAGGAATTATCAGTAACTGATGCCCCGAGGAAAGAAAATGCAAACACCTAGTAAGGAACCTGAAAGCTCTAGCATGACTCATGAAGAAGAGGAAGAAATGGTACATGATATATCAAAATTACAAGAACAAGTGCAACAAATGTCACGCTCACAAAAGTTAACAGATGCTAAGATAAATGGCGTGGAAGCTAAGATAAATGGCTTGGAAGCTAAGATGAATGGCATGGAAGCTAAGATGGACAATTTGAAGATAGATTTGAACACAAATTTGAAGACAGGCATGGCAGATTTGAAGACAGATTTGACTAATTTTCTACAAGAAATACTTACTAATGGTGAAAAGGTAGTAAAGGAAACTCATGATGAGAACAAAAGAAATGTTAATCATGATTCCATAGACGCTAATGTTGGATCAAAGAATCACCACATTCCAAAAATCGATATGAGGAAGTTTGATGGCAAGGATCCCGCCACATGGATATTACAGATGGAGCAATTCTTCGATCTCAATAATGTGCAAAACACACAAAAGGTATGTATGGCAACTTTATATTTGGAACCAAATCAGTTTGTATGGTATCAATGGCTTTGTTCTCGTAAAAAAATTATCACTTGGGCAATTTTTAAGGAAGAATTGATAGCACATTATGAGGATACAAAAAGCAACACTTTTTTTAGCCAATTGATAAGTCTCAAACAAAAGGGTTCAATAATGGAGCACATTGAGGAGTTCCAAAAATTGAACATAAGGGTAAAAGATATTCCAGAGGAGCATAGGATTGATGTGTTCATAAGGTCTTTAAAGGATAATATCCAACATGATGTGCGCCTTTGGGAACCTGATTCATTAGAGAAGGCATTCAGGTTAGCAAGAAAAATGGAAAGCAAAATTATGGCAACTAGGAAGCATACCATTCACAACTATAAAGACGGAAGTGTTGTTGCCCATAGTCTTCCACAACCTACAAGGTTGACACCACAACAATTGGAAGAAAAAAGAGCAAAAGGGCTTTGTTACAATTGTGATAGCAAATACACAAAAGGTCATAAGTGTGCTGAGAAGAAATTATTCTACATAGATTGTGAAGAGGAAGAAGAAAAGGAGCAAGAAAGGTCAAAAGAAGAGGATATATTCCAGGAACAAAGCCTAGATGAAGAACAAATAAATCTGACCATATCTTGTAATGCATTGGCGAGAATTACCACTCCTCAAACCATCAAGATAGAAGGACAAATCAAGAAGAAAAAGGTAATAGTGTTGATTGATTCAGGAAGCACCCACAATTTTATTCATTGTAGGGTAGCAAAAGAATTGAATTGCTTCCTATATCCAGCACCAGAGTGTCAAGTGATGATTGCAAATGGAGGAACAATAAATTGATCTGGAAAGTGCCATAATATCAAGCTATCCATGGGAGAATATGTATTGACTAGCCCAATGCTTTCCATTCCAATGGGAGGTGCTGATGTTGTACTAGGAGTCCAATGGCTACAATCCTTGGGTACAATAGCTTTTAATTTTCAAGAACTTTTCATGAAATTTTCTGTGGAAGGAAAGGAAGTTGAATTAAGGGGTATTGCAGGGAAACCAGGAAAGATAATCAGCTCTAATGGCATGACAAAGCTTCTAAAAAAGGAGCAAAGAGGTGTAATTGCACAATTATGTTCGCTAGATGTTTCCACATTGGAATCATCTATTTCTCCAGATCTCCAAAAAGTCCTGGACAATCATTCCAAGGTATTTGAGACTCCCAAAGGTCTCCCACCTATGCGTGATCATGATCATGCTATTCATCTGATTCCAGGAAGTGTTCCTCCAAACATCAGGCCGTACAGATATCCATATGTCCAAAAAAGTGAAATTGAACGTATGGTTGCAGAAATGCTAGAGGCTGGTATAATTCAACCGAGTCAAAGTTCTTTCTCAGCTCCAGTAGTATTGGTGCACAAGAAGGATGGATCATGGCGCATGTGTCCAGATTATAGGGAGCTCAACAAGCTCACTATTAAAGATAAGTTCCCCATTCCTGTCATTGATGAATTACTGGATGAATTGCATGGATCAATTTACTTCACCAAGTTGGATCTTCGTTCGAGATATCATCAAATCAGAATGAAGATTGAAGACATTCCGAAAATGGCATTTAGAACTCATGAGGGTCATTATGAATTTTTGGTCATGCCTTTTGGCCTTACCAATGCACCTTCAACATTTCAAGGTTTGATGAATTCAATTTTCAAACCATTCCTTAGAAAATTTGTGTTAGTATTTTTTGATGATATACTAATCTACAGCAAGTCTTGGAAGGATCATGTTGAACATGTTGACAAGGTGCTACAACTATTGGAGGAGAAACAATTATATGCAAAAAGATCCAAATGTTTCTTTGGAGTCCAGGAGGTGGAATATTTGGGTCATATTGTATCTCATGAAGGAGTTAAGGTAGACCCTAGCAAAATTAAAGCCATTAAGGAATGGAAAATCCCCACATCCATAAAGCATCTGCGAGGATTTCTTGGGTTGACAGGGTATTATCGCAAGTTTGTTAAGAATTATGGGAGAATAGCAGCACCTCTAACAACATTATTGAAGAAAGATTCATTTTCATGGACTCCGGAAGCAACAAAGGCCTTTAAACATCTTAAAGAGGCAATGTGCCAAGCACCGGTCTTAGCTACACCGGACTTCACAAAAACCTTTATTGTGGAATGTGATGCTTCAGGAAATGGAATTGGTGTTGTTCTAATGCAAGATGAAAGACCCATTGCTTTTGAAAGTCGTCCAATCAAGGGAAAGTTTTTAAGCAAAGCTATTTATGAGAAGGAAATGTTGGCAATACTCCATGCACTTAAGAAATGGCGACCCTACCTAATGGGAAGACACTTCAAGGTAAAAACGGATCATGATAGCCTTAAATACTTTTTAGAACAAAGATTATCCTCTGAAGAGCAACAAAAGTGGGTCACAAAGATGTTGGGTTATGACTTTGAAATCATCTACAAAAAAGGGAAGCAAAATGTGGTGGCAGATGCACTCTCAAGAAAGGATGAGGATATGGAAGCATTGTTGTGTGCCATTTCTATTATCCAACCAGATTGGATAAATGAAGCAAAGGAGGAATGGAAGAATGACGAAGAAGTGTGGGCACTTATTCGAAAGCTACAACAAGATTCCAGTACTTCTGATACATTTAGCTGGCAAAATGATTCGTTATGGTACAAAGATCGCTTATACCTCTGTAAGAATTCCCAGCTAAAACAAAAGATTCTTATGGAATTGCACACTTCTCCCTTAGGAGGGCACTCAGGATTTTTAAAAACTTACCACAGGGTTAAGAAGGAATTTTTTTGGGATGGCCTTAAATCAGATATTCAAAAGTTTGTGGCGGAATGTTTGGTTTTCCAACAAAATAAAGTTGAAACAATTAAGACACCGGGTCTATTACAACCTTTATCCATTCCAAGCCAACGTTGGGAGGAGGTTTCAATGGATTTTATCACAGGTTTACCCAAGTCTGAGGGAAAGAGTGTCATCATGGTGGTAGTTGACAGACTTACCAAGTATGCACACTTTTGTGCATTATCACATCCATTTAAAGCCAGTACAGTTTCTACTGCATTTATGGAAACAGTTCAAAAGCTACATGGAAACCCAAAGATTATTGTAAGTGACAGAGATCCCATTTTCACTGGAAATTTTTGGACAGAATTTATTTCTTGTCTTGGTACTCAGTTAGCTCATAGCTCATCTTATCATCCTCAATCTGATGGGAAAACTGAGATAGTAAACAAATGTTTGGAAGGATATCTTCGTTGCTTTGTATCTGATAAACAGACACAATGGGTCAAATGGTTGCCTCTGGCTGAATGGTGGTATAACACTTCCTTCCATACAACAACAAAAATGACCCCATTTATGGCACTTTATGGGTATCAACCACCATCAATCACATCATATTTAAGAGAAAATTCTAAGGTTCAGGCAGTGGAACATCACATCGAACATCAACAACAAGTCCTCCAACTCTTAAAGGATAACCTCGTGTTGGCACAAAATAGAATGAAACAACAGGCAGATCAACATCGCAGTGAAAGAAGTTTTGATGTAGGTGATTGGGTATTCCTACGGCTACAACCATATAAGCAAATGTCCCTAAAGCAAGCTAAGAAGGATAATAAATTATCACCAAAGTATTATGGTCCGTACAAGGTGTTGGAAAAGATTGGTACTATGGCATACAAATTGGAGCTTCCTGCAGCTTCTCGATTGCACCCAGTTTTCCATGTTTCATGTTTAAAGAAGGTTATAGGCGACAAGCTCCCAGTTCAAACAATATTGCCAGAACTTGATGAGGAAGGAAAAATTATATTGGAACCGAAAGCAGTCACAGAAACAAGAACTCGACAGCTACAAAATCGATCAATTTCAGAGTATCTTATCAAGTGGAAGAACTTATCCGCTGAAGATTCCACATGGGAGGATGAGAATTTTATGCAGAAGTATCCAGAACTGCTCAAGCGTTGAGGACAACACGTTTTTGAAGGAGAGGGGCATGTTGGGTCCCTATAATACTAGTGGTTACCCCATTACTATTGTAGTTACACCCCTTATTTATATTGTTGTGCCCCAATTACCCCCATATTGTTATTTATGTGCCCCATAGAATCCCTCTATTGTTATTTTTGTGGCTTTATATTATTATTGTTAGGTCGGCTGGATTATATTGTGACTCCTTAGACTCCTATATATAGAAAGGAGGTTTTGTCATTTGTATCATCCAAGAATTGTTCATTTATGTAATGTAAAGGAGGTTGCCCCCTCGAAGAGGCTGAATTCTAAGGCGTTGATCTTTCTTTTCTATCTTTTCTTGAGCTAGTTTCATAACATACTACTTCTCACTCCTCTTGTAAAGATGCTGGTGGTGATGATGATGTTGTCTCTCTGAACCAGAACTAGAATGGAACCCATGGTTATTACCCATCCTATCAGCCTTCAGGTGTATCCAAGAACCTACCATCTCTGACTATGTCATCCTTGTCAAAATTATATCTTCATTGAGACCTTCTTCCATTGTCCCCATTAGTCCTTTCCTATTATCCTTGATTGCTCCTAAGGAGTCCCTGTTTTTCCAAATATGAAAAACTATGAAGGCTGACTATATTAACTTCTTCTTTCTTCTCCTATGCCATGTCTTTCCTGCTAGTAAATTATCATGTCATTATCAACCTTAGGAATTCTAATCTCTTTTTTCAAACTTTTTAATGTATCTTATATGTCAGGGGAGTACTCATCACCATGTTGTTCATCTAATCTGTAGGGAGAGTCATGTGGACTCTAGTCCACCATTTTTCTAGTCATATCGATCTTCTACTTCCTGTAAACATACCATGTCAAATAAACCAATATAAATATGATCAACATACCTTAGTGAAGTTCAGAGAGGCTATCTCGTCTGAAAACTCAATCCATATTAACACACCATATGTATATATAATGAAATCAACATATCAATCATCTCAATCATCTCGATCATCAACATCATTAAGTTCTACATGGAAACACTAATGCAACAATCACCATCTACATGCATGCATAATGAACACGTAGAAAACTAACATCCATGCCTGACAAACAATTTTTTCCCATCCAGTCCAAGTGCTTGAGCCTGGGAACTCTGATACCAATCCATAACCAATCCTCCCACATTTAGCCACTTTAACTTCCCTACAAGGGTAAACATGATTTGGGGCCTACTATGACATGATCCAACTACCTATGTATAGTTGAGGAAGTGGAGTTGACCAAATGTAATTTTACTGACCTTTCTCAGGAGATACATGACACCCATGAGCTAAAAAACCACTCCAAGTGCCCAAACCCTCACTTAGATTTCCTTTTTAGTTGCCTAGGCCCACAACCACATGCATGAAAAAGTCTTGATGTTGTTATAGGCCTCCAACTGCATGCATAATCCTGTAAGGGTGTGGTTATATCCCATAACTTCCAAGTTAGGGGATGAAATCTCGGATTCTAAGGCATCATTTCGGGCTAGCCTCCAAATCAATGGCGAGAACTCAATGAGACTTCCCAAATGATAAATAACATCAAGACAAAAACATTCATAGAAAAATTGATCAATGACTTGACCTAATTAGGCATAAACATGACATTTGTTGAGTGTGGATCTTGATTATCTTCTTTATTCAGAGGTATCACCACATTGGACCCCAATTTGTAATGTGCTGATAATGTTGGCCATTTGGTCACCGATAGGAGGGTCCAGGGAGGGCAAAAATGATTTTTATGAGCCCCCCCTACCTGGGGTTTTTGGGGCAGTTTCCCTGAAGCTAAAAATAGATGTAAAATTGCCTTTTAAAATATTGTAATTTTGTAGTCAATCTGAGCAGCTCATTAGGAAGATAATCCGATGATAGAAGTTATGTTTTAGGGTTTTTTCCGTACAAGGCAACCCCTTGATATATATGAGGGAATTGTATTTGGTTATGTAGATATGTATTTTAAGCAAGAAAGAGAGAGGAGATTGTGTGAGGGAAGAGGAAATTACAATGGATTTGATGTAGGTTGTATCTCTTCATTTTGATGGATAATATAAATGAAGGACTGATTGTTTCTTTCGTGGATGTAGCCCAAATTATATAAACCACGTATATCTATGTCTCTCTTGTTTGATGTGTTTTCTGCTTTTATGTTTCTGAAATATTTTGTGTGTTCCATTTCTCTGTAATATATAATTTTCTAACAGCTGGTATCAGGGACGAAGGTTTATTTGGCTAATAAACGTGTAGGAGAGATGGGTTGCTGGTTGAAGTTTGAGCAATGCCATAATATGGTAGGTTTAGGGTCAAAACATTTAGGGGTTAAAACTACCAGCTATGGAAGATGTAGATGGAATATTATTTGTATCAGAAAGATTTGTACCTACCATTGAGTGGAAAGACAAAGAAGTTGATGAGTATGTCAGACATGGAATGGGATATTCTCCACATAAAGTCACTTGGAACAATACAGTTGTGCCTAGAAGCACTGGTAGCCTTTAATATTTCAAAGGAAATGAAAATAGAGGGTTTAATGTCTTCTTTGACCAAACTATATGAAAAACCCTTGGCCTCAAATAAGGTATTTCTTATGAAGCGTTTATTTAATATGAAGATGTCAGAAGGTGGATCTGTTGCTGATCATTTAAATGAAGTTAATACGGTTACTAGTCAGTCATGTTTTGTAGGGGTTAATTTTGATGATGAAGTGAGGGCTCTGTTTTTTTTCTACTCATTGTCAGAAAGTTGGAAAGGTTTAGCTATGGCCATTGGTAACTATGTCTCTGGATCTAGTACTTTAAAGTTTCGTGAGGTTTTCGATGCAATCCTTAGCGAGGAAATGTGACGAAAAAGCTCTGGTGAGACACCAGGTAATGCTTTCACTCCATAAAATAAGGGAAGAAAAATGGAAAGAGGAAAGAGACAAAGATATCATAGTTAGTCATGGAAAGGAAAATCCAAGTCTAGATCATAGATAGTGTGCTAGAAATGTACGAAGAAAGGACACCTAAAGAAATACTCTAAGTTTCGGAAGGGAAAAGAGGGAGAGGCAGAACAAGAAAATAATAATGAAGCGAATGCTACAGATGATGTGTTGCAAGATGCTTTGATTCTTTCATTAGAAAATATTATTGATGCTTGGGTGGTAGATTGAGGGGCCTCATTCATTGGCACACCTAATAGGAATCATCTTCATGATTATGTTCCAGGAGATTTTGGACAGGTTCATTTGGGTGATGATAAAACCTGTAAAATCACTGGAATGGGTAATTTTTTCATAAAACAACAAAATGGAAACCAATGGCTATTGAAGAAGGTAAGGCATGTTCCATATCTAAAGAAATATCTAATTTCAATACAAAAGTTGGGAGGTAAAGGATATGTAACTACTTTTACAGATAAAACTTGCAAGGTCACTAAAGGCGCCCTGGTAATAGAAAAAGGAGAAAAGGTTGATACATTGTATTTATGTAATGGTATTTGTAATTTTTCTAATGCATTAACCTCTATAAGAGCATATACAACATTAAGGCATCATAGGCTTGGGCACATCAGTGATAAGGCGATGCAGATTCTTCACTCAAGAATTTTGTTGCTAGGTTTGAAGCATGTTGATTTGGAATATGTGAGAACTGTGTTTATGGAAAGAAAAAGAGAGTCATATTCCTCAGAGTTTGGAAAGAAAAGAAGAGCGAAAAATTAGAGCTTTTCCATACAGATGTATGGGGACCTGTTCAGGTATCATTGTTGGGTAAAATTATTTGCTTAATAAATAAATAAAACAACTAATCACCTAGACATTAATTATCAACCTGAGGAGTGCCTTTTTATTTGAAGTAAATTGGTAAAATATATGCATAACAATACCAACAGCTAACACTGGTTCTATATGATTGTCTTCAATACTATCAAGCTCATTCAATAAGAAATAAAATGTAAGACTTGAATAATGAAACTAAAATTAAAAAGAAGAAAGTAAATGACAGGAAAAACAATTATGCTAATCACACAACTTGAATCATTGCTAAATTAAACCACACATTGCTGAATTGGAAATTTAATCTATTGCACCCAACATAATTCAAATGCTAATCTAGAGTAACAAATCAAATGAAATCTAGAAATTGGATGAAATAACAAATCTTGAAAATGCAGCAAACAACAAATTAGTTAAAGGGAGGGAAATCTACTTTAAGGAACGACAATTGAAATTCAAATAAACAAGTACATAACTACACTAATTTACATGTTCAAGGTAGCACCTTGTTCAAGTTAGTGGGCCCAACTGTCGAAGACTCAGTTTTGCCTTGAGAAATAACTCAGATCAGATTACAACTAACAGATGTAGAACTCAGTGTATACCTTCCTTTATTAAAATACATTAGAGAAATAATTGCAGCATAATGAATCTCTTAGCTTTTCCTCAAGTTCAATAATTGTTCATCTCCCATCTCTCATCTCTTATCTCTTCTTATACATCATATTTAATAATTTTCCATCTCCTATCTCCTAATTATCTCCCCATTATTTCCCCTGTTATCACTCAGGTTGTCCCTAAAGCTCCTTAAAGGGATATGGCCGAGGTAACCGCAAACCAATCTTTGGACTACAGGTCCTAGCCTACCTGCAGTCAGAGAGGGCTCTCTCTTTATGATTTAGCTTTGTTGAAGATGATATTAGGCTAGTTATTTAGTTCAAGGGGTTTTGTTTATGTTTGGTGGGAAGGAGGATGTTTTCAAGTAGAGAGGCAATGCATAGTGTGGTAAGTTTCAAACCATTGGGCATGGAGTCATGGAGTAGGACTGCTGGTGCATTTTCTTGGTCACAAGAGGAATGAGAAGCAAGGTAGCTGCTCGTGAAACAACACTTAAGTTTAAAAGGATAGAATGAGGGCTAAGGAATGAGAAGCAACAAAGAATCTCTCACTCAGCTTAACAGAGGGAAGATGAATGAGCTCTATCTAGGAGCAGCTAAGAATTCTTAAACAACAGTCATTCATATGTGAAATAGATCAAACATGAGCCATAAAGGAATTCATATTTATGCCTAAATCAAGAGGAAAACATTAAGAAGCCACAGAAACTGAGCATAGAGTGCAGCTAAGCAAATTCTAGACCAATCTTTTGTTCTGTGACTTGAGCATGTAAGAAATTGAAATAACAGAGGTGAGAAACACTTATTGATCCATATAGCAGCACATGAATTCCATCATTCACTCTTCAACCATTAAAAACACTTCAAACAGTCCATCCTCCAAGCTTTAAGTAGTCTTTGATTAAAGAAATCATATCAGATACAGAGCAAGTCTCTAGAGGAGTCATACAACCAACCCACCCTTAAAATAGTGCCGAGGGTGGTATATAAAGAAAAATAGTTACAGACTTCCCTTGAATAGCTGTCAAGGGGGAAAAATATCTCAAAAATATCTCTGAAAACAGATCAAAAGAGATCTGTGCAGTCAATGTCATTGATCCTAATCTAGGTTGGAAATAAATGCATGAAATAACTTAAAACGGCTGCGAATGAGGGAGCAGCCTCATCAAAATGGTTCTTTAGGGCCGCACATGGTCCTGTAGCTTCAAAAATGGACTGAAAGAGTGCCTTGAGCCACGAGCTGTTCTCTGGGTGATAACTGCGTAATTAAGGAAGCAGCGCTGCTCCTAAATGTGACTGGGACCATTGCACTTGTCATAAATCTGCATTGAAAATCCTTTAATCTACCTTCAAGTGGTCCTGTTGCCTTAAATGGCCAAAATCTGTGAGTTGGTGAGCTATACGGCTCAATGACGGCTTGCTAGATCTACTGGGGCCATTTTGAATTCATCTGCTTTGAACCGCAATACTGATACTCTCTGTCACTTTCCTGATACCCTTTGACATGCACTTGAGCCTTCTCTTTCCTCTGATACACTTTACGCTATCAAATCACCCCTTGTCTACCTTTTAATGCAAAATTAACTGCTGCAAAGGTTCCCGTGGACTTTGGAATGCTATCGACGCTCTGGTCGATCAAAACTAGCCTTAAACTTTGAAAAAAATGCCGCAAAAAGCAGGATTTGTATGCTGCTGACTGTACCGAGGCCGAAACTGGCTATCTGAAGCAAAATTGGGCCTTGGAGCGATCTCAGAAAGCTTAGGGATGCATGAATTCCCTTATTGGGAGCCGGGCGCGAGCATATATGTGAAAAAATGAACAAATGCCGCCTTTTCTTTTACACAAAAAAAGACCAATTTCTATGTAAAATTCGTGAAAAACATAGGCGGGAGCGATACGGCAGGGTGACATGTCAACCGTTGATTGGGTCGACGTGGACGAGCGACGTGGCGGACAGGCCGGGAACATGGCGGAATGGAAGTTGACGTAACGCTGATGTAGCAATGGTGTGGAGCGGAAAGGGAGGGCGATAAGCGGTATTATCGGACCGCTTTTGGTATGGGCCCGGTTTGTGTCGGAAGCCGCCCGATCCAACAAGAATTTGACACGTGCCTCAGGCCCTACGTCATCCTCTGACACTTGTCAGGCGCTAAAGGACGGCGATTGGGGGCGGTCCGAAATCGCCGAGGACCGTCGGATGGGAGGGCCTGGATCCAACGGATGACGGGACACAGAGATGGCAGAGCGATTACTGTTCATAAGATTGAATGCTGGCCGTTGGATCCGGCGGGGGCCGATCCAACGGCTGGCGCTAAATTGCATCGGGGCGGACCATTGGTCCCAACACATAAAACCTCTGAAAGGTCGGGGACCCGAAATGCTTATATGCCCTTTCTTTATGGAGATCGGGTCCGGTCCGTCGGTGATTTCATGTCAGCGGATTTGGAAAAAATGGGTAAGCAGACCCGATATACTATATGCCGCACCTTTATAATATTTCAGCTCCGCTGGTCAGAGCCATATGGGAGCGATGCGATTACATATGGGCCGTTGATCTGGGGGCCCAAAAATGAATGGCTGTGATTATTTCGGGACTTCGGAAATCGGCGGGGTGGCGGGCACAACCTTTACACATTGCGATCGCTGAAACGCCGAGGGCCGTTTGATTTGGGCGGAAAGATGGATGGCTTAGATTTGGTCGGCACTTTCGCTGTCGGAGCCATTATTTGCACAAAAATGCAAGGCAAATGAATTCAGAGGGGTATTCTTTATGCTTTTGAATGGTTTATAAGCCATCGGAAGGGGTCTGATGGCCCAAAAGGAGGAATTCTCATGCGTTGAAGGTTTTAACATGGTTTTTGCATGGTTTGGGTACTCTTATGCCTCGGAAGGAGTCCAAAGGCACTTAGGAGGAAAGTGATGAGGTATTGGGAGGGCTTAGTGGCCAAAGAGGGTTTCATGCCTTCTAAAGGCAAACCAAGGTCAAAGGGGTGATTTTTCAAACATGTGAAGGAGAATTGTGCAAAGGAATGAGTCCTTATGCACTTGGAAGATAGTTAGGGGGAGAAATGAGGATTCTTGCTGAGTTTCAGATAAACTTAGCAATTTCCAAGGATGTATATGGTTATTTTTCAACCAGGGGGAGGAATAAATATATAGGGGAGTTATATACATAGTTTTAGTAGGGGAAGGGGAAATAGATAGGGAGCTACATAGTAAAGTTAATAGTTAACATGAAAAATTATCAGAGAGTGCTAAGTATGCAGATCTTAGGCTATTAAGGGGGAAAATGATTCATAGAAGAAGTGTGAACATTCCTTTAGTGAATCAGATCTCCACCAAGGAAAATGATGTGGACAATGATGAATTTAAGAGGTATCAAGCAGATCTTGACCTCCTTTAGGGGAAGTTAGTGAGTGATTTGGGGAAAGAGGAAGAGGGGGAAGTTAGACATGCATTTCTTGAAGTCCTTCAACTGAAAAACTGCCTTCAACTTGTGATATGATAGATATAACACTTGACAATATGAAATGGATCACAAGCCATGATTCTACAACCACAAGGCTACCTGCCCAACCTACTCACCTAGCATTTTCTCTTCTTTTGGTTTGGGTGCACTTGAACTAGCATACCCAGCTTTTCATTCTTTCTTGTTGCTTGTGCTCCTATCTACTTCTACAATGATTTCAGCCAGGGGCTAAGATTAAGCTATTGAGCACCCTTGTTTCTCTACCTAACTACAAATCTGCCAAGATTAAGTTGTTTGGACAGATGTTCATTCTCTATATTCTACAACATGAAATTGAAACCTAGGGAGGCCAAGATTAAGCTGTTTGGCCTTCCCATACTTGAAAATTGATCAAAATGGATTACTCATCAAGACTGGAACAAAGCAGTGGCATTTAGATTAGCTCACTTTCACGGATACTTCTTTGGTCATCTGTAGCAAATATGGAGCATTGCAACATGCATAGTATGACATATTTGGCATGTAAAAATGTCGATCATGAAAGATGATTAACCTGCTGCAGCAGGAGGCTAACATCCCCCTTACTCTTTGATCTCTGTTTTCATTTAAATACACAGAGAGCAAAGGGAAGTTACAACAAAGTTGATTACAAAATAATTTCCATTAATAATTTGGATTGTACAAAACAAATTGATCACCAAAATCATATTTGAAAGATCTTTCCATCAACATTCAACATGAACAAGTTGAATTTGGTATTGCAATTGGAAAAATTTGGAAAATGGATGCAACAACAAATATGAGAAAATTGTCTTCGACGAACCTTCCATTTCTCTTCATACAAGCTGAATTTTGGAAAATTCCCTATCACAAAACTAATTCAGTCCATTCTAGACAAAGCCCATGTTTCAAATTTTCTATATTCTCCTTAAATTGTCTAAATCGTCCAATGTAAAACTGTCACTTCTTATTACGATGAATTTATGAGTTGGAGTATTTGATTATGAGCTAGAAATCATGTTTGCAATTTGGAAAAGGTATTGGAGGCCAAAATCATGAGTGATGTTACAAAAAATTCATTAATAAATCATCATTGGTAAAATCATGCATAATAACCATCAATTTATTAAAAATAAAGGAGAAGAAATAATATTTGTCCATGAGAGCATAAGTAATTATAAAATGGAATTATATGTTAATTTATGATAAATGATGTGATAAAGAATGGTATAAATGGATGAAATAGACGTTAAAAAGTGATTATAATAATGACAGATTAGTGGCTCAACATCCCCCCAAACTGAATATGTTGCATGTCCTCATGCAACTCAAAGCCTCTATATTAACTGAGCTATAATATAAAAAATTTCATCCCAAGTCATGAAATTGATGGAACAGATGACTTCTCCCTCAAATTATGAATATTCAATTTTAGCAATGTCGATGAGGGCGTAACAATTTTCACATTGACTTTCAACCATATGTATATGAAGTTGCAGCGAAATATGATAAGTAATGACAAACTTCATTAACCATTTTCTCACAAACTACAAACCAGATTTTGCTTAAATGTTGCAAGAAAATTTATACTATATTAATGCTTCTCTAATCCAAAAATTAGATCGTTTTGATGCACGAAGCAGGAGATATAAGCAAAATGGATGTAGGTGATAGTGCATGATTTTTGAAATTTTACAAACTAGTTTAACTTGAAAGTTTTTGGGTTTGTGTATTTTAATGATGCCTCTTTGTTGTCCAAAAATCATAAGAAATCAGTTCATATTTTTAAAGATATACGCAAAGCAATTTCTGCATTGTATAAAAACGAAATTTTATGCCTTAAATGAGAAAGAAAGTACAAAACATCCATCATGTGTAGCAATTCCTCCCTCAAACTAGAGAATTAGCATGCCCTCATGCAATGCTAGAAAACAAATTGAGGTGGTTGCTACAATCGTTGTTGAAGTCTATGCTTGGTTTAAAACAACATGGAATAAGGAAGGTTTTGAGAATGAATAAGGAGATCCATGGATGATGGAATGGTCATAATAAATAAATGAATAAAAGTAACGCTCCCCCAAACTGAAAGATTATATGTCTCTGAAAAATAGGAAGTGGTAAAGATGTGGAATGAATGATGATAAATAATGCTCAATGGATTTTCATGAAATTCTCCTAATTTTTTAAGAAATCAGAAACTTATGATATTTTACCTCATGTTTTACCTTCGAAAAAAATGTGGAATGACATGTATGGAGTGGCATTTGTTGAAGCTAATGTAGGCTGAGTAGATACTGAAAGTGATGCAAAAGGTGGAATCCATGCAAGCCCATCTTGTCTGAACAATTGTTCGCATTCCTGAGTTGCTCGAGACTTTTCTGTTAGCTGCAATAGTGTGGGATTGCTGCGAATAGAGTTGCCCCCCATACTTGTTTTTCTCATGTAAACAATTTACTACTCTACATGAAGTTTTCTTGAATCCACAATTTTAGTTTTGAATAGAAACAGATAAGTCGCATGCAAAAATTTCAATCAGAAAAAAACTTTTGTATAAATTCAATAATAATATTTTGTCAAATCAGCAAGTTATCGCGGAGTTCAGTAGTTATTATGCATGCTATCCCATAATGCATACCTTCCCCCTCAAATTATAAAATGGCGTCCATGACCATAAAGGATAGGAAAAAGGGAAAGGACGTTGAAGATTAATAAATGCAACCAGACAATCAATCAAAGTAGCGTAAAATATGACAAAAGCAATCAGAGTAGTACAGGTCAAAATATTTGAAATGCCCATAAAAAGAATAAAACAAAGATTATATCATTATGTAAATATATATTTACCTTAGGTGGAAAGGTGATGAATGCATGACCAACGATAGATGTTAATGACTATTGGTATCGAGTGATTGGACAATAATGATATAATGCATATTAATATATAGTTCACCATTCATGTTGGCTAATTGAATTAGAAATGTTTTTCAAATGGTAAATTCAACTTTAGAAATGAACCCATAAGGACAGAGAGTGTTTGGCAGTGTAAGATACTACTTCAATACCACAAACAGACTCACTGGTGCCAGCATGCATTCATAGCCTCGACAAGGTTGCTTTTTAACCCCACAAATGAGCCAGAGTCCTCCTTTTAGTATTTAGATGATTCTCCTTTTCTTGCTATAAAGAGACCACTATGTTGGCATGGTAACTAGATAATCATAGTGCCATTCACTAGGATATAACAAAGTGATCAGGCTGGCTCATGATGAGACCCTCTATCCTTTTGACAGTTTTAATTATCAAGAAGGTCATTACCTTGGAGTGGTGGCCATAATGGAATGTCACCCGTTACATCATTATGATCATGGTAAGCTAGCTCATACTGAGACCCCCTATCCTTTAAGACAATGCTTGTTACATTTTCATATTTTTATATTTTGATGTTTTTTTGTAAAACGAGAGAGGCTCATTTACTCCTTAAGAGTCGACGATGGCGTAAGAAGTAAAAAAATGCTAATGAAAGCTATAATTTTACCCCCATATCATCATATCAAAGGGATTTATCAATTGAAAGTGTGAAAGATAAACTAGCCTGGTATTAAGATAATAAGTCATTTTACGATATGTCTAAAGAGAAGATATTTAACCAATCATTATATAGATGAACCAGGTCAGTTTCAGCATAAAGATAACCATCAAGGGTTTTACAAGTCATAATGGTATTAATATTACTGTTTTTCCTTTATCTCAGGTACAAATTCCAAATAAAAAATGGTTTTTATTCGAAACATAAAAAAGAAAGAAAAATGGAAAAAAGAATGATCAGGATTGAAACAACACAGAGAAATCACAGTTATTCATTCTACCGATTAAACAACAAACACACAAAAAGAAAAATTGGGGTTATTCGATTGATTGAACAACAACCATTCAATCGATTGAACAACAAAATCGGAAAAACATAGAAAGTGTTGTTCAATTGATTAAACAACAATTATTCAATCGATTAAACAACAAAAGCATAAAAATGCAAAAAGTATTGTTCAATTGATTGAACAACAACCGTTCAATCGATTGAATAGTAAAATCGTAAAAACACAAAAAGTGTTGTTCAATTGATTAAACAACAATCGTTCAATAGCAAAACAACAAAAGTTTTGTTCAATTGATTGAATAGCAATCATTCAAACAATTGAACATCAAAACAAAAAAAGTGTTGTTCAATTGATTGAACAACAATCATTCAAATGATTAAACATAAAACACACAAAAAGTGTTGTTCAATTTATTGAAAAACAAATATGCAAAAATTGTTGTTTAATTGATTGAACAATAATCGTTTAATTGATTGAATAGCAAAACCAAAAACACGAAAACAAATAAGTTTTATTTAATTGATTGAACAACAATCATTCAATTGATTGAAAAACAAAACACATAAGGTGTTGTTCGATTGATTGAACAACAATTGTTCAATCGATTGAATGGAAAAACACACAAAGTGTCAATCAATTGATTGAACAATAGCCGTTCAATCGATTGAACAGCAACACAGACACGAAAGTAAGTGTTACTCAATTGATTGAACAACAATCTTTTAATCAATTGAATAGCAACACGCACACAAAAACAAGCATTGAACAATTAATTGAGCAACAATCATTCAATCGGTTGAACAACACTTACTAAACACACTCAAAGACAAATCATATTTGTTCATTTTACCGAACAATAGCAATTCATTCACCAACGGAACGAAAACTACAACTTTGAAGAAAGCAACAATTGAAACACAAAAATATAAGAGGAATCAGAAAAGAAGCAACACTTTATTTAAAAACAGTAAATAAATTAATTAATTAAATTACAACAACTATGATGTTATTTCCTAATGGAAAAAAATTATCTCTTGGAAAAATGCTTTGGCACCAGTGACATGAATCTTCAAATGGAAATCAATTCTCCATTTCTTTTGTTATGAATCCGTTAGGTAATGAATTGGATGAAATCCCCTTGTTTCACTAAAATTTCTTTCAAGAATCACTCATTCATAAATTGATTTCTTTTATTCTCCTGGAACCTGCAAAAAAAATGTGTTTACCTGCAATAAAACATGAAATTGTGGAAGAAGAGAGTTGACTGGGCTCTCATAATCAAAGTGTTGGCTTATTAGGCCCTGACCCAGGTTCGGAAGAGTTCTTAGCCAAAAAAATCCCATAGCTACTGGCCTTTTCGGCAACAGTCCGTGGAGCGCAGACTGAAGTCTCACCCAAGGTAGCAGGGGAGCGTGCTAGAACCAGGTTTCTGCACTGTTGGGATTTTTTGATGTGGTGTGGAGGGGTTGAGAACTGTTCGGTGGCCTCGCGCCACTCTATACTAGTATCAATCTTCCGCGCGGGTGTATTTTCTTACTTAATCAACTTATTATAGATCTAATCATTTTGTAAAGTCTTTAAGCAAACATTTAACCATAAAACCCAATGTGCGTAGTTATAAAAAGATATAAATTCATATAAGAGGTGCATAAACCAGAATACAATAGATCCGTGATATTTCAGAAACAACTTATCTTTATTAATATCTTCTTCCAGTACAACCTTCTTTCTTCCCTCTGCACACAGCTGTAGGGGTCCACGCACACAATTGCAGAACCTCTATCTACCCATTAACACCCTTGACTTGAACTTATAGATGCAGGACTCTGATTACTTTCACCAACCCATAACACATCAGATCGCATATAAACCAAAAACTGCCTTCTACCCTTAGAGCCTCGCTCTATTTATACATTCCCATGGTGCGTGGACCATGCGTAGATCGACTCACTTTTTATTATTCTATATTATTTTTTGGTGGACAACCCCTTGGCTTGACCTATTACATTTCACGCTCCATGCATTTCAGAGATTTACAATATTATTTCCCTAACTTCTAGGCTTTAAGCCCCAAAATCGTTACACAGGGCCTCCGCTACCCAACAGGCCCCCAACACAATCATCGTGACTCATCCCGAGTCACTCGTCTGTGCGGCGATACGTGCTGCCGAGGCTACGTGGTCCAACATCCCTATGAGTGACACACTTCATCTTGCTCCCTCTTTATCTCCTGCAACTCTTCTGTTAGCTCCTACTCCATATCCTTCACTAATTTGCAGAACCGATGATGCTCATTCTGCTCTGCTCGGTTAACATAGAGCATCCGCTCATAGGATTTTAGCTCTAGCTGGGGTGCCACGTACAGGAATTCTTCGTGCCAACGCAGCAAGTCTCCAATTTCTGGTTGCCTATACGCATTGTCTACTGCAACTTGTGTTGCAATTTTGCAAGACAATTGCTGCTCTCCACGAGATCCCTATCTTCAAGTTGTATAGGAGACAAACTATTTACCGCAATTCCATCATTTGTCTCCGTATTTACAGGCTTTCCCTTATCTTTGATGGCTCGCCGGCCAATCCATCAGTTAGGCAGCGGCATCCGGACCAGTTCCCCTTCGCGGCTAAGAATTTCCAACACATCCCCTACTGGTGGTGCTGAACTCTACGTCGACACCATACTATCTAAAAGGTCCTGTATCTCCATTGGCCATATCACAACCCTTGGGCTTGGTCCTTGAGCATAAATAATGAGCAACTCCATCTTGGCGGGGAGACACAATAGCTTACTTTCCTCAAAATCACAGATAATTTTGTAGATTCCCCCCTCTGACTTATAAGTGTTTCAAAATTCAAATTCGTCAGTTCCCTCCTTTTTTTTTATCGTAACACTAAGCCAGTGGTAAATCGTTCCAGATCTAGCTCGTACCGCATCTCTTAATTACCCGCCGCCTGCTCATTTTTGCCATAACTCAGACATCTTGTCATGAATAGTGTCAGCAATGGTCACCTTTCTCCTTCTTGACGTAGTAGCACAACCCCTTTTGCGTAACCGCGACCCTAGTGACATACCAATTCTATGCGCCCCTTAGTTGTCGCACAGCTTCCCCACGGACTGCTTTAATGTCCCGCACTCTCTTTCAACTGCCTAGAGTGGTGAAATTGTCCTTCGGTGAGTTAGTCATGCGGTCGGCCCACCTTCGTAGAGCTTCAAGAGACTGCCATTTACTTTGCCTGGGAAAGGTTCTCCATTCAACTTGGCAAGCTGGACCGCACCCCCATCTGTGACTTCTTGTACTATATAAGGCACCAACTAATTCATTCAAAGCTTTCTAGGGAATTTCTCAAACTTGCTGTCGTACAGTAATACTAGATCACTTTCTTTGAACGTGTGCATCTTGATATGGCAATCATGCCAAGCTTTTTTTGCTGCTTCTGTACCTACTGATGGAATCCTGCCAGAAATCATTCCTCCTCAAGTTCTTCTAATTGCGCAATCCTATCTTCCAAAGCCGTGTGGTCTGCCATGCCTATCGTCACTGCTATGTGCAAACTTGGTACAATGTATTCCATTGGCATGATGGCTTTTTTTCCATAGACTAACTGGAAAGGCGTCTGACCCATCAACTTCTTACACATTGTTCGATATGCCCATAGCACGACAGGTATGTGCAAATCCCAATCATTCTGTTGTGCATTACATACCTTTGTCAACGCAGTCTCCAAGATTTTGTTGAAAGCTTCAACAGTCCCATTTGCTTGGGAATGGTACGGTGTGGTTTGCTGATGATATATCTAGAATTCTTCAGTGAGCACGCTGATGGTCTCATTCAAGAAGTGCATTCCATGGTCACTCATTAGAACTTTTGGATATCCAAACGATGTTAACACATTCTCGAACAAAAATTTCGCAGCTGTAGTGGTCGTACAGTCCTTAACTGGCTGTGCTTCTGCCCATTGGGTCAAGTACTCTATCACAATGATGATATAGCATGCCCCCGTCTTTCCTAGAGGTGTGATAGGCCACACAAAGTTGATTGCCCATTTCTCGAACGATCGCAGCGTCGTCTGTGGCTTGAGTGGCATCTAATCTCTCTGTGATGGCTTCCCTGTCCATTGACTTACTTCACAGGCCTAACAATACACTTTTGAGTCTTGATGTAGGGTTGGCCACTAGAGTCCTTCACAAAGAATATTTTGTGTTGTAGCACATCCTGCGTAATGTCCTCCTGCAACCCCCCCATGTGCGTCGACAATGATCTGTCCTCGCTCAAATTCTAGTACATACCTATGTAATATTTCATCATTTCCCATTTTGTAGAGGTGCCCTGCAATAACAATAAAGTTTGTTGTGCATATCACCAGTTCCTTCTTCTACTGAACCGAATACCTCGGTGGTGTGTTTCCTGTGGTTAAGAAGTGGATTATATCCTCAAAATGGCCATCCGCGATGCACACTACATAAAGTTGTGCATCAGGTAGTCCCTCCTCTAGGTTCGTGGGTTCTTCACCATTCTCAATTTGGGACAGGTGATCTAGGCCTGCGTTTAGATGCCCTGGCTTTACGATGACTTCAAAATCATATTCCTGAAACAATAACAACCATCTACAAATGCGCCCCCCAACACAGGCTTATTCACTAGGTATTTTAGCATAGAGTGATTAGTATACATCTTAAAGTGTCCTCTGAGTAGGTAATGGCGGTATTTTTGGAGCATGTATACCATCTCCAATCCCTCACGCTCCGTAGTGGAGTAGTTCTTCGCAGCTTTGGACAATCATCGCCTTGCGAGCGTGATTGCGTCATCAATTCCTTCTACTCCTTCCTGTGTGAGTACTGCTCCCAGTGCAATACACAACGCGTCAACATGCACATGAAATTCGATGTCCCATTTTGGAAAGACCAATATAGGAGCTGATGCCATCTTTTTCTTGAGCATTTCCAGACTTTTGTTACATTCCTCATTCCAGCAATAAGTAGCATCCCTTTTCAACAACTGTTCCATCGGTGCTGTAATCTGCGTGTAGCTGTTGATGAACTTTCGATAGTAACCAGTGTGTCCCATCATCGCGTGCAGCTTCTTGACACTTCGCGGCACTTGCAGATTGAGTATGACATCAATCTTCACCAGGTCTACCATCAGGCCTTGCTTGTAGACCACATGGCCGAGCAAGTTCTCGAAGGGGATGAGGAAAGTACACTTCTTTATATTTAGTGCAATCTGGTGTCATCAGCAGGTATCTAGCATTAATCGTAAACTCACGGCATGTTTCTTAACTAGCCCAAATATGGTCCACTCATCAAGATATACCTCTAAGAACTTATGTATAAATTGCTTGAATGCAGCTACCACAATGTGTGAGAATATCGTCGACACGTTCTCTAGTCTAAACTGCATAACTGTATACTAAAAACAGTCCCATTCGGTAGTGAAAGTTGTTTTACTCCTACCCTCCAACGCAATCTTGATCTGGTGGTACCTCGAGAAACCTTCCATAAAGGAGTACGCTTCTTGTCCCCCAACATTTTCCAGGACTTCATCTTTAAATGGCGTTGGGAATGGATCATTGACACATGCATCATTAAGCTTCCTAAGATCCACACAGATGTATATTTCCCCCTTCTATTTTTTCTCCTGTATATCCATAGGACTTACTCAGTCAGATTCCTCTACTAGTTCAATTATTCCTACTGCAAGATTTTTATCCAATTCTTCATGGACCTTTTCTTTATATTTTGGATTCAACCGATAGGGCCGCTGCTTGACTGGCTTCGCATTCAGCTTCAGCGTTATCTTCATCATCCCTAGGTCACCAAGGATTCCTTTTAGCTTCGTGATTTTGGTCGGGAATAAATCCTGATATTCGCGAAGTAACTAGACAACCTTATCCACCATTGCATCATCCCAATAGTCCCCAAGTGTTGCATACTTCAGTTCCTCCTCCATACCAATGTTCACTTGTTTCATTTTCAGCGGCACGGTGATGTCGGGGTCCTCTATCACTGGTCTGTGCACCTTGCAACTCCCCTCTATTTCTAGAATATTGATGTTTTTGGGATCGTCCTCATCATATTCGATCTATACATTGTAACATTCAAGGGCCCGGCTCAGCTGGTGTGACCAGTTTGGCTGCACTATTTCTTCCAGTTCCACTAGTACTTTGAAAATAGTGGCCTTTACTACTTGCAAGGCATTGTCAACAGTGTCCATTCATTGGTCTTCAAATAAGAATGTTAATAAAAACCCTTCACGCAAGATATCCCATTCGCCTGTACCATGTAGGAGCTCTATTTTAGTGTACTAGTTCCTTAGGATGACATCCAGGGAATTATAAAACAAGTGTACCCACTTCGGTTGAGGCTCTTCGCCATAGGCTTGGACCCATCCGGTAAGGTGCATGCGTGGGTCATCACATCCAACATATTTCTCAATTATTCGTAATTCTGACTTCCCAAATCTTATCCACATCATGTGCATGCAGCCGTGCCAATCTTCGAAGGTTCCTTCGTGTGTTCCCCACTAACACGTAGGCATCGTGCGTAATGCCCATCTCAGCACATCGAACCGTTGGTGCTCTGGTACCATGCTTTCAAACCTGGTCAGGAATTCGTCTACTACTATCAGCCCATCATACATTGGTAGTTTGCAATCCTAAGCTCTTACACAATACAATGACCTGGTCAACATATTGCAGTTTAACGCTGTTACTCCATTCAACCGATTATGCCACCGCTCGTCTTCTTCATCTAAATCTCTAGTGAAGGACTCTGCATGCCCCCACGATATTCTTCCTTCCACAGTTGGATTGACCCAATCTTGATTTTGGGTAGTAATCTTGTAATATAGTTCATCATTGCTTCCTTCGTCGCATATGGGTTCAGTGTAATGCGGTCCTTCAGCTAGGTTTAACGGAATGACTACATGGAGTGACTTCTTCTCAAGTATCATTTTCCACTTCTTTAAATTAATAACCCCATTCATATCGGTGGCCCAGTCTATCCCCAACAACACAGGGTAAGGGCTACCTTCATCCATGATTTCTATCACCTCAAAGTTCATTTGGGTGCTCGCGCCTTTGATATCTACTATAATTCCTTGCAGTCTTCCCATGGGAAGGATCTTTTGTTGGTTTTCCATCCACAATTGAATAGGAGACCATTGTAGTGAGGGCATGCCCATGTGCTCCCAAGTCTGTTTAGGTAATACATTTGCATCTGAGCCTAAGCCTATAATGATTTGATCCATCCCATAGTCACCAATCTGTGTCGTTAATCGCATTTACCATCTGCTATGCAAAGCATGTTTGCCCAATTTTCGGACCACATGAGGTTCACCCGACCCTGCACACCTAGTTATCAACTCTTGTAATCCTTTAACCATCCTCTTGTCATGAAGAAATTTCATGCATGTCTCTAAATAGGTAGTTAGCATCGAGGGATCCCTTTCCGGCTCAGGTTGATCCCTACTACCTGGGGTAGAGACCACCGTGAAGCTCTTCCTAGCTTCTAGACATGTCTCCTTACAGACCCCTGCGTCTTCCTTGGTTAGTTCACCCTTATCCTCCCCTGTGGTCGTGCCACTTCTGAGCATCATGTTCACATTAGTGTCTTCCTCGCGCGATTCGGACCTCATCATCTAGAATCTCCACTATCTGGAATCTACGCTATCAGTGTGGGGCAAGCTATCATTTCATGATCGAACTTCTCACAATAGGGGCATGATATTCTGGTCAAGTTGGTACAATCTCACGCGTAGTGCCCTAGTCCTCCATAGTTGTAACAGATTAGCTTCCCATGGCCCCTTCCTAGCCCCATTCCTCCACGTCCTCGTCCTCGCCCTTGAAACCCACCGTGCTCTACTGCCACAGCTGGATCCTGACCTCGCACCTTAGTCTACATCCTATAGGAAAGGGTGCGATCCATCAGTAATTCATAATCATGGCAGTGTCGTTCATCATGGCCCACCAATCTGCAAAAATTGCAAAATAGCTGCTGGGGGGCCTGGGTAAACTTTTGCAATAGATGACAATTGTCCATGTTGTGCTTTCCGCCGACCTAACAAATTGCGCACCAGAGAGAGGGTGCCATGCTTGGCCCTGCATGTGCCTCTAGTCGCAATGGCATTGGTCCCCCCGTGTCAAGTATTTTGTGAATATCAGACAATGATCCTTATCGTGTCCTTGCCCTTTACACTTTACGCACCACACCTCCTTACGTACTTCTGGCCTAGGTGCCTTTTCCTATTTCAAACTCTGCATTTCCAAGCATAGACTTTGTATTTGCATGTCGATCTGTTGAACTCCCAACCCAGGATCCTATATTGGAGTCTCATGCAACCTCATCACTATTTCTAATGCTTCAGCCTTGGTCAAGATCTTCTGCTGTGACAACGTTGTCCTCAGGTGTGTCATTAAAGACACCACAAACCACGCATGGTGTTGTGCATCCGTTAGGATCATGTTAGCTTCCTGGATCGTACATTTCAATCTCTGATCCAGATCCCACGTGGTTTCTCCTGGCAGCATCATGATCTCCTTGAATCCTATAATCGACTGTTTTTTTGATTTCAGCCGACTAAACTCCTTTTTTATCGCATCTCGGATGTCTGCTGTTATGGCATTGGGGTGATCGTTACAGTGCTTAATATACCAAGTCAGCGCGCAATCTTGTAGTGCACTTACCAGGGTAGCCTTTTTAATATTATCATCCATAACTCCGTGCACCTCCCATACTGCCCTTACTATGAACCAAAATTGTTATAGATATTCGCTTCCTGCTCCTTTGAATATGAGCAACTTGATCATGTTCACCATGCTAAACTTCTAGTTTGCGTCCAGGTTTACTAGGGCCACCTACAAACTCGTACCGCTTTTTATCCTATCAATCTTCAATCTCTTTCTTCGTAAGGTTCCAGACTCCCGACATCAACCATCCCTTAGGTAGATCCCAGTCCTGGCAACAGAACCATTTGTTGGCTTATTGGGCCCTGACCCAGGTTCAAAAGAGTTCTCAGCCAAACAAATCCCGCAGCTACCAGCCCTTTTAGGAACAGTCCACAGAGCACAGACTGAGGTCTCACCTGAGGTAGCAGGGGAGGGTGTTGGAACTAGGTTTCTACACCCTTGGGATGTTTTGATGTGGTCTGGAGGGGTCATGAACCATTCGGTGGCCTCGTACTAGTCTTTACTAATATCGGGCTTCCACGCGGGTGTACTTTCTTACTTAATGAACTTATTATAGATCTGATCATTTTGTATAGTCTTTAAGCAAACATTTAACCATAAAACCCAATGTGCACAATTATAAAAGGATATGAATTCATATAACATATGCATAAACCAGAATACAACAGATTCACGATATTTTAGAAACAACTTATCTTTATTAATATCTTCTTCCAATACAACCTTCTTTTTTCCCTGCAAACACAACTGTAGGGGTCCTTGCACACAGCTGCGGACTCTATCAGGCCTCCATGCACACAACTGTGGAGCCTATATCTACCCACTAACACCGTTGACTCGAACTTATAGACATAGGACTCTGATTACCTTCACCAACCCATAATACATCAGATCGAATCTAAAACCAAAAACTGCCTTCTAGCCTTAGAGCCTCGCTCTATTTATACATTCCCATGGTCCGTAGACCATGGGCAAACTAAATTACTTTTTATTATTCTATATTATTTTTGGGCAAACAACCCCTTGACTCGACCTATTACATTTTGCGCTCCGCGCATTTCAGAGATTTACAATATTATTTTCCTAACTTCTTGGCTTTAAGCCCAAAAACCATTATGCAGGGCCTCCACTACCCAACACAAAGAAATATGAAAAAATAACTAGTTACTCTATAAAAAAAATCAATAGAAAGATAAACAAAGAAAAAAAAATTTCTCACCTATGGGAGAGCAGTGGTCGACCATACTAACCAGTAGTGTTTTAATCATAACTCTTTTGTTTGTCATCTGATTTTAGTGAATCCAAATCCAAACGAGAGCTACCTAAAAGATATATCACCAATAGAAATAGGTTTTAAAAATTCCATGATATTATATGTCAATTTTATTTGGAACAACATGCATAACATAGTCATTTTCGATTTCCCAACTTAGGCCAACAGTGGATATTCTAAGCATACATTTATTTTTTTACGATGGATTGAGCTGATTCAAATTGGAAATGAAATGAGATTCATTTATTTATCTCCAATAGAATCATGTTTTGAGGACAAGAAGTATTGATGGGTCCAATACGCAAGTGAACAACGAGAAAAATAGAGTTTTTAAAGTGTAGATTTACGATAGACAATCAGTATTTTGGGCATAACTCTCTCATACGATATCAAAATTGAGTGATTCAAATTGATTTGTAAACTAAATTCATATAGAAATATACAATAAAAACAGGTTATAAAAATATAGTCATTTAGGCCTCCAAAATTGACTATACCAACTCTTTTCCTAAGTTTCCTACTAGACATCCTGTCAATGTTTTGGTTATAACTTTTTCTTTTAAAATCAAAATAGAGTGATTCGAATTGGGTTGGAAAGTATAAATCAAGTGATACGTAGCATAGAAACAAGTTTTAAAAATATTCCATTTTGGTCCCTCAAAAAATGACTGTCCCGACTGTGTTTTCAAAACTTTCATCAAGCCCGCAAGCCAAAAAATATGATTTTCAAGAAATTTTTCCAAATTGGTGATAAAAATGAATATGAGTGTTTTTAGAAATTTTATTTCCAATATAATACATCTACATACACAAACAAATTAAAACATTTACCACCGATATTGATTTCCACAGTGTGTTGCAAGAAAAACAATTATTTTTACATTAAAAAATGTATTTATTTGTCCTTATTTATTTTATTTTCTACACTAACCTACTCTACTTTGAAAAATGAATCTACTTACATATAAGAGTACCTCCAATGGATCCATTTTCGAAATAAGGCCTCAACTATGTACCTACCTAAATTTGAAAAATGCATGTTAATGAATAGTATGGTATGAGAAGCCAACTTCCCTTGAAAAAATGGTGTCAAAAATTGTTGAAGTATGATGTTGCAAACAAATGATGGAGTGAAACCAATCTTCAATATATATTTTGCTTTCTTGATTTTCTATAGCCGTCATATCATGAAGTTATTGAGGTTTTAAAACGGCTTGTTAATGTAAACTAGAAGAAACCTCATTTTCTTCCATAACTTCTACAAATTTTGGATTTGAAACATTCTCAATCTCAATATAAGTTTTCTGCAATGGTGCATGTGAGATAGAATGGGTGGGAAGGGTAGGTAAATTTTGTAGTTCAACACTGCAAGCATGTTGTACTAGTTTATTATGGTGAGGATTTGGAATCAGCTGAGTAGGAAATTTTGTAGGGAATGGAGGATTTTGATGATGTATTTGATTGGGTTGTGTGGATGGTTTTGATAGACAAGTAAGATGTTGTTGAAAAGTCGGAAAAGAATATGGATGGTGTGTTTGTGCTACAAGATGTGAGAGAATATCCATGTAATCATAATATGAACCATGTCAAACTTGTAGACAAGATTGATGGGGGTTATATTGAGATTGACATGGCTGCCCTAGCACAAGAGTATTCCATAATGGATTATGCCAGTAAAAAAATGGAGAGGAAGTGTTTTGAACCATACATGTAGGCCATGATTTCCATGGCTTTGACCTTATCGCAACTTCCCCATCTATTTGATATGATACTTCCATCTTAGATAAGAAAGAACAACTATCTACGGGATGCTCCTTTTGGCAATGAGGGAAAAACACTTCTTCAACTTCTTGATTTTTCTGAACCTGCGAAACATCCAATTATGAATTTAGAGAACTAATAAAATCATATTTAAAATTTTCAAATAAAACATTGATTTCAACTCTTATGTCTCCTCTTCTTGTAGTAGAATTGGAAAAGAAGGAAGAAGCTTCTCTAGAATTCCTACCAACCTTGGAGATTCATCTTGAATACCTTATGCATAATTCACAAACATCATCATATGATAACTGAAAAACATCTCCTTTTCCAATTAGATTTAAGAGTTTTAAAAATTAGTCTTTGATTCCTTTGAGTAGGAATGTTTTTAAGATCTATTTTTCCAAATACTTATGATTTGATTTTTGAAAGTTATATGTAAATCTCTCTACATAGTCCTCCAAGGTTTCATGTTTCCTTTGTATCATACTGAAAAATATCTTCACTGCCCTTGCAATAGTCTTGGTACTTCTTCAAGATTACATTCTTCATGTCCTCTGATGTGTGGATGCAGTTTCCATGAAGGCTCATGAACCATCAGAGAGCTACTCCTTTTAGAGTAAGAGGAAACACTTTCAACCTTTGATCATTAGTAAAATAATCATATCCTCTACAAAGTACTTCAAACTCAAATAATAATGTATCTGGCTCTTCATTTTCCAATCCATGAAAATTTGCTAGAGAAGATTGGGGAATTATGTGCATTTGTCTCACTCCTAGATCTTTGATAGGGAATTCAAAAGTAGAAATATGAGCCATTTCTTACCATAATAAAAGATATTCTTCATGTGTTTCTTTAAGGATCCTCCTTCAAATGTTCCGTTCAATTGGTCAGTGAATTGGGTGGTGCTTACATCACCACTTGAGTGAAATCATGAGATTTATTTTCAAAATTCTACCTTTAAAATTCCTACTTCTATCAGTGCATGTTATATGTCCTAAGCCTGACTACTGAGGGTAGACCCATCGCTAGTTCCCTAGGATGCACACGTAGGTTATTACCTTCCATCTTCAATATCAAACTCTCATGAAGCAAGGTATGCATCTATAACTAGATATTGGTGTTATAGTGAAACTTGACTGTCTCCCCGACAATGGCACCAAAATGTTGGGTAAAATTAATTGGTTACTAAATAAATAAAACAACTAATCACTTATACATTAATTATCAACCCGATGAGCATATTTTTATTTCAAGGCAATCGGAAAAATATATGCATAACAATACCAGCAACTAACACTAGTTCTATATAATTGTGTTCTATACTATGAAGCTCATTCAACAAGAAATAAAATATAAGAATTGAATAGTAAAACTAAAATTAAAAAGAAGAAAGTAAATGATAGGAAAACCAATTATGCTAATCACGCAACTTGAATCATTCCTAAATTAAACCACACATTGCGAAATTGGAAATTTAATCTATTGCACCGAACATAATGCAAATGCTAATATAGAACAACAAATCAAATGAAATCTAGAAATTGGATGAAATAAAAAATCCGGAAAATGCAGCAAAAAAAAAATTAGTTAAAGGAAGGAAATCTACTTTAAGGAATGACAATTGAAATTAAAATAAACAAATATATAACTACACTAATTTATAGGTTCAAGGCAACACCTCGTCCAAGGTAGTGGGCCCAACTGCCCAAGACTTAGTTCTGCCTTGAGAAATAACTCAGATCAGATTACAAATAACACATTTAGAACTTAGTTGATAACTTCCTCTATTAAAGTATATGAGAGAAATAATTACAGCATAATGAAGCTCTTATCTTTTCCTGAAATTAAATAATTGTTCATCTCCCATCTCTCATCTATTATCTCTTCTTCTACATCCTATCTAATAATTGTCCATTTCATATCTCCTAATTATCTCCCCATTATTCCCCCTTCCTCTTTGATCTCTGTTTCATTTAAATACACAGAGAGCAAATGGAAGATACAAGAAAGATGATTACAAAATGATTTCCATTACAAATTTGGATTGTACAAAATAAATTGATTACTAAGATCATATCTAAAAGATCTTTCCATCAACATTCAGCAGGAACAAGTAGAATTTGGTATTGCAATTGGAAGAATTTGGAAAATGGCCACAACAACAAATTTGAGAAAATCATCTTCGAAGAAACTTTCGTTTCTCTTAATACAAACCTAATTTTGGAAAACTGTTCATTATAAAACTAAATCGATCCGTTCTGGACAAAACACATGTTTTGGATTTTCTATATTCTCCTTAATTTGTCTGAACCGTCTAATGCAAAAATGTCACTTCTTATTCCAATGAATTTCTGAGTTGAAATATTTGATTATGAGCTGGAAATCATGTTTGCAAACTGGAAAAGGTCTTGGAGGCTAAAATCATTAGTGATGTTATGAAAAAATCATTAATAAACTATCATTGGTAAAATCATGCATAATAATCATCAATTTATTAAAAATAAAGGAGAAGAAATAATATTTATCCATGAGAGCATAAACAATTATAAAATGGAATTATATGATAATTTATGATAAATGATGTGATAAAGAATGGTAGAAATGGATGAAATAGATGTTAAAATGTGATAATAATAATGAAAAATTAGTGGCCCAACAATCATCTTTCAGTGGCTCTCATTATTATGTTACTTTTATTGATGATGCAACTAGAAAAACCTGGATTTATTGTATTTGAAATAAATATGATGCATTTGATACTTTCAAGAAATGGAAATCTTTGGTTGAGAATGAGACAGGAAAAAGGTTGAAGTGTTTGAGATGAAACAATGGAGGTGAATATTGCAGCAAATACTTTGATAAGTATTGTTGAGAGCATGGAATTTGCATAGAGAAGGCAGTTTCAAGAACACCACAAGAAAATGGTGTGTTAGAAAGGATGAAGACAATCATAGAGTGTTCAAGGTGCGTGATATTGAATGCAGATTTTTTTTTTACAATTTTGGGGAGATATTGTAGATATCGTTGTTTACCTAATAAATAGAGGGCATTCAATTTTCTTGGATGGAGGTATACCAGAGGAGGCATGGACATGTACAAAGGTAAACTACTCACTTTTAAAGACTTTTGGTTATGAAGCCTTTGTCCACATTAATAAAGAAAATAGAATAAGGCTTGAGGAAAAATCAAAGAAATGTACCTTTATTGGATATAGTGTTAATGATTTTGGTTATCTCTTATATGATTATGAAAATCACAAAATCATTAGGAGCAAATATGTCATATTCAATGAAAAAGTTTTGTATAAGGATTAGATGCAAGAAAATAAACATGAAAGAGAAAATAGAGAATACATAGTGCTTGATGATATCACAGAAAACGTAAAGGTGCCTAAAAATCATAATGATCAACATCCATAACAACAAAAACAACCACAATAGAAAAAGGCACCTCAAACACCTGAAAATGGTGTTAGAATATCTACCAAGATAAGTAGACCCCTGTAACAATAGGCTCATTCATTATATTTTGTACTTTTGACTGATTTTGGTGAACCATAATGTTATGAAGAAGCAGTGGAGGTAGAAACCGAGAAGAAGATGGAAATGGCCATAAAAGAAGAGATGGACTCCTTGGTATGTAACTAGACTTGGGACTTTGTCAAGTTGCCTACAAGTAAAACAACATTGCAAAATAAATGGGTTTACAGTTTGAAGGAAGAATATTGAGGTAGGAAAAGGTCTAAAGCTAGACTTGTGGTGAAGGGGTTTGTATAGAAGAAAGGTATAGACTTCGATGAAATATTTTCTCTCATTAGAATGACTTCAATCAGAACTATTTTAAGTCTAGTAGCAGTAGAAGATTCCATCTTGAGATGTTAGATGTAAAGAAGACCTTTCTACATAGGGATTTGGAGGAAGATATCCATATGCAGTAGCCACAAGGATACTAGGTCAAAGGGAAGGAGAAACTAGTTTGCAGGTGGAAGAAGAGCTTGTATGGCTGAAAACAGGCTCCAAGGTAGTGGTATCTAAAATTTGACAGGTTTATGTTTGAACAGGGTTATACTAGATTACACTCTAATCATTTTGTGTATCTAAAAAGGAAAAATGATGGCAACTATATTATATTGTTACTGTATGTAGATGACATGCTTGCTACACGGTATAACATGCAGGAAATAAATTTGCTCAAAGGAAAATTAGAAAATTCATTTGCAATGAAGCATTTGGATGCTCCAAAACAAATAGTTGGTATGAGAATAACTAGAGACATGAAAATTTGCAAATTAACATTATCACAGAGTGAAGAAATACAAAAGGTGTTGGAAAGATTTAATATACAGAATGCAAAACTAGTTACTACACCTTTGGCTAGCCATTTCAAACTAAGTAAGGAGAAGTGTCCCAAGACTCCAGAAGATATGGATTATATAAATAAAGATATGCATCAGCAGTTGGAATCTTAATGTATGCAATGGTCTGCATAAGGCTTGATATTGCACATGCAGTGGGAGTTGTATGAAGGTACATGAACAATCCATGGAAAGAACATTGGATGGCAATGAAGTGGATTCTCAGGTATTTGAGAGGTACCAAATATCAAACATTATGCTTTGGTGATTCAAACATTTCTCTATAGGCATATGTTGATGTAAATATGGCAGGTGATATAGATAATAGGAGGGGCACCATAGGGTATGTGTTTACTATAGGTGGAACAATTGTCAGTTGGGTTTGAAAATTGCAAAGTGTTGTCGCACTATCAATGACCGAAGTATAGTATGTTCTTTCTACAGAGGCTAGTAAAGAATGATTTGGTTACAAAGGTTTCTATATGAATTGGGTAACAAGCAGGAGTTTGGCATGTTATAAAGTGACAATGAGAGTGTCATTCATCTTGGAAAGAACTCTACATTTCATTCCAAGACTAAATATATACAACTCAAGTACCATTTCATACGGTTAGTGTTGGAAGATGGATAGTTGAAGCTGGAAAAGATACACACTAGCCATAATATTGCAGATATGTTAACAAAAGTTGTAACCAGGGAAAAATTGAGATCCAGATTGGTTTCCATTGGTTTTCAAGTATGATGATGAAGATGAGAAACAACTAGGTCCAAATTGTGGTCATTGTCCAACAAATGGAGCAGCCGTGGAATTGCTATAATCAGTCTCCAAGTGGGAGATTGTTAGGTGTGGAGCCTATTTATCTTCTTTATTTAAAGGTATCATCGAATTGGAACCTAGTTTGTGATGGTGTAGTAATGCTGCCTGTTTGATCACTAGTAGGTGGGTCCAAGGGGGTGCAGTGCCCCTGAAGCTAAAAATAAGTGTAAAATTGCCTTGTAAAATATTGTAATTTTGTCGTCAGTTTGAGTCACTCATTAGGCAGATGACCTGGCAGTAGAAGTTATGCTTTATTTAGGTTTTTTCCCCTAGAAGGCAAGCCCTTGCTATAGATGAGGGAATTGTATTGCATCTATGTAGATGTGTATTCTGAGTGAGAAGGAGAGAGGATATTATGTGAGGGAAGAGGAAATTAAAATGGATTCACTGTAGGTTGTATCTCTTCATTTTGTTGGATAATATAATGGAAGGAATGGATGATTCTTTGTGGATGTAGCCCAAATTGGGTGACTAGGTATATATGTGTCTCTCTTGTTTTATTTGTTTCCCGTCTTTATGTTTCTGCAATATTTTATGTGTTTCATTGCTCTGTAATACATAATTTTGTAACAATGAGTTACTTCATCAAACATATGGTGAAAATGTAATATACTAGTCATGAATGCATATCTGAACATAGGATTCTAAAACTTATCTTAGATTCACCAAGAATGGTTAAATCGCTCTCACAATAGCCACAATAACATTTGTTAGCTCATGGACTCATTAACTATTCATTAACTAATTAAAACATATGAAAATTCATAACTAGAAGTTGTTATGGAACCATGCTTATAATCAACATATAGCCAAAATAATAATGATGATAGAATAACCATCAAAGCCACATAATAACAACTACAATTACTCCTAAAATACAATAGGAAAATATATCTTACTATCATACGCAAAATACAACCAACTCAAGGACATCCACGTAGCACCCGACAATATACTAGGCTAAACCACATCCTTCTTTCATCCAATCATCCCCATGCCATATTCCAATCATGAATGTGGGGTCTCATGGAATAAAAAAATAAAAAAATAAAAATAGGGCTTCTAATGGAAAAAAACACCTCAACCCTCAACGAGTGATTCCACCCAACAGTGAGGCATCACTAACACCAACTAGATCAATCTCTACCTAAGCTCTCCTGGGTACCAAGAACTAGTAACTAAACCCACATATTTCTAAGGATTTAGAAAATTTGTCCAACCCGGCTCCAAGGACTAGTAACTCAACCCACCAAGGTCTCCAGAGTGTTTGTCCAAAACCAGGATCCAGGAATAGTAATTGAACCTAATCTACTGTAGGGCTTCTAGTGTGTTTATTCCAACCCATATCCATAAGGAATTATGAGCACCAACTAGAAAACAATGAGATGGAAAAAGCCACAACACCATAACTATCCAGGAAATGGCAAAGAAAGGCTAAAACCACTATTAATCGAGGCAATCCTCCATGCTACTCACAAAGCATAATTAGATAATCACATGCATATACCATGCATCCATATATTAGCAAGGACGTCACACATGCAACATATTACCTACAAATAAATATAGATGTAGTTATTGATGCACATGTTCCCTTGTTCTTTCCTGCTTTCCTTTACCTTATTTATCCAATCATAGTGAAAACTAAAGTGTCCCAAGCAGTCTCCAATAATGCTCCAATTTCTCTCAACTGTGTAAGAGTATGAGAAAATAGAAGAGAGCTCCAAAATTGAACTGACAAAAGTTGTGAATTGATCCTCGCAAGAATTTTTATCATTGAGGCCTCTATTTTCTTTGTTTTCCTTCATTTTCCGTTCAATTTCCCTTTCATGCAAATATGTAACCTTTCATCTCCCTTTACTATTGATTTCCATTATTTCATAAATAAAATGTCAATTATTTCCTCTTTGACTTCGCCAATATTGATAACCGTTAACTAATAACAAGTGATACCCCATCAATATGTGTTTCCAAACATTCATCTTGGATTACATGTCCCATGACCTTGGTTTTATTAATTTCTTACATAGAAAATCAATCAGGGGTTGTTACAGGAATATTTTTATTGATTTAAAATATTCCTAGAAAAAAATATGTAGAGAGGGATTTATAAAAAGGAAAGTTTGGTTGTTTTTTCAACCCAAACCACTAGGTTTGACATACTAAACATAAATATAAATACTTTAGGTCAATAAACATGCAACTTTGATGGCAACAGAACAACCACCCAGTTTTCTCCTCTTCCAACTATCACTAGGATGACATTCATGGCCCAAGCTACTTCTAACACAATGTTGTTTGCATTTTACCTTGATAGTGCATAATGTCAAAACAAAAATGCATAACTGTAACTCCTTATAGGTGATCAACACAAAATTCCCCAAGTTCTATGTAGCACACCCCCCATATGATCCATAACTTCACACACGCCTAAGCATTAATGCTTAATAATATTTCACATATGACCATAGACTAGAACATAGTCTTAACGTAAATGGTGATAAGGCCTAATAATATAGCCTATTTTCACTTCCTTATTAAATCATAAAGTGCTAAAATCCAAATTATATGCACTACATCTTACCTCATAGCACTTGCATGTGACTTTCACTGGTGCTGGTGCTTGATAAAATCAGAATGCCTCAACTTTTACAATCTCCCGTGGACTTCAATGACCTTGGAGCTTTGAAGCTAAGAATGATTAAGCCAATTTTATATGATGTTAGTCCTTGCATGAGTCACCCTGCATTGGGTCACCAACCACTTTTCTAACTCATGGATATTTTCTATCATGACTTTTGTAGTCCTGATAAGTGGGACAAGTGTACACCAAACATATCTTGATAGCGAGACTTCAAGTCTCACTACACCATTACTCTTGATCCTCACTATTACAATCTATTCACAATACAGATATCGGGATGAAGTTATTTTGATAGAAATTTTCCTATTTATTGGTCTTATTAGTCGTCAACACTATTTCAATTATTTTGCCCAGTGTCCACCCTAAGACACAATTTCATTTTGTGGGTTGGTGGCAGTAGCACTATAATCGATGTAAAAGTGTTTTGTTTGTCAATCTATCAATCAACGGGGATACCTGTCAACCATAACCATCTTCTTGCCTAGTGGCGAGTGCCCACCCTAAGTCACAATGTCATCTTCTGGATCAGGGGAATTAACACTACAATCACTGGAAAATGGTTTTTCTTGTTAGGATGTTAGTTGAAAGAGGCACCTACTGGTCATTGCCATATTTTGGTACTACTCAAAACTTCTCGATTAGATGAAGGCTATTAGATGTAGAAAATTATGAGGATTTCTCTATTATCTTAGTTACGTAAATTGTTGGAAATACACACATTTTTAACTGAGAAAATTCTTCCATGATATATAGGTATTTAGTTTCAGAATCCTGAACCCCAACTTTTGTATTGACTGAACCTTACAAGGTGGTTCCACTTTAATGTTATAGACTAGTAATAAAGTCTTGTGCTTCCAGCCAATATCAAATGAATGTACTGCAATGAAATTTAATGACCAATTAGGCACACTCACAAAACCTTCATTCATACTTTTAGATGCCTATGAGGATTCGAATGTCTTCATAATCTCATATTCACATCTACTTCCCTAACCATGATTGTATAGAGATGTAAATGTAAGAAAATAAAATCACAAAGGGAAATAACACATCAACATGTGTAATAATTTCATAAAATATTCATCAACACATAGATTTATACAAATCAGTTTCATTACATAGTGATTGTCCTTTCCCTATCTCTCATTCAGATCTCTCTCAGTCTCTACTATATTAGTTGTATCCTCTCTCTATTAATATCTAGACATATATCTCATTACATAATATAATATCCCATTACAAATTGGAGTTTTCTTAGCTAGAAGTCCTCTCCTTGAATTACATCTATCCATACTTCTAGAATATATTTCTACATGGTCCTAAAAACATAATTATAATTGTCCTTTAAGGAAAATCCAACAAAACTTCCTAACTGTACATATTCTCTTAAATTTAAGAATTACAATTTATAGAAATTACTAAATGGGAGTAACTCCCTTGGTAAATTTCTGAAGTGCCCTTAGGTTGGTTTTGAGATACTACGCACCTGAATCAAACTCCCAAGGTAAAGAAATTTCATGGTATCCTGGCCAAGTATCTTTATCACTGAACCCTCTAGGGTCCAAAATGTGAGTTTATTGTTCTCCGCTTACTTGGTGGCTCTGTCATTTTATGTTTATGCTTGATATATTCTTGAAGCCTAAACTTTATGTTTTTTCAATTGTGTACTTGCCTCCACTAAAGGGAAAGATCCGCTAGTGGAGGTTTTTGTGGAAGCCCCCATAAAAATACACCAAAATTTCCTTTGTAATAGACGTCACTAGCAGAGTTGGGCATGCAGATGTTTTACTGGATGTTTTCTAACTATGTTTTTATAATGCACTCACGAATAAATTCATTGCTAAAACTAGAAACACCATTGCTTAATAGCATATGGTGCACTGTGATAGAGTTGTTTTTAATAATAAAAAAATAATAGTGCACTAATTACATAAGGCATTGTTGACACTGCTGGAAATTCATCTACTAAGGGGTATCCTCGATGTGAATTCCCAATTAGACCTCACACCATTTGGAGTATGAGCCCCATCTAGAATATGGCTTAATTGTTGGTTGTCTTAAATATATGCCTTGGCTCCAATTGTCAGCAAGATAGAGGAATTCAAATGTGCCTTTGAAAAGAAAGGAGGTGTGCATCGTGAGTGTTTGATCATATGTGTGTAAAATTTCTTTCACTATGGAGGGGAGGAAAAGTGATCCTCTAAGAGAGACATAGTAGTACCACCATAGTAGATACATACATAAACGAGAAGGATCCATAAAACATCAAGCAGGATAGTCCACACAGATGTGACAGTAAGTGCAACCAATGTAACGAGGCAAATATCTCTAATATCTAGTGGAATAGTACATGAGGGTGTGAAAATGGTAATATAAATTACAACACATTCTCAATATGATAAGTATGAAAATAACCGAAATAGGTCAACTACTTGAGCATAGATGAAAGAACACATGAATTACAAAAATTCACAGAATAGTCTTACAAATATCCATAATCCATTCATGAAGAATGTGTTGCCCCATAGGACTTCTTATATTAAGTAAAAGTTCCAAGGCATATGTATACAAAGAACAACACTATCTCCAATAGTGGAGCGTTAGAGCCCTCCTTGATCCTAAAAAAACCTAGTTTATCTCTTTAATTCCTTGCAAAAGGAGCCAAGGTGAAATGTCCTTTACTCATACAATGAGGGTTTATAAATAGCCAAGAGGTGTTGCTTCATCTTCCTTGTGGTTCCTTGACTACCCTCACGATTGTTTGACTTCCTTTGACTCTTCGACCTTACATGACTCTTCATATTTTGAATGTGTCCTTTGGACTTCCACTTTACAATACATTTCAAATAGGTAATTACATAATCCACAATAATGATGTGGCATATAATGACTTGTGAAAGGACATGATATGACATTGATGACATGAACTACATGATGATGTGATAGTGCCAAGTTGTCCTTCTTGTTGCTTCTTTCTTTATGTCTTCTTGAAAATATGGTACATGTTCTTCTTCTTCCTCCTCCTTATGACTTGAAGATGAGGAGTCTTCCATGTTATCTTGATCTTCATATTCTGTTAGAGTTCAACGTTCCTTTGTCTTCTCACCTGGTGATAATATTATTTCTTCAGCTCCATATGTGTCTTCTAGCATGTCATCCTTTTCCATGTCCTTATTAATCATCTTGCTCTAGCATGATAAAGTACCTGTCTATGCAATTGACTCATGATAAGACGATATTAGTCTGATAAGTCCCTAATCTAATATGGTCGATATTGATCCACTGACTAAGATGGAACCGTATGATAGGATGGGGAAGAGGCTCAGTAACTGTGAAATTGCACATTTCAAGAAGTCAAGGGTGAGCTTGATCCTTGAGACTAAATAGTGTGTAGTTTAGGTAGGACTGGGAGACAAACTATATAGTTTCTAGACTTAGTGAGCTTAGCCATGGGGTTTTACACTACTTGGGAGAAACACACAGTTATGGGAGGCAGAGGAGGCTAGGCCATTGTTCCATTACATAATTTTGGATCCCAAGGATCAGATTTAGGCTAGAGACATTGCAATGTGTATTTAAGGCTAGGATAGGAGGATTAATTGTGCAATTCTGGGAGACACAATTGAGATTGGGCATTGGAATTGCAAAGTGCAGCAGTCCTGAGAAGTAGGAATTGCACATTGCACAATGTCAAGTGATCTGAATTGAAACGTGAATGCAAAATATTACAGATATAACCTGAAATACAAATATACAATAGAAATAACACTTCATTTCCTTAATATAAAATACTAAACTATGCTTACAAACAAAATGGAAATAAGACTAGCTCGGGCAATGGTAGGTTATGTTTGAGAAGAGATGTGGTGGATACATGCCTCTGAACTATGTTACAATGAGGCTCAAGGGCTTATTTATTATTTAGAAACATGAGAAAACCATAAATAACCAAAACCCTAACCCAAGGAGAGGTAGCACTAAGAGTTTGTGGGCCTCGTTGGGGTTAGCTAGGCAACCAACTTCCCGGGGTCATAACTTGATCATATTATTTTCATTTCATGTGTATTTTTTTTTTTCGAAAGGTATCTCCGAGTACTATAGGTTTTTTCGTAGGACCCTACCTATGACTACTGGCCTGCAACAAAACTAAAAAAAATGCCATTTACGGTGTCAAAATTGCTCCAGAAGTTTGAGACCTAAAAAACTGCTAAAAATAGTAAATGTTGAAATAAACAAGGAAACAAATGGAACCAACTATAGTTCTAGGTGGAATAGGTGTGTGGCCACCAATTTCCACTTAGATCATCTAGTGATAGGGATGCAACTTGATGGTGGGAACTGCACAGTGCTCAGTTGAGATCCATGCTGGGGAATTTCTAATAATTGGCTAAGTGTGGGACCGAGGAGACCTATGTGAATAATGATATGAATTGAATTTGATCACATACTTGAAACAATTTTATGACAGAACAACAAAGATCATTTGGAACATGTTAACAACATATTTCGCTCAATGCGACAACCTCATGATGACTATATGACAAGTGCGACACTAAATGTACACTTTGCGACGATCCTGATGACACTTTTGTGATAGTGCTAAAAATTTGGGAATGAGTGTGACTGATGTTTACATGGTTATAACAACTCAATCACAAAAATATTGCCCCTTGAAACCACTAGGTCAAGCATACATACATTGTGCAATAGCTAACATGAAAAAATACGCCAATTGCTAAAGTGTGAATGACTCCTGCAATATGTGGATGACTGTGAAAGTAACACATGCCAGATCAAAGATAACATGAAAATGAAAATAGTTAGAGTGAAGGAAATTGAAAGAGAAAACTGAAAACATGGAAATGATGCTCGTTAAAACAAAGGTGTGTGAAAGTGACAGTGTGGAAAACTCACCGAAATGAAAGTATGAATGCAACTAGAATGTGAGAAACTATCATTGTCAGTGCACATTGATTATCGACATGGATTGGACATCGCACAAGCACAATATTGATTGACCATTCTATTCATTTCGAGGCTTGCATAAAAGGATGCACTCATGAACTTGTTGCAGACTTTGTGTGTGTGAGAAAGTGACTTCAACACTTTTGACCTATGTAGGGAGCTCAAAAGCATCAACTGACCAAGAAGTGACTATGGAACTATTGATCATAGGATCCATAGTAGGCTCAAAAATTCAAGTGTGTGTAAAAGTTTGGAGGGTGTTTGTCAGGGTGACAACACTTGGAGACACACCGCTAGAACTCTAGCTTCTCTGCCTTGGTCAATTCATTCGTGCAGGGCCTAGTTCTTCTGGAAGTATAGATTCAACATTAAGATTATTGTGGATTCCCCACTTACCTTGTTCATAAACATAGTCCCCTTCATTCCTTTCCTCATTTAAACACAAATAAAAGATCAACAATCAAACAATGTTTCAAATTAGGATAAGGTAATTACATCCACGAGCTTTATATTTTCAGAGTATAGTTTTTCTTTTCTTACATTGATCCACTACTAGTAGGCATGGATAGTACCGCAGTGGAGTCACTTCAGGGACACAAACATTGCTCCACTACCAGCAAGCCTAGATAGTACCTCGACAGAGTTGCTTGGTTCACCTCTCTACATAGGAAACATTTTTCTTCTTTCACCTTTTTTTTTTTTTTTTATATATGACTATGAATCGAAACTTATTTATTTCATGGGCAGAAGAGGGATTTTGACTTATTGAGAGAAGGATAGGTTGTGCCTTCAGAGAAGAAAATATAAGACCTATAATATTGGTTTTCTCGTTTAGATTTTCCCCTTGTCCTTCTCTACTTAATTGGATCATCTTGAAGCAATGAAACATAAAAACCTGAGTGTAGGAATGAGGTTTCCATAATAGACATGGAGGTCATGGTTTCACACAAGGTTTTCTTGATGCAAGGATTATATTTTTCGTCGAAACATCATCGACCAAAATATGTAACCGAGACAATGAATACAAACAAAGAGTTAGCCAAATTTTGTAGTGTTACAAAGTCCTTTTTGATTTTTCCACATTCCCTTTTGGGCCAAGAAAGCATCTCCATGCATGGTCTTACTAATGGAACAAAAAAAGAAAAGACACTATATAACATGAAAGTGAAACGAAAGCAAAAACAAAAGAGGCTAAACCAAAACATAATGCAAGACATAAGTAAGAGGAAAAGAGAGACTAAAGAGAAAAAGCACAGGATGAGTGGAAGAGAGTGAAAACTAGGTTGTAGCTAATCCTACTCCTAACCTACAAACCAGAAGGTTCAGGTCACGTATAATGAAATTCTCAATGTACCCATCGTAATTCTTCCCGACCTACAATCACAAAGATGTAATTGATTAAGACAAATATAAAACAATGTGCAATAGAAAAATATAAGAACTTGAATAGCTTGCAAAAAAATTGAAAGTATCTCCTGTTAACAAAAAGATAAGACATAACCAATACTTCTAACTAGATCAAATTCTCACCTTTTTGATGAAAACCATCATTGAACAAACCTTGGAAGGTTATTGCAAATGTATCTTCAAATGCACCGAATTCCTTAGTAAGCACATAGAAAGATCAAAACTTGTTATTTGTGATGAAGCCCGCCGAGTAAGATTCCTCCAACCATTCAATGACTGGATCGTAAAACTCTTAACAATCCCCTTGAAAACCATGTAATAGTTGAAAGGACGAACTTTCAATTAAAGGAACTAGATTACAATGACAATATTGTGAAGAGAAATACACCTAATCATATTTAGTTGGCATTTTAAGGTAGAGAGAACTTGACATAACCATCCACGAGTGCAAAAGTGCCTCAACCGCTTGATAAGCACCCAGATAGTGAGGTGTTAAACCATAAAAATCAAAGGATGTAAAATGACTCTCATTGGGTGTGTTGATGGGAAAATAATAAGTTGAATGATAGTCATTAGAAACATAATCATGATCAAATTTGATGATTAAAGCATAATATTCACAATTTTTAATTACCAAAGATAAATAAATTCAGAAAGTATCTGAAATGCTTTGCATAATATAATCATATTCCTCGCGTGACGAGTGTAACAAACCATTATCTTTTAACTGGTTACACATTGCACTAGCATTGTAATCGTCGAAAGGAGTAAAAACGAATGTTAGTATAATAAACACATGAAAAAAATCAACATAAAATAATTGAAGAAGAATTAAATTGATTCATCAAATAATCCATGCATTCATTGATCCTCAGGATGATTTCAAGTGCGATGAAGAAAAGGATTAGCATTTGAATATTCACAAGAAGGATAAGGAGCTTATTGTTTTAAAAGGAGTGAAATAGGTATGACTCTTTTAGCCAAAGATAATCATTAGAATAATTTACTTTGCAGTTCCATTATTTTATGAGAGACCTACATTCCAAGCCTAAGTTTGATACAAGGGGATTTCATGAAGATGAATCATCTTGAATCCGATCAGAAATCAAAATACGAAAGTTCGAAAGATCATATTCACAATGCCAAATATATTTCAAGAAAGAATTTACTTATCATGAAACCATGCAGAAAGAAGATTTTTGTGAAAAAAAATAGACTTGACTTAGTTTGGGGGTCTTGCCAAAGTTTTGAGATCCTCACAATAACCATAAATGGAAGTTCAAGTGCCTCGAATCACTGGAAAGTCCTCAAACTTTCAACGATTGTAAAATCGTATTTTGAAGATTTTTCCAGATCTGCATACTGTGAGGATGGTTGCTTTCATTGATCTTTATGAGCCCATTATTTATCGAATGGAAACCATCTCTATCATTGTGTTGTTCATATTTTAAAACTTCAACAATCAGATTACTCAATTTGAAAGATTCATTTGGTCACAAATTTGAAGATGTATGAATAAAAAAAAATCATGAGCAAGTTGGTTTGGAGAGTTGTCTTCATGCGAGAGAAGAGATGACGAGGAATGGAAATAATACTTAGTGATTTGATTGTTTCCATTTTAATTATGGATAATCTCACCACCTTGTCTCAATTAAGAAGTTAACTCATCGGATGAAGAAATCAAAGAGCGTGGAGTATCTCCATCATGAGTAGATGCATCGCAAATGGTATAACACAATGGATATTAAGATGAAAAGGAAGTTTGGATAAGGAAATCTTCCTTCAAAAAAATAGATTCTAGATCTAAAGTAAATTCTTCTTGATAAACTAGAAGCCTAGATGATGCACTTGGTCCTTCATCGTTTCTTACATCAACAAAATTATCACTATCCGAATAATTGTTTCCCAAAGCTACTGATCAATTGAAAAAATTGATTACATTTGATTCACTATCAAGATTAGCATATTGAAAATCATCAAATAATGGAAGCGCATCATCTTTGCATGGAGGATTTTGGAAAGTAGAAGAAATATTGAGAGCATGTTCACCTTCCTTATCCTTCTCCTACATAATGTGACTACCTTGTACCTAATCACAATTTGAACCAACAAATCAAAAATTGAGATTGTGTGAAAAGCTAGTTGGCGAAGCAGATTGATTGGCAAGATCAAAGTACAAAGAGTCATGGCATGTAGATGATAGAGGATAACAAAAATATAGATCAGATTGGATACTGGAGTTATGAATAATAACATCATGGTGCAAAATGGGGAAGTTAGTATTCATAGTGGGCTTCATGAGACATTCTAGGATTTCCTCCATTAAATCAATGTCACGAGAAACATAAGAAGAATGAGATGATGGATTAGGAATTTGATTTGCCAATTTTCCAACTTTATTACCATCGCACACAGAAACCCTTATTGGAATTGGAAAAGGAGGAGGAAAAATAACAAAAGGAGAAGTAAACTCCTCCTCTGAAACTAGACGTGTCTCATGATTAACAAGAGTTGGTGAAGTAGGAAAATGAGGGTGTTGAGTTTCAGCGTGTAAAGAGATAAGAACCAAGCTCTCAAAATCTTGTTTTAAGAGATCTCGATCCATATATTCTTCAAGAAATTCATAACAAGGTGAAGGAATCGATCAGAAAACTCCTCAACTAATTCATTAGGCTCCATTCTTAAGTGATTGATTCTTTTGCAAACATCTCGATTGTTATACCTATTAAAGGCTTCATGATGCAGGAGAATTCAGCTCAATAACATCATTGTATTTTAGTAGACATAGGGGGTCTTGTGTTTTCAAGGAAGTTGGATTCCTATGTATGTAATCATTAATGTTTCAAGTGATTAGAATAGGAATTAATTAGATATTGTGAGGATATTTGTAAATTCTCTCGAATGTAGGAGAACATGCGAGATTAATGATGATAAGAGAGTTAGAAATCAATTGAAAGTCTTGGACTAGAAAGTGGTTTCATGATTCGAGGAGATAGAGGGGATTCTTAGGGATAAGTAGGAGTCAAAAGTGGACTTAGAGGATATCTAGGATTTAGTTCAACAAATTAAGGATATGAACGAGAATTAGTTCAATAGAACCTTTTGTATAAATGTAAGCCTAAAATTCGTAAAGAGTCAGTAGATAGAGGGGTAAAGGGAGAATAGTTAGTGAGTCAAAGAGTCAAATTGTAAGCCTATAGGGAGGAGAAGAAAGGCCACTGATCATAAAATTAGACAAGAGAGGGAGACTCTTGTGTAAATACTTGTTTATTAATACAAACAACTCGATTCTAAGTTTATATGTGTGTATTGACTAATTCAATTATAATCTATGTGTGAACTTGAGTATTCTATGTACAGAAGTTGCAGGCGGAGTTCGACAAGATACAGAGAAAGAAGAACGATATGTAGAATCGTAATGGATCGGTTGAATCTAGTCGAAGGATCATAGTCAAGATTCTGGAGTGGCTATGTTAAAAACTCACAGAGTTAAGATTAGGAGGGAGTCACCCAGCAGAACAGTGGAAGGAAAAAAAACCTTGAAGAAACCCAAAACCATAGAAGAACATTAAAGAATTGGCGCAAAAACCCAAGTGAAGAGAAGATCGAAGAATTGAAGTGTTGATGCACAGTAGCCATTGGATCTAGAAGATCAACGGATGAGATTTGTTCATGAGGATTAAGTCACATAAGATAGAGCTAAGAAATGAACGACAGTGATTCAATCAAAATAGTGATTGAAGGAGGAAGATGAGAATTGATCCAGATCGTCAAGATCTACGGATGGTTGAAATCGACAGATATCAGGTCAGAAGATGCATGCCGGTTAATCCAAAAAATGGACCCAATATCAATTAAATCATAGTTTAATATCCCCATCAGCTCCGTCCAAAGGAAATAGGCATGTGAAAAAAGCCAGACCTAGACTTTTATAGATTGAGAACTTATAGTTCTCATCGGCTCCGTGAAGGCGTTAAATGTTGGGTAAGTGATCCAATCGATATTATTGTGGACCATCGGATCAACCAGATCCTGATCAATGACTATAAAGCGTCGAGCAAGTTCGTTGATCGGGAAGAGGTGCAGCCATCAGATCAATGGTGGAGGAAGGTCACGATAAGGAAATTGAAAAAGGCAGACCTGAGAAAATTATAGGCATGGCGTTAATTGAATTAAATTCTGGTTGTGTTCATAGATCACATGTAAGAGGTGATGAAGTCGCAGGATGATGGATGCGAGATCGTGATAGCCATTGATCGAGTGGATGAAATCAACAGTGGAAAGTGTGATCGCATCCTGTAGATCGGGAGTTCCGAACGCTAGATTCTGAAGAGTCCTTTTGAAACCCACCATTATGATTGCGATAAAGGAAAGCATCGAGTAATGTTTGAAGACCATGGAAAAGGTGAAAAGATATGGTTTACATGTGTTGTGGAATATTTATATTATGTAAACATTATAATAGAAATAAAGTGTTGATAGGAAGTCTATGGGTAAGTCTGTGAATAACCATAGTTATAGAGTGGGGTTGGTTATATATGTGTGGGCTTAAGGATTGATTAATGTTAAATGAAGGGAGAGTATAGTGTCCCGATGTAAAGGATGGATTAAGGGTAGACTATAGAAAGTCTAATGAAATGTTTCCGAATGAGGATTAAATGAAGGGGCCTTAACCTTAGCTTATCAAGGTTTGACCAATCAGGTCAATGAATTTCCTGGGACGAATGAATGCATTTTTACATGCATAATGTGGGTATAGCGGGGTTTACCCTGCGTCATAGTGCTATTAGAGCTAGTTAAAGATCTTTTTTATTAAATCAGAATTGTGGAGAATGCAAGTGTGATTTCAAAAGAAAGAAGAGATCAAGTTATTTGAATCTGATAAGTAGAAGGCATAAGATAAGATGAGAGTAAGTGATTCTCTTAAGAAGAGATTGTAGAAGCATAAGGAAAGCACAATGATGTTTGTTTTTCTAAGGAAAGTGGAGGTTCACTCAAATGTGAAGAATGGATGGAAACTTCTTGTGAATCCATGCAGTGGCAGTGAACCTGAAGAATGCGATTGAAGGTTGGATAGAGAGGATAAAAGTATTCTCAGAAGGAAGATGAGAAAAAAGATTTTGAAAGCTTGGGAAGGATCTTTGATTTGAATAACATTGATACATAGATGGCAGTAAAGGAAGGTGAGAAGATTGCAGCAACCTAGATCAAGGAGTGCTCAATTGGTTCCAAAGGAAAGAACCAGAGAAATGCTAAGAGAATAAGCTCATAAGGGAGAGTCTTAGTGAGGCATATGTGGCAAGACGAAGACTTGTTACTGCAGAAGTATTGTTTCATCTCACAAAGGCAATTCCATAGAATATGTGGGTAGAATTGCTAAGGGATGAAGAAAGCTGGTAAGACTTTCTGAGTGAAAGAAGAGATGGTTAGAACCTAGTATTTCATTTTTGAATGAAGTACAAGAGGATAGTTGTGTTCTTAAAAGGTGCAAATGAGTTGTATCCTAGAAGGAGCAGAGAGAAGTGCTCAAAGAGGTTCCAGAGAATAGAGAACCAAGTGCTCGCCAAAATACCAAGTATAGAGGAAAGCTTGGCGAGGTAAGTGGTAGCAGGGAGGACTTACTATTCCAAAGGCTTGATGCAGCTCATAGTAAATGAGTGAGGAACTCATGAAGATAGAGAAGAAGATTACTAATGATAGTCATAATAGAGATAACAGAGGTTCTAAGGAAGACCACAACAGAAGAAAAGTGAAGAGGGAGGATGCCAAGGTAAATGGCAAAAGGATGAGTCAAGAGGAAATTGACAAGGAGATTGCTGAGATGAAAGAGCAACTCAGTATATTATGGATGATACTAGAAGAAAGCCAAATACAAGATTGGGTCTTGAGGAAAAAGCCAGTGAAGTGGCATAAATTACAGAGAAGGCTACGATAAAGATAAGTGAAGAGCCTGGTGGAAGAATTCAGAGAGGCTGAGTTAGAAATGGAAGTGTCCATTTGTGAACCAGAACAGGGTGATGTTTTGGGTGAGGATGAAGACTGGAGAATGTGGAAGATCTTATGAATCATACAAAGGATTCAAAGCAGCAAGGCTATATGATGACTGAAGCATCAAGTGAGACCACAAGGTCTTATGTTTTTAGAATTGATAGTTTGTGTATGGTTGCATGTATTGCAGGAGAAAAGGAACCTTTTGAAGATGTCTTCAGAATAGATGAAAATCTAGAAGTAAAAGGTCACAAAGAAAACTTCTCAGAAAAGGAAGAATTTGACTAGATACAACAGAAAGAGTCTATGGAAGCTGTCATAGAGATGGAAGATTAAGATCTTATTCTGATGAAGAATGAAGGAATATTGTCTTAGAGATGTAATCTAATGAATTTGATAAATGTTATTGATGAAGAACAAATGCAGTAGAATATTAATGCAGATGGTGAGACAAGAATAGCTCTGGAAGAAGGGTTACAAAGGGACAACAAGGAAAAATGTATTGAAGAAGAAGGACATCTATTGAAAGATATTATGAAAGAAGAATTCTATGCAAAAGATTTAGCAAAGGGAGAAAGGACATCTAATGATTTGTCAATAACAAAGGAAGGTATGGAAAATTGTGTGAAATTTCCAAATTCTACTCCAATTGAAATTATTGAGTTATATGGAAAATTAGACTTTCAAAGAAGGGAGTTGGAAAAGAAGAGGATATATACTCAGGATAGATTGCTAAGAAAGGAAGACAAAGAAATTGTCATGAATGGAAATCATAAGGAAAAGGAGATGGTAATGAAAGTTCAACAAATTGACATTACAGATGGAGGAGTTCATTATTGTGAACCAAAACAGAGAGATATCATTGAAACAGATGATACGGAGGAGAGACTAACTAACAATCTCATGAATTCTTTTGAGAATTCAAATCAGCATATTGATGTGCTAATAAAGGAGGAGAAATCAGAGAATCATACTGATGTGTTCCCAGAGAAGGAAAAAGTAATGAGGCCTTATATTTTTAATTCTGATAATCATTTTATGATTATAAGATTTGTTGAAAATGAGACCGACATGTTTCAAATTTTAGAACTGAAGAAGACTGGAAGTTGCCAAGACAAACATGCAGCTGAGGAAAAAGAAAAGCACAAAGATAGTATGCTTGAATAAGCTAAACTGATTGTTAGAATCAGTCAAGAATGTGAAGGACAATTACTGAGGGTTGTCAAGGAAGAAGAAGGAAAATATGTTGGAACTGATGAAAAACACACTGATGTATTTGACAGGAATCATGTACAAAGGAAATTGGAGGACAATTTACTTTTTGAAAGTAAATTTACAGATATTGAACAAAGATTGTTTGGACAGCAGCAAGAGGGTAAGGATGAAATGGTAGTAGTAAGGATCCAACAACTTCAAAGAGAAGACAATAAACAACAGTTTGAAGATGAGAGGACAGAGTACAACAAAAATTGGCAAAGTAATTATCAGTCAAAGGATAAATTGGACATAGACATTGAAAGAATAATAAGGTTGATGATGAAGGTGCCTCAGAAGAAAACAACAGTAAGAAGACCAAGGAGCAGTAGAAAGAGAAAGACATCAGTAGATTGTGAAAGCTTAGCTAATGTAGCAAAGCAACATAAAGTGTGGAAACCTGGAGGACAACAACAAACAACATCAACAACCAAAGGAAAATTACTGAACAAAGTATGGGACCTAGGGAGACAAAGGAAAAAAATCACATGATTAGGAGATCATGATTATTTTAACCTTGGGAGTCTGATGCAGGAGCATGCAGCTCAACAACATCATTGTATATTAGTAGACATAGGGGGTCTTGTATTTTCAAGGAAGTTGGATTCCTATGTATGTAATCATTAATGTTTCAAGTGATAAGAATAGGAATTAATTAGATATTGTGAGGATATTTGTAAATGCTCTCAAATGTAGGATAACATGAGAGATTAATGATGATGAGAGAGTTAGAAATCAATTGAATGTTTTGGACTAAAAAGCAGTTTCATGATTTGAGGAGCTAGAGAGGATTCTAAGGGATAAGTAGGAGTCAAAAGTGGACTTAGAGGATATTTAGGATTTAGTTCAGCAGATTAAGGATCTGAACGAGAATTAGTTCAACAGAACCTTTTGTATAAATGTAAGCCTAAAAGGCATAAAGAGTCAGTAGGTAGAGGGTAAAGGGAGAATAGTTAGTGAGTCAAAGAGTCAAAGTGTAAGCCTACAGGCAGGAGAAGAAAGGCCACTGATTAGAAAATCAGGCCAGAGAGAGAGACTCTTGTGTAAATACTTGTTTATTAATAGAAACAACTTGATTCTGAGTTCATCTGTGTGTATTGAGTAATTCAGTTATAATCTGTGTGAACTTGATTATTCTGTGTTTAGAAGTTGCAGGCGGAGTTTGGCAAGATACAGAAAAGTAAGAACGATATGAAGAATCCTAATGGATTGGTCGAGTCTAGTCGAAGGATCATAGTCAAGATTTTGGAGTGGCTGTGTTAAGAACTCGCAGAGTTAATCTCAGGAGGGTGTCATGCAAAAAAATAGTGGAAGGAACAGAAACCCTGAATAAACCCAAAACCACAGAAGAACAATAAAGAATTGGCGTAAAAAACCAAGTGAAGAGAAGAGCGAAGAAGTGAAGTGTTGATGCATAGTAGTCATTGGATCTAGAAGATCAATGGATGAGATTTGTTCGTGATGGGAAACCAGGATTAAGTTGCATAAGATAGAGCTATGAAATGAACAGTGGAGATTCAATCTAAGTACTGGCGGAAAGAGGAAGACGAGAACTGATCTGGATCGTCAAGTTCTACGGATGGTTGAAATTGACGGATATCATGTCAGAAGATGCATGATAGTTAATTCAAAAATTGGACCTGATATCGATTAAATCACAGTTTAGTATTCCCATCAGTTTCATCCAAAGGAAATAGGCATGTGGAAAAAGTTGGACCCGAACTTTTATAGATTGAGGACTTATAGTTCTCATTAGCTCCATGAAGGCATTAAACGTCAGGTAAGTCATCCACCCGATATCATTGTGGACCGTTAGATTAAGAAGATCTTGATTGATGGCTATAAAGCATTTAGAAAGTTCGTTGATTAGGAAGAGGTGCAGCCACTGGATCATGGTAAGATCGACGCTGGAGGAAGGTCACAATAAAGAAATTGAAAAAGGCTGACCCAAGAAGAGTATAGGCATATATTTAATTGAATTGAATTCCGGTTGTGTTCACAGATCACATGTAAGAGGCAATGAAGTTGCAGGATGATGGATGTGAGTTTGTGATAGCCATTGATCAGGTGGATGAAATCAATGGTGGAAAGTGTGATCACATCCCACAGATTGGGAGTTTTGAACACTAGATTCTAAAGAGTCCTTTTGAAAGCTACGATTGCGATTGCGATAAAGGAAATCATCGGGTAATGTGCAAAGACCGAGGAAAAGGTTAAAATGTATGGTTTACATGTGTTATGGAATATCTCTATTATGTAAACATTATAATAGAAATAAAGCGCCAATGGGAAGTTTAGGGGTAAGTCCGTGAATAACCATAATTATAGAGTGGGGTTGGTTATATATTTGCAAGCTTAAGGATTGATGAAAGTTAAATGAAGGGAGAGTATAGAGTCCCAATGTAAAAGATGGATTAAGGGTAGACAATAGAAAGTCTAATGAAATATTTCTGAATGAGGATTAAATGAAGGGGCCTTAACCTTAGCTTATGAAGGTTTGTGATACGGATTCAAATGGGAACGCAACAAATTACAGAGATAACCATAAACACAGAGATGCAGCGGAAATAATACTTCATCTCATTAATGGAAAATATTGAAATATGTGTTTGGGAAAAGTGATTGCCTATCATTTATTTTGTCAACACGAGGGTTTCGTAAACTTGTGAAGCATGTGTGCATTGTATGTGCTAGAAATTGTCTTTCAGTTTCGATCAATCTAACTACAGAATAATGAAAACCAATTCATCTAATGTATGAAATCAAATAATGAAAATGAAATCAACTATCATGTGTAATAGAAAACAACTAATGTATACTTAGTTACTCCAGCATTCAATTATGAAGTGTTACCTTCTTGAGATGATGTGTAAGCAACTATTTATACTTTAACTTCTAATGTCCTAGAAAATCAAGTAAAGTGTGCAGAAAATAACACAGTAATTGCATGTATCAAATATTCAACCATTCAGTCTTGAAATATGATTAAATCAATTTCCTAGAATGATATTTAGGAATATCGGTTAATGCAATTAAATCAGGATCTTAAAAGAAAATATAAAAGCATGAAAAATTAAAGCTCAATGATTGCACAGGTTGAATATTCAATCACCCAATTTGAAGTCACCTTCTTGGCTTGATCCTTTATTCAATCATACAATGAATTGATAGTTTGATCTAAGAAAGTAAATAACAGAACATGAAAGGAAACTAAATAACTGTGAGCCCTTGCCTCAAAGTTCATCTAATTAGAAAATACATAAATCTTCCCTATTGAAATGTTTTTAGAAAAGCAAATATTATACAGTCATTCTAAAACTAATACTAAGAAAGAAAATGAACTTTAATCTATAAAAGCAATTAAATCTCGCAATCATTAGATGGCCATTCCAATGGTGTATGAGGATGGCAAGTGAAGAAGCTCCATATGCAAGCAAAACTAAATCTTCAAATCTCTAGGTATGAGCTTCCAAATTCTGTATGAAAAGCATGAACATTTCTCCAACTTTACACATGTCTTTCAAAGGAAAAGGCTCTCCTATTTATACAAAAACAAAAGAATCTTCCCTATTTAATGAAGGTCCACTAAAATCTCATATAGTTACAACCAAATAGCTCATAATGAGACACATATACCCTAAGTGTCACATAGAGTTTGTTATAGATCTAATATGAAAATATAAGACAATGCAAATAAACCCAAGAAATAACAAGATCTGAATATAGATAGAAATGGTTCACTTTATTGATCAAACCCTTAAGGTAGGGCAACACCATATATTCACTCCTTAAGGAAGGAGAACACTCCACAAGCCATATGCTTATTCATACAATAATCCTTGACATCCCTCAATGTGGAGTCTCTAGCCTCTTTATAGGCCTCATACATATAATACCATGGGTAAATTACCATGGTTCCCTCAATACCATCTATCTAATACCATGGGCCCATTACATTATTACTAACTACTTGTGGTCCCTTACATGATATAGGTTAACCACCTTATTTATTACTATGGCCCATCCCATTATTATATTATTCCCTTGGGTACCTCGCTTTGTACCCCATGTTATCCCCCCTAGGTATATAACATTCCACCCCCCTTAACATGTTTCATCCCCGAAACATGAGAAGAATACAAATAATAAGATCTACTCAAAAGAGTAGTCCACTGGTACCATGCACGTGCAACTAACCATCCAAGAGAAAGGTGAACCCTCGATCTCGCTGGTGCCTCACTCGCTTGAGATGGAAGTTGATCGTGGCAGCTCTTCTGTGTTGATGCGTGGTAGGTGGATCTTCGCTCCTCTCTATCTGTCATGCGGGGCTTGTTGTCCTTGTCGCTAATTGGTTGCCATTTTGTTGGTTGTTTTCTTGCGGGGTGATGTGGGTGATGATATGTTGAAGTTTTAACCCACGGTGTCTTTTTATTTAATTCACCCTGCTGTGGTGTCTTATCTTCCAATATTACTTCAACCACTGAGCCCTCATCTGATGTATCAGCACCTGTATCCTTTTCTGCTTCAGCCTCTGTTTGTGTTTGATTGTCGATCATCAATGGCTCATCATCTGATATGTTAGTCGTTGGAACATCTTCTGCGTCAACCTTAATGGACTCTACATGTTTATTGATGGAAATATCCTGTAATGTAATTTTCTTCTTTTTATACTAGAGCTTCAGAAATTTTTTCTGCACATTAATATTGATAGTACCCACGGATTCCATCCAAGGATATCCCAAAACAACATCCATATTATCCATCTCTGAAGTATAAAAATCACCATGCAACACATACTTATCCATAGAAATCTTCAAATCCTTATACACTTGAACATCCTCATCATCCACCTGTGTTTTTTCAATGTACTTTGCTGGAACTTGCAATTTTTTTGCCAAATTAACATTCATAAAATTATGCTTGCAACTAGGATTTCTAGATACAATGATTTTCTCCTTCTGAATCAATCCATGAACCTGCAATAAGGAGACACCCGTAGAAAATAACCCCTTACGTGTCTCATTTTCCTTTTTTCTAGTCCGAGACCATTTGTCTAAAATGACTCTTTCAAATTCTGCATTTGAAAGTTTGGACAACTGCTTGTCGTCAAGTGAGAAATACCATTTATGAGCCTCATCTCTGAAATTAAGCCACACTGAATCCTTCCAATTTTTTGCCCATACCAACTTAGTTTTCTCTATGTATTCTTCAATAGTAGGACCATTATCCTGCCCTGTAAAACATAGAACCGCCATGAAGAGGGTTTTGAAAAAAATTCACTTACTTGGCGAAAGTTTGAAATGGCCACAATTCCGTCAATATTGCTCAGAATCCCTATTATGAGCTATTTTCAGAAATGGAACAACCATTCTGCATCTTCCCATGTGGTATAAATCCTGATCTAGGCACTGGAATTGCCGATCCACGCTGCAACTGTCCCACCGTCACAAAAAATTGCTGAAAAATAGCTGATTTTAAATCAGCGATATCTCCCTTATCCGGACTCCGATTCAACTGATTTTTTTTTTTAAATCGGGTATTTTTTCACAAAGAATCCAGATCTGCAATTAGATTTTGTAGATATTGCACCAAGACATCCAGATCTACGCCACAAACTCGCTGCCCCAAAAAATTGTCTACAACACCACTGATTTTTAGATCAGTGATATCTCCTTCATCCGGACTCCGATTCGGCCAATTTTTTTTTTGAAATCGAATATTTTTTCACAAAGAATCCAGATATACAATTAGATTTTGCAAATTTTGCACCAAAACATCCAAACCTGCGCCACAAACTCGCTGCCCAAAAAATTGTTTGCAACACCACTGATTTTTATATCAGCGATATCTCCCTCATCCAGACTCCGATTCGGCCGATTTTTTTTTTTTGAAATCAGGTTTTTTTTCATAGAGAATCTATATCTGCATTTATATTTTGCAAATTTTGCACCAGAACGTCCAGATATGTGCCACAAACTCGCTGCCCCAAGAAATTGTTTGCAACACCACTGATTTTTAGTTCAGCGATATCTCTCTCATCCGGACTCCGATTCTGCTGATTTTTTTTTTAAAATCGGGTATTTTTTCACAAAGAATCTAGACATGCAATAATATTTTATAGATTTTTCCCCAAAATGTACAGATCTGATCTGCAAACTTGCTACCCCATAAAATTCCTGCAAAAAATAAAAAAACAAATCTCCACTTTTGCCCAAGAAAGTGCTTTGATACCACTTGTTATAGATCTGATATGAAAATATAAGACAATGCAAATAAACCCAAGAAATAACAAGATCTGAATATAGATAGAAATGGTTCACTTTATTGATCAAACCCTTAAGGTAGGGCAACACCATATATTCACTCCTTAAGGAAGCAGAACACTCCACAAGCCATATGCTTATTCATACAATAATCCTTGACATCCCTCAATGTGGAGTCTCTAGCCTCTTTATAGGCCTCATACATATAATACCATGGGTCATTACTATGGTTCCCTCAATACCATCTATCTAATACCATGGGCCTATTACATTATTACTAACTACTTGTGGTCCCTTACATGATATAGGTTAACCACCTTATTTATTACTATGGCCCATCCCATTATTATATTATTCCCTTGGGTACCTCCCTTTGTACCCATGTTATCCCCCCTAGGTATATAACAGAGTTCTAATCCAAATAAGAAATGATGAGACACCTCATAGAGTTACAATCCAAATAGGACACATATCCTTCTTTAACCTTTATCCAAATATCCTTTGAAGGGAATTCGAATTTGAGCACTAGAGGCCACATAAGGGTGCCTTGGAAGCTTCCAAATAACCTACACGTCATGAAACTCAAACCATGTATATAGATACATGAAACCATGTTAATTTCCTATTTTTTAATCATAAATTTACTTTAAACACATAAAATAAATAACTTTAGTAAATAAGGATCCTAACCCATTTATTTATGAAAATGGTGGCTAATGAAAGGTTATATGGTTATGGATATGTGACATGCGAGTGAAATGGTGGCGATTAAGGTGAAAGTGGATGTCATTTTGAAGACATTTTGGAGGCCCAACATACCCCCCAACTAGAGTAATTGCATGTCCTCATGAAAATATTGCAATAATTCCTTTGATGAGCTTAGCTTATACCATATGTCCTTAAACTTTGCATTCGACAATTTTATTTATTTTTACAAAGTATTATTTGTCGTACATTGAATTGCAACATGTTTGGAAGAATGCATCTTCAAAATCAGCCATATAGTGTGCTCATAATTTAGGCATTATTTGCAAATCATATAACTTTTCTAACCATAATGCAATCATAATTGATTAGGACAAGTATGTTAGGATGAAATGAAAATGTGTGATGGTGTATGATATATGAATATGAAATGATGTCCCTTCCCCCCAACTAAAGATATGACAATGTGAAAGAGGAACTGAGGAATTTCCCAAAGTTACAGGTTTAGTATTTCACAAAATTGCATGACTAAAAATTAGAAAACCACATACCTTTACTTACCTTCAATGTGCATGAGTTATAGAAATTGAAGAGTGTGGCTGCTTCTAGATCATGGAATGAAATGTAGAATTCATCTGCTTCTTAGTTCCATAAATGGTGGATGAGGTTGTGAAGTGGATTCTTTATTTCTGTTGCTAAATCCATTGTATCTGCTACAAAATGTTGAAATGATATAGTCTTGAATCACTATAAAACTGATGGTAAAACTCTAGTCATGTGAATAAATGTGTGAGTGTCGAGCATGAAGAGAGGTCATTGGATTACAAACCATTGATGAATGTCATTAACCAGTGCGAGGCAAACTCACCATTAATATCAACGAGTGCTAAGGTACCTAAGTACATCTTGTGAAGGGCGATCAAATGATCCGATTTCGAGCCACTTGCAAGATCCAACGATCAAGGAACATTGATGTATTCCCATGATTTTTGGTGAGAAAGCCTCTCATTAAGGCATACAATCCTCAAGGTACTAATGAGGACTCTAGACTTGGACCTAGATAATGTGTCGATATCGATAGGACAAGGCTTGTTAGAAGGAAGGCTTTAAGGAATCCTCCATCATCTAACACGAGTATGAAACAATGATTTTGAAGGACTGTGAATGGAAAATTTTTGCAGTGGATCAAGTTTTATTCAACGGAAAGGAAAATGACAAGTGAATGGAAACTAAAAGGACAAATCAACATGTAAGTGAGTTGAATGTCGTTATGAAAATGGGTTATGAGTTAGTGAAAGCAAGGAAGGAAAATATAGTTTCTATGAATGAAAATGAATAGTGAAGGAAAATGAGATGAGAATTTTATTGACTGACTAAGTGAAATGCAATGCGACTGCAAAGGAAATGAGATGAGGGTTTTATTGAGTGAAGGAGTATGGATGCAATGGAAATATTGGCATCTGAAAGGCTTGCAACTGTTGGATCTGATATGTATTAGCATGTGCTCATGCGTTGATGTTTCATCTCTGTTGCTGCTCTGATCATTTTCTTGTGAAATAAATGTGGTCTTTGAGAGACACTATTTGCTTATGGTCATCTGTTCTTCCTCCTGGAACCTGCAAAAAACTAGTACTTCTTCTCTAATGGATTGTAAGGTTATCAAAATAGAGAGGTGACCAATCTCTCTATTAATGACATTTATATATAAAAAATAAGAATTGGTACTATTAAACAAGTTCATGAAAGAAAACCAAAAGAGTTTATACCTGTGTCGAAAGTAGTGCCTCAAGTTACATCATGTTTCTTTTCAACAATTTCTTTATTCTTTACAATTTCAAAATCTGATAATAACTTCTTTATTTTGTAGATCTCATCTACGTGTTTCCAATGACGCTTGAATCATCAAATTCTAATGTCATATGCGAAAGTTAAACTGTTTTGAAATTTTTATGAAACAATGAAAATTGTCATGTAAATTGTGGCATGGGAACATTATGCTATAGTGAAAGATGATGTAAGCAGATGAAATATTTAGAATGCATTGTTTGACAAATAAATCATTGAGTTAAATGCATAGTTTCATAATTGTTGATTATCTACAGAATCGTTGTATAGTTGCGGAATTGTCGATTAGCTGCAGAATCTGCACAGTTTCTGTAGCTAAAATCATAAATAAACAACCCAAGTCAGTAAATAACCAAAAATGAATTCAAAGAGCAAGAGACAATGTTGTGGTTTACTGAAGCCAAAATCCAGTGATAATTGCAATGCCTCTTATTAGAAATTTTTATTTTTATTTTATTTTTTATATTTTTTGCCTGAACTAAACTATACCCTTTTTCCACAATAATGTAATTTACATTTAAAACCCTGGCATCACCATACTAAATATAGATGGTGAAGCACTGTTGCAAAATACGCATTATGAAAAACAAAAGAACATAAGTTTTAACCCCAATGTCCATTCTGAATTTGCAGCAGTGGAAACAATAAGTAGAAAATCCTCAATGGTGGCACTGGAAAATGAGAAATTCAATCAAAAAGGTAATGCATCATCAAAATTTTCAGAGATATAGAGTGCGGTAGGCAAAATTGTACATACAACCAAGAGAAAAACAAGGTCATGCCTAATATTGGTGGTGTATAGTTGCTCAATCTCGCATCATCTAAAATTTGAACCCAGAAGGGCACTAACATCCTTATGAACAGAGCCATGAAATAAACCCAATTTTAGAAGGGAAGAGTCACCTGAACAATAAAGGTAGCACACTGAGATGTGGTCTCGGCTGACTCTAAGGAAGCCAGATGACTCCATCTGATGATATTATAACCCTGAAATTGAACATTGAGCCAGCACAAGTTCCACAGCCTTCTCAAAGAGCCGGATCGAATCCAGACTATTCAACCATCGTCAAGCAGCTTCCTCAGCACAATCTCAAGGAAAATCCCCAAACCTCCTTTGTAGCTCCTTTTCACATGTTTTTCTTATGTGGCAGCAAATCCATATATTTCAATGATAGACAACCACAATCTTGATTTCTTCAAACAATTGTAGCATCCAAAATCAGATTTGCATGGCTGCAACTTCTATCTATGCATTAAATTCTAAATCTGTTTTTTTCTCACGTAGTCAGTGAAACAGTGTCCTGAAAAATATCTGATTTCTCTCAAACGGTTGTAAAATTGAGGAAACGGTTTTTGGGTTATTTAATTTGCCCTATCCTAAGAAAAACCTATGTCTTGGTTTTCCTAAAAAAAAATTTCATTTCTCCAAAAATCGCATTTAAAAGTTGACATTTTTCATTTGTTACGCATTTGTCGCAAATACTCAGGAAACTGTTGGCCATGAAATTAAATAATGGTTGTTGCTTCTCCTGCCAATCTCATGCTGTTTTGAAGCACAAAGCTCTGTGGCCTTTATTGGAAAGCAATATATTCAGGAGTTGGAAGATATTAGGTTGAAAGTTCAAGCTTTAATAGATGCGAGCATTAATTCATTTAATAGAACCTTGATTTTCACACTTTTTTTTTGACAGAGATAGATAAAAAGAGCAAGGTACTAGAAGAACATGAGAAACAAGCTTATGAAAACGGTTTGGTGAGTTGAATGAAGATCTTAAAACAAGGTTGTCAACAAGCAAGTGTTAAACCAAGATCTGGAGAAAAGGGTAGACAAAGAGTCCTATTGCTTCCTGGTTTCATATGTTTGACTCCACCTTTGACTATGGTCTTGAGCTGGCTTTTTTATCGATCTGGGTTGTGTGACTAGGATAGAATGCATGTCGAGACGATTCCAGAGATGCCCATGTGGCCTGTTTCTTCGTTTGACACCTGTAACCTACTAAACCATGGAAGTAGCTATGGGACACATAGTTAGCTACAAAATAGGCTACGTTCTACAGCTAATTTGCAAAAACTTATTCAAATAACATGAACATGACACAACGTTTTGAAGGTCACTACAAACCATAACCAGTCAATCTGGCTGGTTGAACCTGCCAAAGCAGTTGGATCAGAATAAAACCACCTTACCAATCTATTTTGACTCCTCTTTGGTGTGAACGACCAGACGAGCTGGCTCGTATGATACAGTTCAGAACACATGCAAAGAATATTAGAATTTAGAACTGTTTTTGAGCTATGTTGCACAAACCGCAACCTCTTCAAGCATGATTTATTTTTTATTTTTTATTATGATGGATTTTTGAATTTTGGATTCCAAGCTAATTTTTTTTTCGTTGCAGGTTGCATTAGAGCCAATTATCAATTTGTCAGTTCTCTTAAAAAAAAAAATGATCATTTTTATTTAAAATTCTACATTTTCCATAGTCAAAAACACCAAGAATTTTTTTATGTTATTTTTTTTATTGAAAATCTAACATGATTTCTATATATTTTTTTTTAGTTTTTTTAAAGAATAAAAACATGATTTTTTTTTTTTTATTGAAAATACTTTTGTAATGTTAATGAAAAAAGGCAAGAAAAAAAATAAAATTCTAGAAGATTTTAAAGTCTAAAAAATTAAAAAAAATGCAATCAAGAACAAAAAAAAAAAAGCAATCAAGCTTGATTTTATTTCTTTATCCTACTTGAAAGATTTTTTTATTTTTTATAAGTACATGAATGTTTCTAATGGAGCCATTTATGGATTAAACATTCTAAAATGTTCACATCCAAATTTGCAAAATGTACCTAATTGTGCACCAGGACATGAGAAATCATTTTAAGCTTTAGATTTGATACAAGGATCTCTTGAAGAATTGATTAATATTGTGGCATAACAACTTCTTGATACCATTCCTCAATGTAGTCATTAGGCTCCATTCTAGATCCTTTGTCCATAAATGGTTAATAAAAACAAAAACAAATAAAATACACTTTAAACTGGAAGTTAGTTCCTATGCACACATCCTCGGCAACGGCGCCAAAATGTTAGGGCAAAGTGATTTCCTATCATTTAATTTGTCAACTCGGGCGTTTCGTAAACTTTTGAAGCATGCATGCACTGTATGTGCTAGAAATTGTCTTTCAGTTTAGATCAGTCTAACTACAAAATAATGAAAACCAATTCATCTAATCTATGAAATCAAATAATGAAAATGAAATTCAACTAACATGTGAAATAAAAAACAACTAATGTATACTTAGTTACTCCAGCATTCAATTATGAAGTGTTACCTTCTTGAGATGATGTGTAAGCAACTATTTATACTTTAACTTCTAATGTCCTAGAAAATCAAGTAAAGTGTGCAGAAAATAACTCAATAATTGCATGTATCAAATATTCAACCATTCAATCTTGAAATATGATTAAATCAATTTCTTAGAATGATCTTTAAGAATATCAGTTAATGCAATTAAATGAGGATCTTAAAAGAAAATATAAAAGCATGAAAAAGTAAAGCTCAATGATTGCATAGGTTGAACATTCAATCACCCAATTTGAAGTCACCTTCTTGGCTTGATCCTTTATTCAATTATACAATGAATTGATAGTTTGATCTAAGAAAGTAAATAACAGAACATGAAAGGAAACTAAATAACTATGAACCCTTGCCTCAAACTTAATTCAATTAGAAAATACATAAATCTTCCCTATTGAAATGTTTTTAGAAAAGCAAAGATTACACAGTCATCCTAAAACTAATACTAAGAAAGAAAATGAACTTTAATCTATAGAAGCAATTAAATCTCACAATCATTAGATGGTCATTCCAATGGTGTATGAGGATGGAAAGTGAAGAAGCTCCATATGCAAGCAATACTAAATCTTCAATTCTCCAAGTATGAGCTTCCAAATTATCTATTAAAAAATTAGCATTTCTCCAACTTTACACGTCTTTCAAAGGAAAAAGCTCTCCTATTTATACAAAAACATAAGAAGCTACCCTATTTAATGAAGATCCACTAAAATATCATATAGTTACAACAAAATAGCTCATAATGAGACACATATCCCCTAAGTGTCACATAGAGTTCTAATCCAAAAAAGAAATGATGAGACACCTCATAGTGTTACAATCCAAATAGGACACACATCTTTCTTTGACCTTTATCCAAATCTCCTTTGAAGGGAATTCGAATTTGAGCATTAGAGACCACATAAGTGTGCCTTGGAAGCTTGCAAATAACCTACACATGTCATCAAACTCAAGCTAGATATATAGATACATGAGACCATGTTAATTTCCTAGTTTTTAATCACAAATTCACTTTAAACACATAAAATAAATAACTTTGGTAAATAAGAATCCTAACCCATATATTTATGAAAATGGTGGCTAATGAAAGGTTATATGGTTATGGAGATGTGACATGTGAGTGAAATTGTGGCGATAAAGGTTAAAGTGGATGTCATTTTGAAGACATTCTGGAGGCCCAACAATATGCTTACAAATAGGAATGGAAATAAACCAGCTACGGTGATGCTAGGGTCAAGGGCATTTTTATTAATGGACAATAATAGAAAACCCTAAACAACCAAAACCCTAACTTGAAGAGATGTAAAACCAAGAGTTTATGGGCCCTGTTGGGGTGAGTTGGATAGCCAACTTCCCAGGGTCACAAGTTGGTCATATTATCACTGTTTGATGTGCATGATAGCCCATTGGAAATATCTCTCCAAGGACTATGACAAAAAATACGATTTTCGACAAAAAATTGTTGGCAGTAGATTTCTAAAAAAGCATCGTTTATGGGCTCAAAACAGCTCCGGATGTTTAGGACCCGAAAAATTGCTAAAAATAGTAAACTGTGCTACAATTAAGGAAACTGAAAAAATGAAAGAAGAAATGGTGTGAGTCGAAGTGGAATTGGCGGGTGGCCACCAATATCCACCTGGATCATTCCTCCCCCCTTAGGAAGCAATGGTCCCCATTGCTTTGAGTTCCTCCATGAGATGATGAAACTTCTGCTAAACTTGGTCCCTAGTGAGCTACTTGCCCTGGTGAAGGAGTTGGCCTACTTTGACAACTCGATACGGTTGTATGTTTTGCTAGTGAGTGTGCTTGATCTATGTTTCCATGATCTGATCAGTTGCAGCTTGTTCCATGCAATCTGGATTTAACTCTATGTGCGTGAGCTGTTTTGCAATGTCGGATGTGTCTAGTAATGGTGGAAAGTATGGCCAAAGGCAGTCCACATTGAACACTGGGTACAGGCCAAGGAATGGGGGAATGTTGAGCTCAAATGCATTGTCTCCCATAGCCTTGGTAATGGTTTAAGGACCATATCAGAGTGGTTTGAGTTTTCGATAGGCTCCAGTAAGGCATTCCTTTTACAAATGCAACCAGACTTTGCCGTCCACCTAAAACTTGTGTGGCACCTGATGTTGATCATGTCACTACTTGTACTTGGCATTTGATTTCTCTAGAATGTCATGGACCTATTGGCGAATATGTTGGATGGGCTCAATGAAGTTGTTTGCCTTATTTGTTTCAGACTGGACATGAGCCGAATCTACATGAGTAGCTGTAAATGGCATGGCCACATCAATGGGACATAGTGGTTGGAATCCCAAGCCCACCTAAAAGGGGTTGTGGCCAGTCGAGGTATCAAGAGCATGGTTGTAGCTATGTTGAACATAGGGGAGGCTCTCATCCCATGTGCGTGGATGCTTTGAGTTGTACATGTGCAGAATGTGTACGATCATCCTGTTGACAACCTCTATCTGGCCATCAGTTTGAGGATGGAAGGTTGTGGACTTAGTGAGTTTGGGGTCCAGCATTGAGCGGACACTGGACCAAAATGTACTAAGGAACCTGGTGTCCCGATCTGAGATGATAGACTGTGGGATCCCAAAGTGTACCCACACTCGTTCAAAGAAGAGTTTAGCAGTGGCTTCTGTTGTGATATTCTTCTTGGAGGCTGCCATAATGGCCATCTTTGAGAACCTGTCATCGACCAAAAAACAAAGTCATTTCCATGCTTAGTGGAAGGAAAGCCTGACATGTAATCTATGGAGATGGATTCCTAGGGTCAACTAGGGGTAGGAAGCGGGGTATAGAGGCCTTGCTTCTTGATGGTCGGTTTGGCAATGGCGCAGGCAGTGCATGATCTGATGTACTTCCTGACATCCTGTCAAAGATTCGGCAAATAGAAATACTTTTGCAGTACTACCACCACTTTCTAGAGCCCAAAATGCCCAGCAGTGCAACTGTAGTGTGCTTCTCAAATCATTTTGGCAGACTCGCTTGAAGGAACATAAAGGTGACCCAGGTGGCATAACAGGGCATCCTGGAGGTGAAAATCTGGAACATGCTGACCCTCCAAGAGTGTCTGGTATCTGTGGCCAAATTCTAGGTCAGTTTTGTATAGAAGTGGCCAATCAGAAGTGTCATACCCACAAGAGTTGAGCACGGTGGTTAACGCCATGATAAGTGGCCAACTGAGGTAATCTGCAACATTATTGGCACTGCCCTTCTTATAGTTGATATTCAAATGGAACTGTTGTAGGTATTTGGACCACTTCTGATGGTGATCATTCTGCAATTTCCCTTGGGTCTTTATGAACTGCAGGGGTTGGTGGTCTGTGTGGATGACTGTTTCCTTCTCTAAAATGTAATGCTTCCATTATCGGCAAGCTTGCACAATGGAATACATCTCTTTTTCATAAGTGGGATACTTCCGGACTGTGTCTGAAAGTGTCTCACTATGATATGCCACTAGATACCTGTATTGAGTAAGGACTGCCCCAATAGCATAGTCAAAGACATCTGTCTTGACCTCAAATGGTTGTTGCAAGCCTAGTAATGCGAGAACTGGTGCCGAGTAGAGGCGATCTTTCAACTTTGTGAATGCCTTCTGTTGAGATTCAGACCAAAAGAATTTTTCTTTCACTCCTCCCTTGGTGACTTGACTTAAGGGCCAAATGATATGATAAAATCCCAACACAAACCTGTGATAGAAGTTGGCAAGACCTAGAATGCTGCGAAGCTCTGTCAGAGTGGTTGGAGATGACCAATCCCGAATGACTTGGATCTTGGCTGGATCCACATGGACCCCCTGTTCATCAATAATGTATCCTAGATACTTAACCTAGGTCATGCTAAAGGTGCATTTCTCAAAATTGGCACATAGCTTGTGTTGTCGCAGTGTTTGGAGAATTTGCGAGATGTGGTGGAGGTGCTATTCCCAACTCTAGCTGAAGATCAGGATGTCATCCAAGTATACCACAACAAATGAGTTGGTGAATGGCCACAAGAATCCATTAGCCTCATGAAGGTTGCAGGAGCATCCACCAATTTGAAAGCCATAACCAAACATTCGAAAAGGACCTCCTTGGCTTTGAAGGCGGTCTTCCACACATTGGAGGGTTTGATTGGTACCTGGTGATATCCTGACTTCAAATCAATCTTGCTGAAATATTTTTCCCCTTTCAATTTGTCCAAGAGGTCATCAATCCATGGGATCGGGTACCTATTATGGGCAGTGATCTTGTTCAGTGCCTGATAGTCAATACAGAGTCTCCAAGTCCCATTCTTCTTCTGTACCAACATGATTGGGCTCCTATGGGGCTATGAACTCGGATGGATATCACCTTTTTGCAATAGCTCCTGAATCGGCCTCTTGATTTCATCGTTCTCCAAAATGGAGCACTGATAGATTGGTCCATTGGGTAGCGATGCACCTGGGATTAGATCGATGGAGTGCTTGACTAGATAGTGCAAAGGAACCCCTGTGGGGGACATGAAGATGTCCTCGTACTCCTCCACGACCTTGTTTATCTATAGTTGTCGTGCAGAGGGGCCCTGTATGGAGGTCGTGGCCACCGTCTTCTTCTTTCCTTAAGGGTGTATCATTAGGAAAACAAATTTCCTAGTTTTGGAAATGAGTTTACTGCATTGTTTTGCAGTAACCAAAGAGATGGTGGTAGGCAGTGCTACCTCTAGTATCCTGTACAACTTATTTCCCAAAGTAATAATAACAGCACAAGACCTTGATTCATACACAACAAATCGCTTCCACAAGTATGGTTGTCCTAATAATACATCACAAACTTCAAGGGGAGCAATGTCAAACAATACCTCATCCGTGAAGGGCTTGATGTTGTATGGAAGGTGACACTGCTGGCTCACGTGAAGATCCCGCCCTTGGTGAGGCCACCTGATGGTGTACAGTTGTGGATGTACTATGGTCGGTAAGCCCAGCCACTTCACGACCTCTACTGAAATGAGGTTTTTTTTGGCTCCCACTGTCGACAATGAACTGTAGTGGGGAGTCCTTTACCCACATCTGGGAGTGGAAGATACGCTCATCCTCCTTTGGATCTTCGAGTTCCTCCTTCTGGATCTTCGTGGTGGCAATGGTGGTGTTGGGCTTCGCATCGATAATTTGCTTCCCTTTGTCATTCCCCTTATTGGGTCCTGAATTAGAGTCAGAACATGCATCTGACTCTAAAACCTTTAGCTTGGCCACCAGTGACTGCTTGGCCCGACACTCACTTGTGTTGTGAGTGGAGCTCTTATGGAACTCACACTAGTTTCCTGTGTCCTTTTTCGGCTTCACGGCGCTGTTCTTTGCTTGTAGCTTTGGCGGGTTTTATTGGGCCACCCCGCCTTGGCTTTGTACCTTTCTCTGTGGTTTGGGGGCACCTTTCCCTTGCTTTGGATTCGTAGATCCAAAGTCTCGCTTCTTCTGTTTAAACTTTTGCTCGACCTTAATGGCATATCGGTATGCCGTGCCGAGTGAGGAGATGTTCAGGAATTCTATTTCTCACTGGATGTACTTGTGTAGGCAGCCGCAGTATTTGAGTACCAAATACTACTCCGTATCCTTGATACCCAACTTTGTGTGAAGGGTATGGAAAATATTGGTAAAATATAGCACGTCTTGGTCCCTTCCCTGCCGCAACATAGTCCACTTTATGTATTGATCCTCATAGCTTCTCACAGGGTAGTACTGCTCCTTGATGGCATCCTGGAATGAATTCCAGGTGGGTGTGGCTGAAAATAGTGAGCCTGTACTTTCTTCCTTCTACTCGCAGTAGGTTTCCCACCAATCCTTGACGTGGGGCTACTTTGAGAAGAGTGAAAATAATCTTTTCCTGACTAGAAAAATCATGAACAGAAAAATAACCCTCTATCACATTTAATCATTTATCGACGACATTTGCATCTATCTGACCCTCGAATATGGGGATTTCAAAATTAAATTGTATCTTAAACGGTGTTGCATTTCCAGAGTAGCTGTTGGAAGCTAATGCATCGCCCCTAGGTAGCCACTGAAGGATCTGGGCAAAGTTGTCCATCATTGCATTCCTTTGTCGCTCGAGGGCTTCTTTCAGCAAGATTTTGATAAGATCTCCTACCCCCTATTCTTTCTTTTCATCCTACATGGGAGGCCATTAGGATTTTCGAGGCTAGTCTTGCAAAGGTTCGGCCAGTTCAAGCCCTAACTCCTTATATCCCGACCTCGGTGGGGACATGCAAGAAAAAATAGAGAAGAAAAATAGATCGCTCTGATACCACTGGTGTAGATTTAAACGGGAATGTAACAAATTATAGAGATAACCATAAACACGAAGATGCAATGGAAATAATACTTCATTTCATTAATGGAATATACTAAAATATGCTTACAAATAGGAATGGAAATAAACCAGCTAGGGTGATGGTAGCTTATCTCTGAGAAGAGATGTGGTAGCTACATGCCTCTGAATTGCCTTACAATGAGGCTCAAGGGCCTTTTTATTATTGAAAAATAAGAGCAAACCCTAAACAACCAAAACCTAACCCGAGGAGATGTAACACCAAGAGTTTATGGGCCTCGTTGGGGTGACTTGGACAGCCAACTTCCTCGGGTCGCGACTTGGTCATATTATCTCCATTTCATGCACATGATAACCCGTTGGAAATATCTCTCTAAGGACTACGATGAAAAAGATGATTTTAGATAGAAAATCAAATAGAGTTATAATCCAAACAATAAATGATGAGACACCTCATAGAGTTACAATCCAAATAGGACACATATCCTTCTTTGACCTTTATCTGAAACTCCTTTGAAGGGAATTCGAATTTGAGCATTGGAGGCCACATCAAGGTGCCTTGGAAGCTTCCAAATAGCCTATACACATGTCATGAAACTCAAGCCACATATATAGATACATGAAACCATGTTAATTTCCTAGTTTTTAATCATAAATTCACTTTAAACACACAAAATAAATAACTTTGGTAAATAAAGACCCTAACCATATATTATGAAAATGGTGGCAATAAAGGTGAAAGTGGATGTCATTTTGAAGACATTTTGGAGGCCCAACAATATGCTTACAAACAGGAATGGAAATAAACCAACTAGGATAATGGTAGCTTATCTCTGAGAAGATATGTGGCATCTACATGCCTCTGAACTGCCTTATAATGAGGGTCAAGGGCCTTTTTATTATTGAACAATAATAGCAAACCCTAAACAACCAAAACCCTAACCCGAGGAGATGTAACATCAAGAGTTTATGGGCCTCGTTGGGGTGAGTTGTACAGCCAACTTCCCGGGGTTGCGACTTGGTCATATTATCTCTATTTGATGTGCATGATAGCCCATTGGAAAGTTCTCTCCATGGATTACAACGAAAATGATGATTTTAGACAAAAAATTGTTGGTGGTAGATTTCCAAAAAAATGTCGTTTAGGGCCTCAAAACGGCTCTGGAAGTTTAGGACTCGAAAAACTGCTAAAAATAGTAAATTGTGCTACATTTAAGGAAACTAAAAAACAGAAAGAAGAAATGGTGGGGATCCAAGTGGAATTTGAGGGTGGCCACCAATATCCACCTAGATTAGTTTGACCAATCGGGTCAATGAATTTCCTCGGACGAATGAGATTATGCATTTTTACATGCATACTGTGGGTATAGCGGGGTTTACCCTGCGTGACCTGATAAATCTCCTTAAAGAATTGATGGAAAGAATGGATGTAGGTGAGTGTTAAGGTACGAAACTGTTACTTAATAAGACCTTCAAGGGTGAGGAAGAAAAGAACACAAGAAAACTCTTCATCATTGATTTTTTAAGAATAACAAAATCTCATAAAATCATAAATATGCCCAGTCATGGATGTTCCATCCTCACCATCAAACTTTAACTAAGAAAAGTGATAGAGAGGCTCATCATGGATTGAAGGTTGATACATGGATAAATCAGAGAAACACGCTTGAAGTAGGATTTGAGGATGAGCCATTTGCGATAAGAGGTTCAAAATAGAATCAACATGCACAATTTGTTATATGGCCCTCCTCCTAGTGCCAGTTGTTGATGGTGCTAGAAATCCGTCAACCAAGGGGTCTCCCTGATGTGAAGTCCCAATTAGACCTCACACCTTTTACAGTACGAGCCCCATCCAGAATATGGCCTAGTTGCCAATTGTCTTAAAGATATGCCTTGGCTCTAACTGTCTATAAGAGAGATGAATGAAAATGTGCCTCCAAAAAGAAAGGGGGGTGTGCTTGGTGAGTATTCGATCATATGTGTGTCAAATTTCTTTCACTGCGGAGGGGAGGAAAAGTGAGCCTCTAATAGAGAGGTAGCAATACCACCCTAGTAGAGACACATGTAAGTGAGAAGGATCGATACGACATCAAGAAGAATAGTCCACAGAGATGCGAAATCAGTGCAACCAATATAATGAGGAGGATTTATCTAATATCTAGTGGAATAGTCCACGAGGATGTGACAATAGTAATAGAAATTAAACACATTATCAATATGATAAGTACAAAAATAAATGAAATAGTTAAACTACTTTAACAAAAATGTAAGTGAACATGAATTACAATCATTCACAAATTAGCCTTACAAACATCCATAATCTATGCATTCAGAACGTGCTAGCCCATAGGGCTTCTTATATTAAGTAAAATTTTCAAAACAAATGTATAAAATGAACACCATTAGCTCCAATAGTGGAGCATTCCATCCACCCCTTGCTCCTCAAAAGAGAAAGCTTATCTCTCTAATTCCTTATGGGAGGAGCCAAGGTGAACAATCATTTTCTCATACGATGAGGGTGTATATATAACTAAGAGGTGATGCTTCATCTACCTTGTGACTCATTGACAACCCTCATCACTCTTTAATTTCCTATGAATTTTCCACCTCACATGACTCTTCATATTTTGAATGTGTCCTTAGGACTTCCACTTTACAATACATTTTGAATAGGTAATTACATAATCCACAATAATGATGTGGCATATTATGACTTGTGACAGGACATGACATGAACTTCATGATGATGTGATAGTGTTAAGTTGTCCATATTTATGCTTCTTTCTTTGTGTCTTCTTAAAAATATGGTACATATTCGTCTTCTTCCTCCTCCATATGACTTGAAGATGACGAGTGTTCCATGTGATATTGATCTTGATCTACTGTTAGAGTTCAGTGTTCATTCGTATTTTTTCCCGATGATCATCTTCTTTCTTCAGATTTATATGTGTCTTATAGCATGTCCTCGTTTTCCATATCCTTCTTCATCATCTTTCCATAGCATGATAGAGTACCTTTGTCTGCAATCCACTCATGACAAGACGATATTAGTATGATAAACCACTAATCTAAGATGGGGCAGATTGATCCACTGACTCAGTTGAAACCACAAGATAGACTAGGAAAGAGGCTCAATAACTGCACAATTTTGTAGTTGATGTAGTTAGGGTTGACCTTGAGCCTTGAGACTGTGCATTGTGCAGTTTAGGCTGGACTGATGAGACAAACTGTGTAGTTTATGGTATTAATGAGCTTAATTTTCAAGGTTTTTGCACTATTTCAGAGAACTTTGTAGTTCTGGGAGGCAGAGGAGGTCGGACCATTGTGTAATTGTGCATTTTAAGACCTCAAGGATGGGGTTGAAGCTAGAGACTTCATAATGCACAGTTAAGGCTAGGCTTGAAGGATGAATTGTGTAATTCTAGAACGAAAGGTTCAGCTTGAGCGCTATAACTGCATAGTGCATCAGTCTTGAGGAGTAGGAACTAGACATTATTTAGTTCCAAGGGACAAGGATGCCACTTGAGGGTTGGAACATCATGGTGCACAAGTGAGGATGGCCGAATGAGGCTAGGTTGTTGGAGAATTTATGAAATTTGGTTGTGTGAGATCGAAGACACTGATGTGAACAATGATATGATTTGACTGATATCATACAATTGAAACACTTTGACGACACAACATATATCATATGAAACATGTGAACAATATATTTCCCTTAATGTGACAACCTTGCAATGACTTTATGGCAAGTGCGCCACTAAAGGTACACTTTGCGATGACCGTGACGACACTTGTGCGAGAGTGCTAAAAACTTTGGGAATGAGTGTGAATGATGTTTACATTGTTATACCAACTCATTCATGCAAAGATAAGCCCTTAAAACCACCAGGACAAGTATACATAAATTGTGTGACAACTAACATGCGAAAAGACGCCAATTGCTAAAGTGTGAATGACTCTTGCAATATGTGGATGAAAGTGAAAGTAATACATGGTAGACAAAAGATAGCATGAAAACGACAGTAGTAAGAGTGAAGGAAAGTGAAATTGATAGCCAAAAACCTGAAACTGACACTCACAAAAACAAAGGTTCGCAAAAGTGATAGTTTTCAAAACTCACTGAAATGGAAGTATGAACACAAGTAGAATGTGAGAAATTATCATTGTCAATGTGCACTGGCTGTTCACATGGATTGGACATTGGAAAAACACATTCTCGATGGAAATTTCTATACTTGTCCAAGCTTGCATAAAAGGATGCACTCATGAACATTTTGCAGACTGAGTGTGTGTGAGCAAGTGACTTTGAAACTTTCGATCCAAGCAAGGAGCTCAAAAGCATTAGCCAACCAAGAAGTGAATATGGAACGAATGATCACAAGATCTAGAGTAGGATCCAATGTTTGACTGTATGAAAAAAATTGTAGGGTGTTTGTCATAGCAACAATAGCGTATACTACTTGATAGCATTGGTGAAAGGTTAAATTTAAAGAAGTGTTGGCTATAAAACTCATTTTTCCTAGTTCGGTGCTATACTCTCATCATTCCATCATGGTAAACCCATATATCTATGATTCAATGCATAAACAATATGGTGCAATGTTGTGGGCTTTTTAATTTAAAAGTAGTGATCTGCATCTTATATTGTACACACTGGTGGTGTTAATTGAAGTGAAGGCCTTGATGCTTAATAGAAAATGGTGAACCATTATACTGTTATTTTTTAGGAAAATAAAAATAATGGTGTGCTACATATATAAGGTTCACTAGTCTGTATATTATTCAATAGCACACAAAAGTGTTAAATTTAAAAAGAAATGTCGGTTATAAAATTCATTTTCAAAATTTTGGTGTTATACTCACATAAAGCACCAATGCTTTCCCTTTTTACGAAATCTTTGGTGTATAAAAACCTTGGCACACTGTGGCATATACTACTCGATAACAACAGGAAATGGTTAATTTTTTTTTAAATGTTCCTTATAAAATTCGTTTTCAACATTTTGGTTCTATACTCACATAGTACACAGGTGCTTTACGTTTTTACCAAAGATCTAGTGTGTAAAACACATGGCAGACCATAGCGTATACTACTCAATAACATCAGACAAGGGTTAAATTAAAAAAATGATCTTAAAATTTAGTTTTACCATTTTAGTGTTATACTCCCACAAAGCATCAATGCTATTCCTTTTTTCTAAATGCCTTAGTGCATATAAGACATGGTGCACAATGGAACAATTTTTAATTTAAAATTTGTAGTGCTCTTCCTACATAGCCAGGACCAATGTTTTTGATATAAATGTACACCCTAAAGCTTGATAGATAATGTTATACTCTTGCTGGATTATTTTTTAGAAAAATAAAAAATTGTATGCTAAGGAAATAGGAATCATTGGTGCATATAGTGCTCAATAGCACCAAAAAAGGTTAAAATTTGTAAATTTATCAGTCCTAAAATTAATTTTTACCATTTTGGTGTTGTACTAACATGAAGCACTGGCACTATTCTTGTTTTGAAATTCCTTGGTGTGTAAATAACATGGTACATCACATTGGGGTTTTAATTTAAAAAAAATTGTGGTGTGCTAAGCACATAATCCGCATTGGTTCATTAACTACTCAAGCACACTAGAATAGGGTTAAATAAAAAAATACCAGCTGTAAAATCCATTTTCACCATTTGCAGTGTTGTCACGCTCTCAACAATAGATGCTACTTTTTCCTTTGAGAAGAACCTTGCCATTGGTGCTTCCCTTGCTTCCCATCATTTTGTCCATTTCTCAATACGTGCCTTTCAAATTTTGTCTAACAATGGTCAAATTTGATTTTTTCGATTTTGAGGAAGCCATGCCTCCCTAATGACGAAATGTAAAGGTAATGTCTATGTTTCTTGAAAAGTTAAATTTTTAGTGGAGAAGAATTGAAAGACCATTAAGTGCAACAATACATTGCTTTAATTTTTTTAATTTTCTATGCAGTGCATTGGGTAAGAGATTGAAAGATCCACTAATTGGTGTGTAAGAACAATGCACCGAGAAGTTACATTCAAGGATGCACGAGCATACAAATTATTATTTTTTTGGTGGTGCATCTAGTAGAAGTAACTTTTTGGTGAATTTATTTTACGAAACACACCACACAATATTAAAACATTATAGTTCATTGTGTTCATTAGCTTAAACATTTTAGCGTGGTGCATCGGCATAAAATTAACAGATTGATACAAAATGTTAAGTCAATTCGCCACATTCAGAAATAAAAATAACTAATGTTATGTATGTATGAACATTGAAAGTAGTGCATCAAGTTGTTGTAAGCACCATGTTCAATGCATTCCTAGTTTTTTGCACACCCAGCTTGGATTTTTTTTAATTGAAAGTTGTATAACTATATTTATAAACACATCTTTCATTTAATAAAAAAAAAATGTTTTATCAATGTGGTTGATTTATTTATATGTCAATCATGCAGAGAAGTCAATGAAGAGAGGAGAAATAGTAGTAGGAGAAAATAGTTAACCAATATGATGTGGTAAAAAAGTGGGAGGCATGGGAGATGGATAGAGATTTGTACCCATGCCCTATTACCACAACAACCCAAGGCCTCTTGAGGAATTCAGGCCTTCTTAAGTACTATTAGGATGCTACATCCCTTAAGGGGCACTCCTAGTTGTTGGCGCAACTTAACCATCTGTGGGATGTCCACTGACAGGCTTTCTGTGTTGATCCTAACATGTGGTACCAACCCACTAGGGAGGAAATGTATTTTATCACTGGCCTATCCACAAGAGGGAAGGAATTTCCCCATCTCCCTGATGTCTCTCATGGTGTTGTATCAAATAGTTATCTTAAATACACTTAGAGATACCTTGGGCATCACACAATTTCTCCAGTGGATTTTCAGGTGTCCGTTGGAAAACTATAGATTCTTCTTCTGGAGTAGAGGAGGTTAGGTTTCTCTCACTATTAATGACTAACATTGCACACTCTCCCAATAATGGTAAGAACATTATTATCGCTCTTTTTCTTTATGTTGATTCTTTGGTAAAAAGGCTACGATGTATGAGATGGTCATCCATTTTTTTTGTAGCATTTTTGTCTAGCTTTAGATATATGTCATGCTATGATACATGGGATGTCAATCTTCCATTTTTCTTTGTATATGGTTTACTTATTTTTGGAGAGGTTTCTAGAGATGAGGCTTAATTTTGACCATCACACTCCTAGGCCAATCACTGAGGTACATATGGACACGTGGGGCAAGATGATGACCAAAAGGGGCCAGCAAGAGTATCTAGCCAAGATTTCCATCGATGCACTAGCACTACTAACCAGTGAGGTTGACCACATGTTCGTCATGGTGTCATTGCCTTACACTAGGACAGATTGGAAACAATTCCCCAACATCGTCTTCACACATTATGAGCCAACAAATGATAGATGTAATATTAGTGTTTCGTTTAAATTAATCTAATTTCATTTTATTGTCTTAATTAATTAGAATATAATTTATTCTAACATGTTATTTACCTTCTTTTATTACAATGTTTAATGAATTTTTCTAATTATTTTTGTGTACTATATATTTGTAGATATTGGCATATTCATTGGGAACATGCCTCCTCCCCTAGTAGATCCAAATGTGGAGATGGTCAAGGCTATAGAGGGTAAGGAATGTCCTCTTATATAGATACCTGCAAGTAGACGACTATGTAGGTGTCATATTAGATTTACTATGTAGTTGGATGATCGAATCTCTATAATTTTGGTTGAGGAGGGGGTTAGTAACATCCCACCCCACATTTACCCACTTTAAACCACTCACCGGGGTAAACATGAGATGTGAGTTACTATGCGCGACCCGATTTCCAATATGCACTTATGGAATACAGGTTACACATGTCAAAAACGGATTGCAAACACTCACTAACACATGATCACATTGTTCGTAGCCTAACTCGAGCCAACACTATTTCGTTTTAGTTTCACTTCATTAAATTTAACACAACTTTCTATTTTTGGAAGTGTTTTAGGTCCTAGACTTCTGACGTTGTTTTAAGGGCCTAAAAGAAAATAGAGGGATTGTCATAGTTCTAGAATGTGTTTCATAGATTCTGTTTTCATCCTCCTCATGTAGATATTTAAAACAAGGTATTATGATAGTCGAACAAAGATCGTATGCCAAAGTTACGACCCTGGGAAGTTGGTCATCTAAATTATTCATTTATAAAAACACATTGTGACTATGGTACCTAAAGGTCACGAATTCATATTCTATTCACTTTTTTTATTAGTTCATTAGATATTCATTAACTAGGCTTACTACCTTCTTGCACTAGTTGCAATAAAGCACAAAATATCACATGCACTTGTATAAATCAGCCATGAGCCATCAAACCATGAATTCGATCTGGATCAAGAGCGCATCATATAATATGAAATATGCCATTCATGTAACCAACATTTAACTAGAGTGAAGCCATGACAAACTAGTCATGTAAACAACATTAAATCAACACTTATGCTTATTGATCATCAATAAAGAATAAAACATATTAACATATCGGGGCTCCACTCAATTGACATTTGACATATCATGTGTGTTAGTGGAATACTAAACAATAACTTTAATTTGACAACATATTTGAAAATGATTCTAAAAATCACGTTATTTGACCCCCTACCAATACGAACACATTACACCTTCCCAATTTAGAAGACCCCTACTTTCACTAGATATTGCAGGTATCTATTTTTTCATTAACATTTTGTATACCCCTTTAGAGTTTTTGGTTAAATTTGAGCTCCATTTTTTATACCTTCCAATATAAAATCCCTTTACCTCACTTATATGCTAATATATTATGTCGTTTTTTCTCAAATATTTCCCTAAATATCAACACACATTGTATGGTATTTCTCCCCTAATGAACCACTTGTGTATTAGCATATGAATAGTACCAACCAAGTTGGGGACTTCCACGTACCACCCAAATCTATCTCCCAACCAATCACCCTCATGTGATATTCCAAGAATGAATGTAGAATCACATGGGATAAAACAAAACAAATCCAACTAGGGCTTCTAGACGCCACAACACTTCAACCCTGAACCATAGTGTTTTCACCTAAACCGGTCCATAAATCACTAACACCAAACAAACTTGGATACCCCATTTTTCTTTACCATAACTAAAGGATTTTTCCTATCTCCACCCATCCATCAAGAGTTCAAAGAGGAAGCCCATCTCCACCCTCAATCCTTGGGAATTTTCTTGACACCACCTCACCAGGATCTAAAGTATACAACCATCTAAATCTTAAACCAAAAAAGGGAACCCACTATAGCATCGCTAGCCAAGAAATGGAAATGGAAGGATGAAACCATTATCAATCCAGGAAAATACCATGCCAATGACAACAAAGAAACCAAATAACCAAATGCATGTACCATGCATCAAAATCTCAAGAATGAAATCACACATGCAACCTATTACCTTCAATATCCTCCTATTGTAGCTGGTTTTCAAACCTTACTCTTTGTTTCCCAAAAAATTGCTTTATTTCTTCCTTGCTTCTCTCCAAGTCCAAGTGGATTCTAGAATGCTCCAAGAATGCCATAAATGTGTAAGAGTGTATGAGTGTGTAAGAGTGTGCAAGAATAAGCTAGAGTGATTTTCCCCTCTCTTATTTACTTTCATTTTCCTCTTCTTTAGTTTCCTTCAATTTCATTCATTTTCCCTCCCATTCATATTCTTGTCTCTTCATCATCCTATTCTCCTATATTCCTTTATTTCTTTTATGAAATTTCTATTTATTTCCGCTTTTACTTTGCCAATTTCCATAGCCATTAATTAATCGCAAGTGATGCCCATTATAATATTTATCCCACCATTTAGCTTGGAATACATGTACATGTTGATCTAAAGATGATCTAAGGTTTTCATTGATGTCAACCGAAGAAGCACCAGGGGCTACCCTGATCTTGTAAGGAAATTTTGACTTGACAACTTACTCTATTTTGAGTCAAGGATCTTCTAGATAGATTCTACTCGTCGAGATGTTTCCGTTGATATATGGCACACCAAGTAATTCTTCACGGTTTTAGAGATATTCATGTTTCGGGTTAGTAACCCCAGTTAGTGGGCTAAAACCCTATGACGCTGTGGCATGGCACTAATTATTGGTTTTGGTCATTAAATAGTCATTAATCAATATTTTTTAAGCTCCTAAAATCCCTCCAACATTCTCTATAGAAGCCCCTCTCAACTCTATAAAAAGAAATCTCATATATCCTCCAAATGGAGTGATCGTGGCATGTTCGCTATAACTTCATTTATACGAAGTCTTAGATTCTGAAATTAAAACCCATTTTATTCACAATCCTGATGAACGTCATGACCAAATTCTAGATATGGGTTCACTATATCTTTGGAGATATGATCTATGGAAGTTAGGGTTTTTGCAGGCTGCCGAATTTCATCTCAAAGAAGTGACATTGGGAAAATCGTCATAACTCTCTCCCTGTGAAGAGGATTGAAATTATGTAAAAATGTTGGATAGTTCACAGACTATAGTTGTTGGTGTATCAATTGTAGAGTTGAGGGAGGAAACAGTGACATGTGTCATGTCGTACAAGTTCGCTCTACTGAACTAGTCCATAATTAGGTCACTGTGGGAGATTAGGCATAACGTTTTCTTGAAGAGTCCACATCAGGTCAGACCTGTGGCATTGGAAGGAAGACTCACAAGGATTCGATAGGACTGAAGAGAACATGTTGGGGATCTGAAACTGTAGAGAAACATTAGATTGAATATCATGCTCCTATAAGGCAAGAAAAACTAAATCAAGTGTTGTCAAGGGGTGCAAAGCACCAAACTTTCTAGGGAAGAAAAGAGAAAGGTGCAGCAAAATGATGCATCAGAGGTAAGCTACAAGGAAGTATCTTCTCTATATGCATGTTCATCTCTTAATTGCATTAGGTTCTTTGTATTCTAATTTGTTGTTTTTGTTTAGCACTGACATATGCTTTGCAGTATGAGGTAAGTTTTTCTATTATCATGTCATGGGTATTTCCTTGAAGACATTTTGTAGGCATTACATATTCTTCAAGATAAGACTCAATGCATAATCTGATATTCTGAAGAATGAGAAAGGGTAGCATGACAAGAGCAGTAATCGAGGTGCATAACAGCAACAAGAAGTTCACCACATGAAGTCTTCAAGTGGGTAGCATTGCATACAGACATTATAAAAGTATCATTGTACAGAGTCATTGTAAAAGCATCTTTGTAAAATTTGTACAAGTGTATATCTGGCAAGAGTTGAAGAGGTAGTGTCGAGAGGTCTAGGATCATCATTAGCTGGTTGTATCATAGTTGGGGTTATGGTCTAGTGTGTGGTCTTCTTCTACATCATTCTATATCATTGTAAAGTAGACCATTTTCCATGGTACGGGAGTCCATTCTTATTTTATTCTTCTATAGGGTGGTAGGGTGGTGCTAGGCTGGTGCATGAAGTCACCAATGGGTTCAAGCCTGTGAAAACTTCAGGGTGGTAGGGTGGTTCTAGGGTGAGTTGTAGCTCATTGGGTGTTGGGGCATTCGTTTAGTTGACCACTAAAGAATCTCAGGCATTGGAGTGTCCATACAATGGGAGCTAGAAAAGAAGGCTTTTCTAGATTCTATGAAGTTGGAGCTCTCTTGTCAATTGGAGTTGAAGATTAAATAATTATTAGAAAAGCATTCGGTGGTTTTTGACCCGGAGGGGGATTTCCACCTAAATTGATTGTGCCTCTTGTGTTCTTTTATTCACTGTTGTTACTGCATAAACATTAATGATAATTGAAATTAACTAATTCTCTGAAAAGATTTAAAAGTGCTAATTGATAAGGAATATTGATTCACCCCTAGCCCACCCCCCCCACCCACTCTCAGTATTTTCCAACAATTGGAATCAGAGATTGTGTCCTTCAGTATCATTTTAACAACTTGAAAGAGATCATGGAGCATACCAAGAATGGTGTACCTCTATTCAATGAAAATAATTATGCACTTTGGAAAGGAAGAATGGAGGTCTATCTCTTGGAACAAGGTTACGAAGTATGGGACATTGTTCATAATGGCTTTACACCAACCGTAGATGAACAAGGTAAGAGGAATTTGGTAAATGATGCAAAAGAAAACAATATTATTATCAGTGGACTTATTGAATCTGCTTATCATAAGCTGCTGGGTTGTAAAACCACCAAAAATGTATCAGAAAAGCTTGAGAATATATATGTAGGTGACTCAGATGTCAAAGAAGCAAAGCTTCAAATCTACAGAGAAAAATTTGAGCAACTCAGAATGAAAGAATATGACAACATTGCTCAATACTTCAACCATGTTGATGAAATAACCAACACTCTGGAAGGATTGGGAGAGCCCGTTGACGAGAAGACTATTATACGAAAAATTCTTAGAATTTTACCAGGAAGATTCAACCCAAAGGTATCGGTCATAGAATACAGTGCAAATATGGACAAACTTAGCAAAGAGGAATTACATGGAGTTCTCATAACATATGAAATGAGACTTGATGAAGAGAGGGTACTTTGAATCCAGAAACTATGTTCCCTGCATCTAAGGAAACCAATAACGACAAACAACCTTCAAAAGAAGAGCCTTGCACCTGCACCTGCAACTGTGAAGAAAAGGAATATGATGAAGAAGCTTTTTTAGATGGAAAATAGGCTGATGGATCTCCTGGAATTTTATTGGTTCCTAGGGTACGTGTGACCTTCTATAACTTTATGACCAAATTTTCCACATGAATAACAATAGCCATGAAAAATATGTTGGTACCTGGATGGAATTCTTCATCGGGGAATTGTCTTACAAGGCTATTCTTGTGAATCTTGTTCAATGAAGTCTACATGTCTGTCAGTTCTCATAGGTTCATTGTATTCTATTGTAGAAGGTCCTACTTCTTCTTCTTTGTAACTAAGGTCAGTTCTGTCGTTATAAGATCATTGATTGTTGATGAGTTCTTCCAACGCCCTTGAGTTGTTGGCATAGTTTTGGATAGCTTTTCCCCCCTTCACTTCCTTACGCAGTGAGACTACTTCGGCTTCTAATGCTTCCCTTTCTTGGTTGATTTCTTCCAACGTCTTTTGAAGTGACTCTTTAGTACATTTTTGTTGTTCAACTTCAATTTTGAGACCTTGAACATTTTCTTCAAGTGTATTGGAGCAGATCTTCTCAGCCTTGAGCTCTTTTATAAGCTTGGTTCCCTCCTTAGAAAATTCTTCTATGGTCAACCCTTCTTCTTCATTATTTGATACCTCTTTTTTATTGTGCTTGGCCATAAACAATACTCTCTCATTGGCTTCTTCTTCACTTTCATTGTCTTCATTAGATGATGAGCTATCTTCTTTAGATAGAAACTTCCTTTTGAATCCTTTCTTTTCTCCTTGCTTGTTGAATTTATTAAAGCCTTTCTTTCCTTTTGAGTTTCCATCACTTCTGTTTGGACATTTCACTCCGAAATGCCCAACCTTACCACAATTGAAACATATCAATGGAAGTTTACCTTTGAATTTTCCATGAAACATCAATAGATTTGAACATTTAAGAAGTAATATTGAATGTTACAAATTTTGAAACTTTGGACATATAGCCAGAGACTATAGACTTGAAAATCCTCTAGAAGAATCTTCGAAGCCATAGAATGAATGAATATGGAAGAAGAAGAACACTAATAATTGTGCTCTCGCTCTCAAGGCTCAAAACAAAAATGATGTGTGATATGTTGATAATGGTTACTCAACGCATATGAATGGAGATAGAAAGAAATTTTTATCTCTGAAAGAGAAGAAGGATGGAACTCTGTCCTTTGGAAATGATGGATCTTCAAATGTTATAGGATTAGGTACCATTAGTCTCAGAAGAAAAGATGCACTAGCCAAGAATGTTCTATTTGTTGAAAACATGAATCACAATCTTCTCAGTCTGGGACAAATGTGTGATTAAGGACACATAATTCTACTCAACTCCACAAAATGTGAAATCAGAAAAGACAGGTATGGTAAAATTGTGGCTATAGCAAGTAGAGCTCCAAATGACATATATGTTCTAGATGAAGCAAGTAAAGCATGTCTACTAGCTAAAGAAGATGAAAGCTGGTTATGGCACAAATGAATGGCTCACATAAAATTTGACAATCTTGTCAGAATAAGCAAAAAGGAAGTAGTACGAGCAATTCCGAAAATATCAATACCTTCCAACACACTATGTGAGGCATGTCGGCATGACAAGCAGGAAAAATGTGGATTTCAAACAAAAGAACACTTTGCATCACATCCATCGAAATTGGTAGATACTGATCTATATGGTCCTATGGCAAAAAACGGCTTAGATGGAGAATTATATTTCTTGTTAATGATAGATGACTATACCAAGATGACAACCGTCAGTTTCATAAAAAAAAAAATCTGAAGCATTTGAGTGCTTTAAGATCTACAAGGAGTTGGTCGAAAATGAAACTGATTTAAAAATAAAGTGCCTAGGATCAGATAATGGTGGAGAATTCACTTCCAAATTATTTCAGCAATACTGTGATGAAAATGGAATAAAAAGACAATTTTCAACAACATGTACACCTCATCAAATGGAGTTGTTGAAAGAAAGAATAGAACCGTATAGGAAATGGGTAGAACAATGTTGAAGGACTCAAAATTGGATGAAAAATTATGGGTTCAAGCAATTGATATGACAATATTCATTATCAACAAAAGTATTCTAAAAAATAATTGCAAAATAGGACCCCATATGAATTATGGAAAGGAAAATTGGCTAATGTAAAATATTTCAGAATCTTTGGAAGTAAATGTTATATCAAAAGACAAGATCAAAAGTTGGGTAGGTTTGAATCGTGTGTTGATGAAGGTATATTTTTTGGTTACTCACGCAAAAGAAAGGCCTATAAATGCTATAATATAAGATGAAAATAGATAGTGGAGAGCACAAATGTTACATTTGATGAAGATAGTGTTCTAATGAATGATGATGATGATCTAGAATCTCTGAAACTAGAGACAGAGGCTGAAAAGGGTACAGAGAAAATTCTAGAACAGGAAGCAACTGTCATCCAGGAAGAAGTAAATAATGTTCAACAAGATATACAGGAACAACAACAAGAAGCTCCTCCAAAGAGACAAAAAAAATGGATTCAAAAGAACCATGCATCAAATCAAATAATTAGTGACATAAATGAAGGAATTGGAACAAGAAAAGGTCGACATCTTTGTTCATCACAACAAGCTCACATTGCTTTTCTAGAAACCTTTAAGCCTAGTAGTTTTGAGGAAGCCAACCAAAATGAACATTGGGTAGCAGCTATGAATGAAGAATTGGATCAAATCGAGAAGAATAACACCTAGGAATTAGTTCCATGACAAAAAGATAAAAATGTCATTGGGACTAAATGGGTGTTTAGGAACAAATTGAATGAAGATGGACAGGTTACTAGAAACAAATGAAGATTGGTTTGCAAAGGCTATGCATGAGTGGAAGGAATTGATTTCAACGAAACATTTGCACCAGTTGCGAGAATGGAAGCCATCTGGATGTTTCATGCCTATGCATGTTCAAGAAAAATAAAAGTCTAACAAATGGATGTTAAGTCAGCATTTCTGAATGGAGAATTAGAAGAACAAGTTTGCATCAAACAACCTGAAGGTTTTCTATTATCATAATAAGAAGACTATGTTTGCAAGTTAAAGAAGGCTCTGTATGGTCTCAAGCAGGCTCCCAGAGCATGGTATGCTCATCTTGACAGATATATATGTCAACAAGGGTTCAAGAAAGGTACTACTAATAGCAATCTTTACGTACAAATAGATAAGGATAATTTAACAATCGTTGAGGTATGTATGGATGATATAATCTTTGGTAGCAATAATGATCAACTAAGTAAGAACTTTGCTACAAATATGGAAAGTGAGTTCGAGATGTCTTTACTTGGTGAGTTGACATACTTCTTAGGGCTTCAAATATCTCTATAAGAGAAAGGAATATTTATATGTCAAGCCAAGTACATCAAGGAAAATTCTCAAGAAATTCAAAATGGAAGATTGCAAACCCGTCCTTACTCCAATGGTAATGGGTTGCAAATTGAGCATAGATGACTCATCTAAGGATGTGGATCAGAGGTTGTATAGATCTATGATTGGTAGTCTTCTATATGTAACAGCCTCCCAACCAGATGTTATGCAAGCAGTTGGACAAGTTGCAAGACTCCAAGCAGCACCAAAATAATCACATATTATTGTTGTCAAAAGAATTCTTCAATATCTAAAGGGCACAACAGAATATGGCTTGTGGTATCCCAAGGGCAACAATCTCATTATTCAAGACTTTATAGATGCAGATTGGGCAGGAAGCATTGATGATTGTAATTGTACTAGTGGAGAAGCATTCTATCTAGGTGGTTGTTTCGTATCATGGTTGAGAAAAATGCAAACCTCAATCTCGTTATCTACAGCGGAAGTAGAATACATTGCAGCGGTAGCTTGTTGTACTCAAGTCCATTGGATGAAACAAACTTTGCAAATTCTTCAAGTGCAATTCAGTGAGCCTATTCCCATCTTTTGTGATAACACCAATGCCATCAGCATCTCTAAGAATCTTGTCATGCATTCAGAAACAAAACACATTCTGATAAAATATCATTTTGTTAGAGAACAAGTCGCTGAAAACAATATCAAACTTGAATATGTTGGTACAAAATAACAAATCGCTGATATCCTCACTAAACCTTTACCTTTACCTCATGAAGCATTTGAATATCTTAGCTAGAGGCATGGGATTCTCCCATGTTCTCATTAGTTTTTCCTTATTCAGAAAATAAAGGGGGAGTCGAAGTGTGTATAGGTCCGTAGGATGGTTTTTTGTCACAAGGAGTTCCCCTTTGCCATTGATGTGAAAGGGGAGAGAAGGCGGTACGAAGAGGTGCCCTAATTGTAGGGGGAGTACTTGTGTTGCCATCAATTCCAAAGGGGGATATTTTTTATCTAAAGATGATCTAAGGTTGTCATTGATGTCAACCCAAGCAGCACCAAGGGCTACCTTGATATTGCAAGGGAATTTTGACTTGACAAATTACTCTATTTTGAGTCAAGGATATTTTATATAGATTCTATTCGTCGAGATGTTTTTGTTGATATATGGCACACCAAGTAATTCTTCATCGTTTTTGTGGCATGGACCTCATAATTGGTTTTGGTCATTGAATAGTCATTAATTAATAATTTTTGAAGCTCCAAAAATCCCTCCAACATTCTCTATAGAATCCCTTCTCAACTCTATAAAAAAAATCTCATATATCCTCCAAATGGAGTGATCATAGAATTCTCACTGTAACTTCATTTCTATGAAGTCTTAGATTCAAAAATTAAAACCCATTTGATTCACAATCCTAATGAATGCCATGACTAAAGTTAAGGTGTTTGCAGGCTGCCGAATTTCATCTCAAAGAAGTGACCTTGGAAAAATCAACATAACTTTCTCTCTGAGAAGAGGATTAGAATTCTATAAAAAGTGGCAGATAGTGCACGTATTGTAGTTTTATTTGTTTCAATTTTAGAGCTGAAGGAGGAAACAGTGACACGTGGCACATCATACAAGTTCGCTCTACTCAACTAGTCCATAATTAGGTCATTGTGAGAGATTGGACATAACTTTGTCTTGAAGAGTCCAAATCGGGTCAGACCAGTGGCATTGGAAGGAAGCCTCAATGGGCTTCTACAAGACCGAAGATCACATGTTGGGGATCTTGAATCACATAGATACATCAAATTGAATATCATGCTCCTAGAAGTCAAGAAAAATTAGATCAAGTGTTGTCAAGGGGTACAAAGGACCAGACTTTCTAGGGCAACAAACAACAAGTTGCAGCAGAGGTAAGATATAGGTAAGTATCTTCTGTATATGCATGTCCATCTCTTCATTTCATTAGGTTCTTTGTATTCTAATTTGTTGTTTTTGTTTAGCACTGAGATATGCTCTGTAGGATGAGGTAATTTTTGCTATTATCATGTCATGGGTATTTCCTTGAAGACTTTTTGCAGGTATTACATATTCATCAAGAGAAGACTCAATGCATAATATGATGTTCTGAAGAATGAGAAAGGGTAGCATGACAATAGCAACAGTCAAGGTGCAGAACAACAACAAGAAGTTCACCACATGAAGTATTCAAGTGGGCAGCACTACATACAGACATAGTAAAAGTATCATTGTACATAGTCATTGTAAAAACATCTTTATAAAAGTTGTACAAGTGTCTATATGCCAAGAGCTGAAGAGGCAGTGTCGGGAGGTGTAGGATCATCATTAGTTGGTTGTGTCATAGTTGGGGTTATGGTCTAGTGTGTCGTCTTCTTCTACATCATTCTATATCATTGTAAAGTAGACCATTTTCCCTGGTACGGGAGTCCATTCTTCTTTTATTCTTCTATAGGGTGGTAGGGTGGTTCTAGGCTAGTGCATCAAGTCACTAATAGGTTCAAGCTTGTGAAAACTTCAGGGTGGTAGGGTGGTGCTAGGGTGAGTTGTAGTTCATTGGGTGTTGGGGCATCCGTTTAGTTGACTACTAAAGAATCTCGAGCATTGGAGCGTCGATCCAGTGGGAGCTAGAGAAGGATGATTTTCTAGATTCTAGGAAGTTGGAGCATTTTTCTGAATTGGATTTGAAGATTAAACAATTATTATAAAAGCATTTAGTGGTTTTTGACATGGAGGGGGTTTTTCATCTAAAATGTTTGTGCCTCCTATGTTCTTTTATTCATTGTTGTTACTACATAAACATTAATGTTAATTGAAGACTAACTAATGCTCTGAAAATATCTAAAAGCACTAATTGCTAAGGAATATTGATTCACATCCCCATCTCAGTATTTTCCAATAGTACCATCACCTTAGTTTAGTTTATTTACATAGATAATCAACCCAGGGTTATTAAAAATGCCTCCTCTTTATGGGAACATCGTCCTTAGTGTTTGATGATGCTTATGACTAGAAAAAATATGTCTTATGGATCTTTAAAATGAAACTTGGTGTAGTATTTACAATGACCAACTGTTGAAAACCATGACAAAGATACTTCTTATTGGAGCTTTACAACACAACATTGTAGTATTTACAATACACATACAAACACACACACACACACATAACCAAAACACATATACCAACCACATTTTCTAAATCAACAAATAAATAAGGATACAATGCCCACATCTGATCAACCATCTCCCACGTAGCTTCATCGGGTCCAAAGTGTTTCCACTGCACTTTAAATTCCTTTATTGCTCGATTCTGGAGCATGAGTTGTTGTCACTACAAGATGCAGTATGTCTCTAGATATAACTTTCCCTCTAGTTCCACCTCTAATATAGACCAACCAATCACATGATAAACATCTTGTACATACCTCTTAAACACTGAAACTTGGAAAACATCATGGACTTCCATTTTTGGTGAAAATGTAAGTATGTATGCCACTCCTCCAATCTTCTCAAAGATCTCAAAAGTCCCATAATACTGAGGTGCCAACTTGACACATGACCCAATACTCAAGGAGATTCTCTTGGTCTTGATGCACAAGTACACATGATCCCCAACCTAAAACTCCTTGAATTCCCTATTATAATCAACATAACTCTTCTACCTGTCCTGTTCTACTTGTAAATTCCTTTTAATATCCTATATCTCATGATCCATATCTTCCAACATATATAGTCCAATTAATATCATGTTCAATAGATCACTCCATCTGATAGTAGTGTTACAACTCCTCCCATATAGAGCCTTGAATGGACTCATGTTCAGAGATTATTAACACCCATTATTAAAGGCAAACTCCACCAGTGGAAGATACTCCTCCCACTTCCTCTATTGGTGGATGACATGCATCCTTAACATATCGTGTAGAATTCTTTAACTTTATTTGTTTATCCATATTTTTATGAACGATAGGCTATACTAAAATCTAGCTCTATCCCGAAGCTCACAAACAACTCCTCCCAAAACCTCGAAGTGAAATTGACACATCTCTATTTGATATAATCTTCTAGGGAACTCCATGTAATCTCACTAGTTAAATTAGTAGATTTCACTGCAATGAAGTAAGCTACCTTGTTCAACCTTTCAACCTGAACCATGATGGAATCATGTTGTCTTGATGTCATCGACAATCCTGTAATGAGTTTCTTCGAAATGACCTCCCATTTCCATTCCAGAATCAAAATGTGTTGCAATAAAACACATTAGATAAATTTTGTGGTCTAAAATGGGCCTCCTAAGGAATATTATAAAATTATAGTGGTAATAAGAAAATAAGATTAAATTACCTCAATTTTTTGAGGGAAAAAAGAAAAAACTAGTTTTTTAACTCGTATTTTCAACTTATTTCCCTAATATTTTGCTGAAATTTTGAGGAGAACTCCTTGGCTACATAATTTATTTTTTCATCCAATGGGTACCCATGTTGAATACTTTCTATGGACCCTAATACAAGAAAAATGTGAAATTCATGAAGAAAAATGATTGCAATCATCATGCATTTCACATTTTTTCTATAGTAGTTTCCATCGAAAGTATGAAACATGGGTAATCCTGTAATGAAAAATTAAATTTTTCATCTAAAAAATGTTGCTGATTAAAATTTGAGTAAAATCATAGAGAGATAAGTTGAATTTTTTTTTTTTTATTCCAAAAATAGTGAATCATCGCCCATGTTTTAAATGATCAGATTGAATCCTAATGGTTCTTATAAAGTTAATTTTTGTTGTACATTTTTGTTTTTAGGCCCATTTTTAACCAAAACATTTCTCTAATGGTTGGGTGCTCATATTCATGTTTCACCCGCTGACAGTCAAAGCACGCACCAACAAACTGAACCACCTTTTTCTTTAATTTTGGAAGAAAGTAGAACACCTAAACTATTTTCAAAGTCTTATGGTACTCTGGGTGGCATGAATATGGCTTGACATGAAACTCTCTCAAGATAGCTTATCCAAATTATTGTTATCTCACACATAGATCTTTCTCTTGAATTTAACTAAGCCATTTTTTGTGATACTTCTCATTGTGTTTCACTACATATAATATCCTTCCTGTAAGTCTATACCATAAGAGATAATAGCTAAAATAAAATTCACCTACACTCTCCTATTGAAAGCATTTGCAACTTGGTTATCGTTGACTTTGATGTGCCTAATCTAAAAATCATTCTCACTGAGAGTAGCCAACCATCTAGCTTGCCTAGAATTTAGATTGGGTTTGTCAAATAAGTACCTAAGTCTGCTATGATCACTCATGAAAACAAAACTCCTGCCAAGGAGATAATTTATCCACATTTTCAATGCATGAATTTAGGCTGCCAACACAAGATCATGAGTACATAGTTCTTCTTATGCTCATTCTTCTTCCTTGATTCATAGAAAAACACCTTCCCTTCCTACATTAGGACTCCACCAAGTCCCTCCTTACATGATTCCGTGAAAACCACAAACTCCTCATCAGTGTATGGAATGTTCAAAATCAGTGCATTTGTAAGAAAATGCTTCAATTGAGCAATGCTAGCAACACACTCCTCAGTCTATTCAAACATATTCCCTTTCCTCTATAAAGATCTAATAAGATAGACAATATTTGAGAATACCCTAATGAACCACTTGTAATAACCTATTAGTCCCATGAATGATCTAACTTTATCCCCATTCCTTGGAGTTGGCCACTCCATGATGGCTTTAATATTTTTTGAATCCACTACTTTCCCTTCATTGGAGAAAACATGTCCAAAGTAATGAATGCGAGTCTGCAAAAACCTAAACTTACTGAGCTTGACATATCACTTATGCTCTCCCAACAATCTCAATGTTTCTACCATTAGCTCAACATGATCCTCCTCATTCTTTGAATATACCAATATGTCACACACAAATATTATCACAAACTTGTCTAAGAAAGGGAACAACACACCATTCATCAAACACATGAAGGTGGCTTGAGCATTAATAAGACCAAAATGAACCACCATGAACTTAGAGTGCCCATAACTCATACAAAATTTAGTCATGTAGATTTATTCTTATTTGATGTAGACTTGATGATATCTTGATCTCAGAACAATATTTGAAAATACTGATACCCCCTTCAGTTGGTCAAATAAATCATCAATCCAAGACAATGGATACTTTTTCTTTATGGACAACTTATTTAGTTTCCTGTAATCAATCTACAATTTGAGAGTACCATTCTTCTTCCATACAAACAATACCAATGCACCCTACGGAGATACACTTGGTCTTATGTATCACTTGTCAAGCATATCTTTAAGGTGCAATTTGAAATCCACTAACTATGGAGTGCTCATCCTATATGGTTGCTTCAATGTTGATGTTTCTCTTCGTACCAACTAAATAGAATAATCCACTTCCCTATGAGGTGGTATATTTGGAATCTCTACAGGAAGCACATCCTGAAACTACTACAAGAGATGGTACTCCCTCAGGACTTCATCATCATCATATTCCTACCCTTCTTTACTAGAAACATGCAGTACAAATAATAAAAATAATTTAGTATGGCTACACTTAGCTTGCATTGTTGTAACCATTCTTACTAATGTAGGCTTCTTATTTCCATGCAAGATTATATTTTCTCCATAATCATCCAAGCATTCAATAGCCTTGTCATAGGAGTCTACCTTAGTTGTATGAATGAACAAACACTCCACACCCAAAAGAAAATTATATGAACCCAAAGGAAGCACATATGGATGTGTTGATGTCAACATACGATTAATCTCAAATTTTCAAGATCTCACCCAGTGATAACCATTTCTCTTAGTCCCCGTAGCCAACTAAACCAACCAACATTATGCATGTGCCTCTTTACTCAAACCACACTTGTCCACCAGGCCAAGTCAGGAGTAATATAGTTATAATTCGATCCAATATTAATACAAATAGAGACAACTTAATCATAAATACGACCTTCCATTGTGATAATAGATGAATGATAATCTTCCTACCTATTTTATATTGCTACATAGATATGGGGAATACGCTGACCTACATCCCCAACTATCTACACCTCTTGAGCACTAGAGATCAATGGCCTACCACCCTGGTGCGATGAAAAATCCATCTTGTGATGTTCTCCACCACAAGTCCAACAACTCAAAGCTTTCTTTCCATTTCCTTTATTTTGTTTATCCTTAGGTTGACACCCATGTCCTCTCTCAGCTGCATTGAACCTTTTAGAACGTACCCCATTTTCCTTGTCACCTGCATCCTACAATTTCCCTCTCTTCTTAGGCCATTTTCCTTTAGTATTCTCATTACCTTTCGAATCATGCTTAAACTTAGCCTTATGCTTTGACTAACTTAGCCTTATGCTTTGACTTCTCATAATAATGCTTCATATTTCCAATGAATTCCTCCAATGACCGAGGCTCATCAAACTCAATCTAGTGTTTGAATGCTCATAGAAATACATTGTTGAACCTTTGAATATTTTCTTTCTCGTCATTCAGATAAGCCACATATATCAATAGCTCTAGAAATATTCCTGTATACTCTTCATTTTTCATGGAATTCATCTTGACCTCATATAAATCCTTGGTCTTCCCATCATAATATCTCTGAGACGAGTACATTCTTATGAACAGCGTCTCAAATGCATCCCAAATAAAATCCTCTTCTTTGATCCCTTTGACATGCTTCACATCTTCCCACTATATATCCGCTTTTCCTTTGAGACTGAAGGTAGTTATCTTGGCTTTCATATTCTTAGATTAACCATGCCATTTAAGGGATTTCTTCATCCCAAGTAGCCACGCTTGTGCATATTCTTATCTCTTAATTTATGAATCAAATGTAGGATTTGTTAGAGTCAGTGTTTTCATATTTCCATTAGTGATCAAAACTCCTATTTTATATCATAGTAGGGTCCCATTAAGAAATTTTTGTCATTCCACCTAGGTCCTCTTTCAAAAATTTACTCACTCATGGTAGCCCTGTGTCAAAAGCCCTACTCTCTCTTAAAAATTAATATTTTCTGGCCCACCTTCATGTGTCTTACTGAGCATACATTGACCATAAAGGCTCATTTCATTATGTTTTTTGTCAGTGAATGCCACATGGAGTCTTCTCATTCAAGGTCCCATTAGCTCACTAGGTTTCATTGTTTCAAGGTTCAATAATACTCCATTTCAATGCATAAAGCCAACAAAATGTATGAGAGTGAGAAAAATAATATCATTTTGTCATTTAAAGATGATTGGTAAGCATGTGGCTATGTTTGCCCAAGTTCTAATTTTTATTCCAAGTATCAGTTCTATTTCAAATTGTAATTTTATTTCAAAAAACTAGGATGTAATATTTTTTCCAATTTATGTAATTTTATGTTCATTATAGGTAATAAGTTACTATTCCTAAGCTGTCAACTAAGAAAAATATATTCCAACTCCATCCAAAGAAAAATCAAATGTGAAGAGTGCCAAAAATCTAGCATCATCCACCTACAAAGAAGAAAGCCAGAAAGGAAATTAGCAACCATTTCAAAAGGAGAAGAGAAACATTAGAAAGTGGGTTTTAAAGGTAATGATCAATTTCACTTATGTATAAAGGCCTTCCTAGCATCTAACCCAACTCCATTTACCTCCTATAATTTCTTGAGAAAACCCCAAAGCACCATTCCTCACGATTTTGGGCGAAATTAGAAAAATAGAGGCAGGCACCATGCATGAGCCGTAGGCGTTGCGCACGAGCTGAAGGTCCTACATATGGGCATAAGCTATCGCACATGGGGTGAAGGTGCTGCGAACGCACTAAGGGTATTGCGCACCATCAAATTTTTCCCATAGGCTCTCAAATTGCAAACAAAGGTTCCTAACCTTCAGTACATTGTTTCTAAGCCTCTTGTCAAGTAAGTACAACCTTGTTCATCCCTCCTTACACCTCTCAAAGTAATCATTCATGCTATGAAGTTTATTGCCTAAAATTGGGAATTCTAGAGCCTTGCAAAACATAGCCTTTTCCTACAGCCCTAAAAAATATAAAATATTCCTAACATCCTACTCCCCTTCCCACATCATAATAAACTCCATCCCTACCCCCGAGTTGATAAATTCATATCCAAAGTGCATTCTCCCTTAAAACCTAAGTCCCATGCAACAAAATCCCTAGGGATCCATACTACATAGCTATAATTAAATATCAAATCCTAAATCCCATACACATTTCACTCCTTTATCAGTTCCCAAAATTCCTTCATCCCTTCCTCCACTCCCTAAATTTTTCCTACCCCATTCCCACTCCTATTTCCTAATCCCTAGGGTTTCTAGCAAGAGGAAAGAAGACACATAATGGAGGAACAAAACATATATCTTTCAGGGGAAGAATATCAAGAAGAAAGAAAACCTACCAACACGGGAGAGTTAATGGCCTCACCTATGACAATCACTTCCTTCAATCATTTTGGATGTTTTAATTTTTGTATGATGGTACAAAGAGTCCAAAGCCATCCTATTTTGACTAAAGTGTTCATTTTAAATGTTGAAGACAATCAAGTGACCTTTGCTGGGGTAACCTTCACCATATCCTTAGACATTATTGCTGCTGCTACTGGAATACCTAATGTGGGTGAAAGGTGGTCTAAAGCTCAAAAACTAGATAATCAGTATTATGAGCCATATTTGAAGCTTTTGTATAGAAATGAGAGAAATATATTCTTCCCTTTGAGCCACCTTCTTGGTACATATGCTCCCATGATGAAAATCATCTTGAAGTACTTCACCTATGAAGGAAAATTTTCCAGACTTTATTCATACCATATCATATTTCTCATGCACTTCACAAGAGTCAGAATGCTTAATGTTCCTTTTTATTTGTTCAGGAGCATTGAAAAAATGGCATACACAGTTTAGGGAAAAAGGTATGAGTAGAAAATGAACAGTATTTTCAATCACTCTCTAATCAAGATCATTGTCCTCCACCACCTTAACCAACTGAACATTGCATGGGACACTTTCATTTCCAATCATATTTTTTCTACTCCAAAACCTCCACATGATCAAGATATTCCATCTTCATATAATCCCACTGATCATCATGATGAAGACATACCCCCTCCATCTCAACCCACTACATCTATCCCTCCATCATCTCAACCTATTTCACCACCATCATCACCATTTCATGATCATGCACGGTTACCTGGAAAAGTTGAGGTCATCAAGCCTAAGAGGGCAGATTTGAGCACATTGGCACATACTTATCAGAGAGGCCATAGGCAGGTGTTTTCCCCATAGATTGTAGGAGGGGCATTTCCTTCTTCATCAAAAAATCGGTTACACAAAAATATAGAAAGGATGGAAGAGGTAAAGATCCAGCAGCAGCAGGAGGACCTCCATGAGACAGAATGAGATTTTGAGCTTGTTGATCTAATTGAGCAGGATGACTATGAGGATATTAGCATAGTCCTCAAGGGGAAAGATGCTAAGATTAGAGAACTCCAAACTAATCTTGACAGGGCTAGATTTGTCATTAACTTCTACAAGCATGAGAATAAGAAGCTGAAGACAAAGCACTTCATTGATGAAGTGAAATTCATAAAAGCACAAAGAGATGCAGAAAAGGCTAAGCACTTACTTAATGAAGCATATGGAGAATATGGTGATGATATGGAAGGAAAAGTGCAAACGAAAATGGCAAGAAGCAAAGGCCTAAAGAGAGCATTGGAGTTAGAGAAACAAAAAGAAACTCAACTAGTAAATGAGCTTACCCTAAATGAGCAATTGGCCATAATGATCAATGAAAACATGGATCATTGGCTTGAGAGGGATAAAAACCACCTTAAAAAGCTCCTAGACAAGGCTAAAAGGGACAATGACATACAGAGGAGGATGCAAAATTACTATTGCCAAAGAAGCCAAATAGCGAGGTCCAAGCTCAAGAAAATGAACTCAAAGCTTGAAAACCTAAAGGTGCAAGAGGAGAAAGGAAAGTTGGATATCCTTGCTAAGGCCTCTTTCCATGCCTACCACACTTCATTAATAGAATATAGACAAATTTTGACAAGATTTTGGGAACTTTTGACATTTTTTTTGGTTTTTTGTGCAACATTGGATGGTTTTGGCAAAGGTGAATTATCCTATGCGTAGTGCCCTAGGAACTGCAAATCTTCTTAAGGCCTCCAAATGGAAAACCAATACTACCATTGGATTCATAAGGACAAGAAGATACACTTTTTACTATTTTCACACCAAATTTGGACCATTCAATAGGGATAAATTTCCAAAAACACCTCAAAATTCATCGTTTTGCCCTCCTTTTTAGCTAGGCGCTGCGCACAGAAGTAGTCATGGGATATTCACCTTTTTGAGGGCCAAATATTATCATTTTTGGAAACCAAGTGCATTTATGGAACATAGATACGATAATATTTCCAATGAGCTATCCTGAGCTCAATTTGGACATCATAAACCACTTAAAAAACAGCTTGATGTTGGCATTGTAGGCTTAAGGTGTTGCGCATAGGCCAAAATTTCCTGATTCTTTCCTTCTTTTGCTCTAGTTTTGATTTTCACCCTCTGAAATCAATTTTCACTAATGTAATTGATGAAGTAAATGTAATTATCATGTCTTGACTATAACCTAGGGTAAATACATTAGGTAAATGGACTCAATGAGGTGTAATGAATCAATTCACTTAAGTTAGGGATTAGCCACTTTGACCACCATAGACTCTAGCTATCAATTCAGTTTTTGGTGGAACTGCTCCTCCTCTCATGGTTTCGACCCCTGCAGATCGGAGAATTTTGTTTTAGGTCTATATCATGTACTGTTCCAGTCATTCTAGAGGTTCGACTCAGTTGGATGTTGTACTAGTCATCAGAGACACTAATGTATCAGATTTCAACTAGTTTTAATATATGAGTTGTAGCTATCTCTTTGAGATACATGTGGTATGGATGTTTAGCATTGTTTCTTCTTTGTTATCATGTGTATGAATGTTTTTTAAGCTCATAACAGGCATTTAATCTTTGTTATATGGTAATTTTCAAGTTGATAGGTAGAATACATGTTTTCTCATGGTCTGTTTTGGGAAAGTTCTCATAATTTGTCCATTGCTCTTTAGTTTAGGAAGAATACATCTCATATGATCTTCCTAAATTCTCATCAGTCTTAACCCATCTCATCAAATCACCTTTTAAGTGCTAATCCTCCTGCCTACCCTTCCCCTTTGAATGTCTGTAATCATATATCCTTTGCCCTAGCCTAACCTCTTTGACCTAATACTGTCATCTAGCAATAACCCCACCAAATCAAATCATACAACCTCTGCACTTTATACCTATCCTAAAACCCTAATCCATCCAACCCTATTAGCTGTGATTCTTTGGAGAGATCCCTCTCCGACTTGGTAGGGCTAGCTATCAAGTCAAAAGATTGGTTTGTGGTTACCTCAGCTTGACTCTTCCTCAACCTTGGAGATCTGGAGGAGTGATAACATACGGTAACCATTGTTGGGGAATGAAAGATTTATTTTCCCTAGGTGTACGATAAGTTTTTGTTGGAAGTTTTTCCTTTGGATGATTGGACTAACTTTCAAAAAGGTTGATTCCATTATTGCAGTGTCAATATTGTAGAGTTGTCTTCGAGAAGACAAATAAGATCAAATTCTGCATCTTGATCCAACTAATTCAGTCAAAGATATTCAAAGCTAGTTCAAAAAGCAAAGAAGTTTACAAATCACAAGTTTAATCAAAACTCATTCCATTGGTAAGCTCTTGGTCATTACCTATTAAAATTTTCTATTGAAAGAAATTTCTTGGTGGTGAAGTTTGAAGCTTTCTTTGTTCCACTCAAATCTGAAATATTTTCCCTTTCATATTCTTTAACCCTATTAAGATTTTGGCTCCGAAAATATATACCATGTCAAACCCTGACCCAAACCCTCCTTCTCCTGTTGATGATCCTGAAATATTGTTAAGAAAACCTAAAGTCCCTTTCCTCGAGACTAAAAGCACAAATTTGGAAAGGACCACTTCCTTGACATATTAGATACTGAGTATTGAGGATATTCCTTTTGATATTAAATTTGATCTATCCCTATTTTGTTCAAAGTATGAGTCTTGTCTTACAGAGGTAGTGTTTGATCCCATAAAGTTTGATTCATACTTACCCACATAAAAATCTTTTTTTAATCAACCTTCCGCTACATCTCAGTATTCAAATATTGAGCATGAGGTTTGGCCTAATTTTGAGAAACTTCAAAGCCTAGCTGATCAATTACAAATTACTTCGGAAAAATCCTATATCTAGTATCAACTTGAAAGCTTATCTTCTGCCATACCCTCTACCATAGCTCTGAAAACAACAGTATCCGCACCTCCATCTTCATCCTAGCCAACTCAACCCATTGTAATCCTCGTACGCCCTCCCCCAGTAGTCATGGAGAGATTTTCTCCCTTGTAATTACCTAGTCAGTTGGTAGCTTTACCTCATATCTATGTCTAGAGAGTTCCTCTTTTTGATGGTAGTCTAGGAATAACAACACAACAACATATTTCCAAGATGGCTGATTTCATTGATTTAGAGGAGGTTGATGAAGATGATGCCAAAATAAGACTAATGGGCCAAATTCTTTCTAGAGATGTGAAATAATGGTTCTATTGTTTGGAAGCTTGCTCCATTGATACTCCTCAAAGGTTAAATGAGTTGTTCTTATCCATGTGGCCGGAAAAGAAGAATCCATTCTAGATCTTGGCAGAATAAAATACATTGAAAAGGAATCCTAATGAGACAGTTCATGAGTTTACTATAAGATTCAATCAAATCTACAATTTCATTCCAGATAACATGAAACCTCAACATGATTTGGCACTTCAACATTATCTGGATACCTTTGATCCAAATATGGATTATCAACTAAGGGAAAGAGATCCTTCTAATCTGGAAGAAATGCAAAATAATGCAGTGAGAATGGAAGAAAACTTGATGATTAAAATGTCTCAGTTGAAGCATGAGAAACTAGAGAAGAAAGTAACAATCAAAGAAGAACCCTCTTCTTCCACCAGTCTCAAACTATATGCTCTGATCAGAACCATGGAAAGGATGGCTAACCGAATGATAAGTTTAGATAAACAACAGGAGCCACAATTTAGGAATCCAAATTTCAGAAACCAACAGCAAGCTTATTACAGTATAAAACAAAGAGAGTAGAAATCTCCTAAGGCATCAACATCTTGTAGCAAATTCAGACACTCTTGTAGTAGAATTATGATCAATGAGAATTAGAGGATAAAATAGACATGATTTTCAAAGAAAACCACTTCTTTAGGGAAGATTACCATCCCTTTTTCTTGACTAAAATGAGATGTATGTCAAGAAGACGAAGGAACATAAAGATGAAGACTACATACTAGCAAATGACTATGCATTGGAAACCCAATCAGATGAATATCAAAGAGGATACTTGAATGCACTAAGCTCTGACTAGAAGCAATATTCCTTCAGAAATAGAGATGCCCCAATCACTCCCATTCAGAAAAGGACATCGCAGCAAAAGCATACCGAACTGAAGACAACTCCTCAAGGTAATCAAACTAAAGGAAAATGGTTGGCAGCAACTAACCAAAACAAAGTAAATCAGCCATCTACAAGCAATCCAAACAAGGACCATGATAGTCAAAAGAAATATCAGACATCAAAATATCTTCCCAAGAAAAGAGACATCATCCAAAAAGCGGTAGGTAAATCTAGCTCATTCAATTTAGAAACTGAAATTTCAAAGTTGAAAGTGTCAATCCCTCTTACTGAACTTGTCAAAAACAACCATTACAAGTTCGATATAGTTAAACAAGAACCATCAGTCAAGGTAGAGAAAGGCTCATAACAGTAATCACAAAAGGTAATGGAAAATTCAGAACAACCTAAAGAGAAAATTCAAAAAGTTGACCCAAAGTAGAGACCAAATTTACAACCTTTGGAAGAGGAGCATGGTCTTTGGACCATGGACTTTGATGGTGATCTCGGGAAATATGGGATAGGAATTGGCATTTGGATCCAAAGTCCACATCATCTATAGGGTGAGGTCCCTCAGAATGTTAGATTATGCTCATACAAGTTATCTTTTAATTTCACTAACAATGAGGGGGAGTACGAAGCACTAATCATGGGCCTAAATATCTTGAAAAGATTGGGTGCATGAAGGATTTTGGTGTATGGTGATAAATAACTTGTGATAAAGCAAGTTAAAGGTGAATATCAAGATCACCATCCACGGATGAGACAATATAGAAATGTTGTTTTAGATATTTTGAGAATGTTTTCGGAATATACACTTATAGTTGTACCAAGGAGTTAGAATCTTATGGCAGATTCTTTGGCTACATCTGTAGCAAGTATTCTGAGATGACAAGAAGGTAAATAACTTTCTCCAGAGTGAAGGTGAGTTTGAGAATTGTTCCATTGATGAATTTTACAACAAGGATGATCAAGTCATCGAGCCAACCCAAGCTGATATAATACAGCTGAAGGACAATAATATTCTGAAAGGTCTTTTACCTTTGGAAGACTTTTTTGATTAGGATGATGTAGCAAGGAAGCCTACATTGGTTCCTATGGAGAAAGGTGTTGAAGCCATGAACATTAGAACAAAAAACAAACCAAAAATGATCAAGCTATCCAAAACATTATCACTCGAGTTAAAAGAAAAATATATTCATTTATTGTCTGAATTTTCTGATGTTTTTGCGTGGGATTATGTACACTTAAAGGAGTATAATAAGAAAATAATTTAGAATATCATCCCAATTAAACTGGATCAAAAGAGCTCTAGACAAAAGATAAGAAGGATTAACCCAAGGTTGCTACCATCCATAGAGAAAGGAATTAATAGGATTTTCAAGGCGGGCATCAATGTTCCCATAAGATTTTCTAATTTGATATCAAATCTAGTCCGACGAGAAAGAAGATCGAAGAAATTGGGCTTTGTATAGACTTTAGAAACTTAAACAAATTACCTTTGAAGGATAATTATCTGCTTCCCAAAATGGGCCATATCCTTCAGAGCGTTTTTGGCGCTTCCCAGATGTCACTACTGGATGGATATTCCGGTCACAATCAAATTTTAGTGCACGAGGATGATCAGGACAAGTCATCGTTCACAACACCTTGAGGCACATTCAAATATGAAAAAATTCCATTCAGTCTCAAAAATGCAGGGGCCACTTTTCAGCATGCCATGGACATAGCCTTTGCCAATGAAAAATATGTTTTCTTAGTTGTATATTTAGATGATGTAACGGTATTTTCAGATTCGGATGATGAGCATTTGCATCATTTAAGAGTTATTTTCCAGAGATGTCGAAAGTTCGAGATCTCTATCAATCTAATTTTTTTTTTTTCTATCAAGAAAGGAAAACTTCTTAGCCACATCATCTCAAAGGACAAAATCCAGATAGACCCTTCATGGGTAGAAGCTATTCATCAAATTGTTGTCCCTTGCAACAAGAAAGAAATTGAAGCATTCAATGGCAAGATGAATTTCTTACACATATTTATTCCTAATTTGGTTGAACATCTTAAAGAGATGATAAATATGTTGAAAAAAGAGAATGATGTAAAGTGGTTCGAAGAAGCCCGCAAGTCCTTTCATGTAGTAAAGCTTGCCTTGACCACTGCCCCCGTTTTAATGAGTCCCGATTACTCCAATGATTTTAATATATTACCTTTTTCTTCTAAGCATACCATGGCAACAATATTAATACAAAAAAGAGATAAAACCGAGCTGCCAATAGCATTTTTCAGTCGCAATACCATGGATGTAGCCCTTAAGTACAAAATCATTCAGAAGCAGGCCTTGCCTTTGGTAAAGGCGGTGAAAGATTTCAGAGTTTACATTTTACATTTGCATACTCTTACTTATATGCCTAATGTGGCGGTAAAAGAAGTTCTTGTGCAGAATGACCCAAAAGGTGGAAGAGGTAGATGGATAGCGGAATTATTAGAATATGATCTTGAAATCAAGCCTACCAAGCTAATAAAGGGTCAAGGCTTAGCCAAACTCATGGCTATGTCAAATCTCCATGCTCTAGATATCAATGCCATAGTAGCATTCTCCAACAATCAAGAAGAAGTAGATCTCATTCAGATATCTGATATCATTTTATCATCTACATGATATTATAATATTATTTATGTTTTGCAACATCTAAATCCCCCTCTAGGCATGTCTAAGGCTAAGAGTAGGTCATTGAAGTTGAAGGCTTGTAAATATAGCATTATGGACAATGCAGTTTATTGGAAGGATCCTGGAGGTGTGTTCCTAAACTGTTTGACCGAAGATGAGTCTAAAGAAGTAATGAATGACTTCCAGAAAGGATATTTTGGTGGCCACTTGTACTGGAAGACCATAGCCAATAAAGTACTGAGAACGAGTTACTATTTCCCACACTTTTTGAAAATATCTACAAGGAAATGATGAGTTGTCATAAATGCCAAGTTTTCCAAGGTAAAAGAAAACTTATTCCTTTGCCTCTACAACCTATATCAATTCATGCTCCTTTTCAGTAGTGGGGCCTAGATTTCATAGGAGAGATTAACCCATCATCATCCACACAACACAAGTGGATATTGACAGCTATAGACTACTTTACTAAGTGGATCGAAGCAATTCCAATGAGGCAAGCAATAGATTTAATTATCATTCAGTTTTTAGAAACTAATATCTTGTCCCATTTTGTTTGTCCTAGTAAGATCATCACACACAACACGACATCATTCATGTCTAAAAAGATGACTGAGCTTTGTGACAAATATAACATTAAGTTGGGACATTTTACAACATACTATCCTTAAGGAAATGGGTTGGTGAAGTCCTCCAATATATCCTTATTCAACATCATCAAGAAAATTTTGGAGGCCAACAAAAAGAATTGGTGCAAAATGTTGATCAATGCATTGTGGGCAGATCGAGTGAGTAGTAAGAAATCTCTTGGACTTTCTCCTTATCAAATTGTGTATGGAGTAGATATTGTTTTTCCTTCATCATTAGTAGTCCTGGTCATGAAATTGTTAGAAAAGGTAGGAAGTGAAGAGAATGATATACAGTGCCAGATCAATCAAATGATTCACCTACATCAGACATGGGATAAGGTAGTTCAGAACACCTCTAAGCTCCATGAGAGGATAAAGAAAATCTATGACTGGAAAACAAAGGAGCATGATTTCAAAATTGGAGATGTGGTGCTTTGTTGGGATGCTAGAAATGAAGATAAGGGTAATCATGGTAAATTTGAAAATCTATGGAAAGGCCCTTATCGAATTTCAACTTTCTGAGGGAAAAATGATTTCTTGTTAGATGAGATGAATGGAGAACCATGCCTAGGAAGACCAGTCAATGCTAGGCTCCTTAAGCACTATCTTTTCTAAATCGTCCATGTTTCTTTGTACATAATGGTTTAACTTTCTTCAAGTGTGAAGTAGAGAATCACTAGAGTTTGGAGCCTGAAGTGAAGGCCATGGAGCTTCATTGATTTTCTGCCACTTTCAATGTTCAGTCGTCAGTTAAGTAAGTTAGTTTTGAGTTAGTTTGTGTTATTCAAGTTGTCAGAATTCAGTCATGCATTTTAGTTTAATTTTTTGACCATATTGACCCACATGGTTAGGCACCTGGTCTACGGTGTTCTTGACACCTCCAAGGAGTTACCATCCCCAAATAAGGTCGATGTTAGAGTCAGTATTTGCATACTGCCATCAGTGATCAAAACTCCTATTTTATATCATATTACGGTACCATTCTGAAATTTTTGTTATTCCACCTAGGTCCTCATTCAAAAATTTACTCACTGATGGTAGCCCTATGTCAAAAGCTCTACTCTCTCTCAAAAATAAATATTTGCTGGTCCATCTTCATGTGTCTTACTGAGCATACATTGACCATAAAGGCTCATTTCATCATGTTTTGTGTCAGTCAACTCCACATGGAGTCTGCTGTTTCAAGGTCCCAATAGGTCAATAGGTTTCATTCTTTCAAGGTCCCATAGTACTCCATTTCACTGCATAAAGCCAACAAAACGTATCAGAGTGAGAAAAATAATATCCTTTTATCATTTAAAGAGGATTGGTGAATATGTGGCTATATTTTCCCAAGTTCTAATTTTTATTCCAAGTATTAGTTCTATTTTAGATTGTAATTTTATTTCCAAAAACAGAGATGTAACATTTTTTCCAATTTATGTAATTTTATGTTCATTATATGTTATATGTTACTATTCCTAAGCTGTCAACTAAGAAAACTATGTGCCAACTCCATCCAAAGCAAAACAAAATGTGAAGAGTTCCAACAGTCTAGCATCATCCACCTACAAAGAAGAAAGTCAGAAAGGAAATTAGCAACCATTTCAAAGGGAGAAGAGAAACATTAGAAAGTGGGTTTTGAAAGCTAATGATCAATTTCACTTATGTATAAAGGCCTTCTTAGCATCTAACCCAACTCCATTTTCCTCCTATCATTGCTTGAGCAAACCCCAAAGCACCATTCTTCACGATTTTGGGTGAAATTAGCATAACAGAGGTAGGCGCTATGCACAGGCTGCAGGCGCTGCGCACTGGCTGAAGGTGCTATGCATGTGATTAAGGCACTACACACACACTGAACGTGTTGCAAACACACTAAGGGCACTGTGCACAAGTCGCAGTTTTCCCACAAGGTATCAAACTCAAACAAAGGTTCCTAACCTTCAGTACAAGGTTTCTAAGGCTCTTATCAAGTAATTACAACCTTTTTCATCCCTCCTTACCCCTCTCAAAGTCATAATTCATGCTAGGAAGTTTATTTCCCAAAATTGGGAATTCTAGAGCCTTGAAAAACCTATGTTTTTCCTACACCCCTAAAAAAAAACTATTCCTCAGATCCTACTCCCCTTACCACATCACAATAAACTCCATCCCTACCCCTGAGTTGCTAAATCCATATCCCAAGTGTATTCTCCCTTAAACACTAAGTCCTAGGCAACAAAATCCCTAGGAAACCATACTACATACCTATAATTAAATATCAAATCCTAAATCCCATACACATTTCACTCCCCTATCACTTCCCTCAATTCCCTAATCCCTTCCTCCACTCCCTAAATTTTTCCTACCCCATTCCCACTCTTACTTCTTAATCCCTAGGGTTTCCAACAGGATGAAATAAAACACATAATGGATGAAGAAAATAGAGATTTTTCATAGCAAGGAGACCAGGAAGAAAGAAAATCACACAAAGGAAGAAGAATCTTGAGGTTTGAAACTACCAACACTAGAGAGTTAATGGCCTCACCTATGACAGTCGCTTCCTTCAAGCATTTGGGATGTTTTGATTTTTGAGTGATGGTACTAAGAGTCCAAAGCCATCCTTTTTTGACTAGAGTGTTCATTTCAAATCTTGAAGACAATCAAGTGACCCTTGTTGGGGTAACCTTCACCTTATCCTCAGACGTTATTGTTGCTACTACTATAATACCTAATGTGGGTGAAAAGTGGTTTAAAGCTCAAAACCTAGATCATGAGTATTATGAGCCATATTTGAAGCCTCGATATAGAAGTGAGAGAAAGAGATTCTTCCCTTTCGGCCACCTTCTTGGAACATATGCTCCCATGATGAAAATCATCATGCAGTACTTCACTTGTGAAGGCATATTTTCCAATCTTTATTCATACCATATCAGATTTCTCATACAATTCACGAGAGTGAGAATGCTTAATATCCCTTATTATTTGTTCAGGAGTATTGAGAAAGTATCATACACAGTTCAGGGAAAAAGGTATGAGAAGAAAATGAACAGTCTTTTCCATCACTCTTTGATTAAGATCATTGTCCTCCATCACCTTATCCAGTTGAACATTGCACGGGACACTTTCATTGCCAATCATATTTTCACTGCTATAAAACCTCCACATTCTCAAGATATTCCATCTTCATCTGATCCCACTGATAATAATGATGAAGACATACCCCCTCCATCCCAACCCACTACATCTGTCCCTCCATCTTCTCAACATATTTCACCACCATCATCAACATTTCATGTTCATGCAGGGTTACCTGGTATATCTGAGGTCATCAAGCCTAAGAGGGAAGATTTGAGCACATTGGAACATACTTATCAGAGTGGTCATAGGTAGGTGTTTTCCCCATAGATTGTTGGAGGGGCCTTTCCTTCTTCATCAGCAAAGCAAGTACACAAAAGTAAAGAAAAGATGACAGAGGTAGAGATCCAGTAGTAGGAGGAGGACCTCCATGAGACAGCACAAGATTTTGAGCTTGTTGATCTAAGTTAGTAGGATGACTATGAGGACATTAGCATATTCCTCAAGGGGAAGGATGCCAAGATTAGAGAACTCCAAACTAATCTTGATAGGGCCATATTTTTCATTAACTTCTACAAGCAAGATAATAAGCAGTTGAAGACAAAGCACTTCATTGATGAAGTGAAATTCATAAAAGCACAAAGAGAGGCTGAAAAGGCTAAGGCCTTGCTTGATGAAGCATATGGACAATATGATGATGAGCTGGAAGAGGAAGTGCTAAAGAAAATGCCTAGAACCAAAGGCCTAAAGAGAGCATTGGAATTAGAGAAACAAAAATAAGTTGAACTAGAAAATGAGCTTACCCTAACTGAGCAATTGGCCATAATGATCAATGAAAACAGGGAGCATTGGCTTGAGAGGATTAACAACCACCTTGAAAAGATCCTAGACATGTATAAAAGGGACAATGACATAAAGAGGAGGATGGCAAGGTACTATTGCCAAATAAGCCAAATAACAAGGTCCAAGCTTAAGAAAATGAAGTCAAAGTTTGAAACCCTAAAGGTGCAAGAGGAGAAAGAAAAGTTGGATATCCTCACTGAGGCCTCTTTCCATGCCTAACACACTTCATCAACATCATATACACAAATTTTGACATGATTTTGGGCACTTTTGACATTTTTTGGTTTTTTTGTGCAACATTGGACAGTTTTGGCACAGGTGAACTATCCTATGTGCAACACCCTAGGATCTGTGCATCTTATTGAGGCCTCCAATTAGAAAACCAAGACTATCATTGGATTTGCAAGGCCAAGAACATACACTTTTTACTATTGGACACCAAATTTGGATCATTGGACAAGCATAAATGGACAAAAACACCTCACACTTCACCTTTCTGCCCTTTTTTTCGGTTAGGCGCTATGCGCAGAAGCAACTTTGGGAGATTGAGCTTTTTGGGGGTCACATGTTATCATTTTTGGAACCCAAGTGCAGTTCTGGAAATCAGACAGGATAATATTTCCAATGCAATATTTTGAGATCAATTTGGACATTAGAAACCCCTTCAAACATCAACTTGAAGTTGGCGATGTGGACAGGCTTAAGGCATTGCACATAGGGAAAATTCCCTAATTTTTTTGACTGTTATGCTCTAGTTTTGGTTTTCACCTTTGGAAATCAATTTTCACTTATGTAATTGATGAAGTAAATGTAATTATCTTGTTTTTACTATTACCTAGCATAAATAAATTACGTAAATGGATTCAATGAGGTGTAATGAATCAGTTCACTTAAGTTAGGGTTGAGTCACTTTGACCACCCTACACTCTAGCTATTAGTTCAGTTTTTGGTGGAACTTCTCCTCCTATCATGGATTTGACCATTGAGGTTGGGAGGATTTTTTTTGAGTCCTATATCATGTACCATTTCATTCATTCAAGAGGTTGTACTCAGTTGGATGTTTTACTAGTGATCAAAGACACTATTGTGTCACATTTTGGCTAGTTTTAATAGATGAGTTGCAGCTATTTCTTTGGGATACATGTGGTATGGATGTTTAGAATTGTTTCTTATTTGTTATCATTTGTATGATTGTTTTGTAAGCTCATAACATAAATTTTATCTCTATTATATGGTAATTTTCAAGTTGATAGGAAGAATACATGTTTGCACGTGCTCTGTTTTGGGAAAGTTATCATAATCTGTCCATTTCTCTTCAGTTTAGGAAGATCTCATATGCTATTCCTAACTCCTCATCAGTCTTAAACAATCTCATCAAATGAAATTTTAAGTTCTAAGCCTCCTGCCTACCTTTCCCCTTTGAATGTCTGCAATCATATATGATTTTCCCTGACCAAGCCTCTTTGACCTAATATCGTCATCCAGCAATATCCCCACCAAATCAAATAAAACAACCTCTACACTTTATACCTAGCCTAAAACCTTAATCCATGCAACCCTATTGGTTGTGATTATTTTGAGAGAGCCCTCTTCGGCCTCGTAGGGCTAGCTAGCCCTCTTCGGCCTGGTTCTGTGGTTACCTTAGGCGGACTCTTCCTCATCCTTGGAGATCCGAAGGAGTGATAACATACTGACATCATTGCCAGGGAACAAAAGATTCATTTTCCCTTAGTGTATGACAAGTTTTGATTGCAATTCAGTCCTTTGGATGATGACACTAAGTTTCGAAAAGGCTGATTCCATAATTGCAGTGTCAAGATTGTAGAGTTATCTTCGAGAAGACAAATAAGATCAAATTCTACATCTTGATCCAACTAATTCAGTCAAAGATATTCAAATCTTGTTCAAAAAACAAAGAATTTTACAAATCACAAGTTAAATCAAACATCATTCCATTGGTAATCTCTTGATCATTACCTGCTAAAATTTTCTATTGAAAGGAATTCCTTGGTGGTGATGTTTGAAGCTTTCTTTTTTCCTCTAAAATATGAAATATTTTCCCTTTCATATTCTTTGACCCTATTAAGATTTTGGCTCCAAAAAGATATACCATGTCAAACCATGACCTGAACCCTCCTTCTCTTGTTGATGATCCTAAAATATTGTTAAGAAAACCTAAAGTCCCTTTCCCTGAGTCAGAAAGCACAAATTTAGAAAGGACCACTTCCTTGCCATATCAGATACTGAGTATTGAGGATATTCCTTTTGATATTAAATTCAATCTATCCCTATTTTATTTGAAGTTGGAATCTTATCTTCCAAAGGTAGCGTTTGATCCCATAAATTTTGATTCATTCTTACCGCCTCAAAATCTTTGTTTAATCAACCTTCTATTACATCTCAGTCTTCAAAACTTGAGCACAAGGTTTGGTCTAATTTTGAGAAACTTCAAAGCCTAGCTCATCAATTAAAAATTACTATGGAAAAAGCCTATATCCATTATCAACTTGAAAGCTTATCTTTTGCCATATCATCTACTACACCTCTAAGAACAACTGTGTCTGCACTTCCATCTTCATCCCAACCAACTCAACATATTGTAATCCTCGTACGCCCTCCCCCAATAGTCATGGCGAGATTTTCTCCCTTACAATTACCTGGTCAGTTGGAAGCTTTAATTCAGACCTATGGCCAGAGACTTCCTCTTTTTGATGGCAGTCGAGGAATCACACTGCAAAAACATATTGATAATATGGCCAATTTCTTTGATTTAGAGGAGGTTGATGAATATGATTCCAAAATGAGACTAATGACTCAAATTTTTTTTGGAGATTTGAAAAAATGGTTCTTTGGTTTGGCAGCTTGCTCTGTTGATAATTCTTAGAGGCTAAATGAGTTCTTCTGATCCAGGTGGCGGGAAAATAAGAGTCCATTGTAGATCTTGGCAGAATACAATACATTGAAAAGGAACCCTAATGAGGTAGTTCAGGAGTTTACTATAAGGTTCAATCAGATCTACAATTCCATTCCAGATAACATGAAACCTCCACCTGATTTGGCACTTCAACATTATCTGGATGCCTTTGATCTAGATATGGCTTATCAACTAAGGGAAAGAGATCCTGCCACTCTGGAAGAAATGAAAAATAATGCAGTGAGCGTGGAAGAAAACTTGATGATTAAACTGTCTCAGTTGAAACATGAGAAACTAGAGAAGAAAGTAAAAATCAAAGAGGAACCCTCTTCTTCCACCAATATCAAACTATATGCTCTGATCAGAACCATGGAGAGGATGGGTAGCCAAATAATAAGCTCAGATAGATAGTGGGAGCCACAAGTTAGGAATCCGAATTTCAAAAACCAGTAGCAACCTCAGTGCAAGATAAAACAAAGAGAGCAGAAATATCTTGAGGTATCAACATCTCAGTAGCAAATTTGGACACCCTTGCAGTAGAATTATGATCAAGGAGAATCAAAGGATGAAATAGACTCGATTGTCTAAGAAAACCACTTCTTTAGGGAAGATTACCATCCCATTTCTTGATTGAAAATGAGAAGTATGTCGAGAAGACGAAGGAACCTAAAGATGAAGACTACATAATGGCAAATGACTATGCATTGGAAACCCAATGAGATGATTATAAAAGAAGATACCTGAATGCACTTATCTCTCAGTAGAAGCAATATTCCTTGAGAAATAGAGTTGTCCTGATCACTCCCATTTAGAAAAGGACATCACAATAGAAGGATACCCAACCAAAAAAAATTCCTCAAGGTAATCAAAGTAAAGGAAATGAGCTAGTAGCAGCTAACTAAAACAAAGTAAATCATCCATCTACAAGAAATCCAAACAAGGACCATGATAGTTAGAAGAAAGATCAGACATCAAAATATCTTCCTGAGAAAAGAGACATCATCCAAAAAGAGGTAGCTAAATCTAGCTCATTCAATTTAGAAACTGAAATTTCAAAGTTGAAAGTGTCAATCCCTCTTACTGAACTTGTAAAAAAAAACCATTACAAGTCTAATATAGTTAAAATGCTGAAAGTTGACCCTACGGCCGACATGGTTAAGGTTGAAGATGACCAACATAAATTTTTTTTGGTCTAGCCATAGATGGTCAGTCAGAAGATAGTGAGGTTCCCCCATTTTACCTGAGTTTAAGAGTCCACCAGTACATTCTGCATAACTCCATGCTTGACTCTAAATCCTCCCATAATTTAATGCCGAAGGCCATCACGGAAAAGTTAGGTCTAGATATAACTCGTGAATTCTGTGACTTCTATTCTTTTGATTTCGGTAAGGCCCATTGTCTCGGTCTAATAAAATATTTGGTAGTATCTCTCTACCATATCTTGACAAAGAATGTCTTAATGGATGTGTTGGTAGTTGATATACCACCATAGTTTGGTATGTTATTATCAAGGTCCTAGGGAGAAAAACTAAGAGGCACACTGCAGTTAGACTTCCCCTATGCCACTATTTCGGTTTTTGGGCAATTGAGGAAATTGTACCAAGAAAACAAAATGAAATTCATGATAACAAGCAAGGAGAGGGCGAATAATCATCCTATAAATGTTGTAAATAGAGATTTAGAATCATTTATCTTATATAATGATAGTGGACTTAATGATGTAGATAGTCAACTTGTGGAAATAAAAGATGTACTAGGGATTTCCAATTGTATAAGGATAGTTTTAGATCAGGAAAAAGAAAAGATGCCAAGTTCATCAGAACAACCATCAGACAAGGCAAAGAAAGGCTCAAAACAAAAATCAGAGAAGGTAATGGAAAGTTCATAATAGCCTGAAGAGAAAGTCCAGAAAGTTGACCCAAAGCAGGGACAGGATTTACAGCCCTTGGAAGAGGAGAATGGTCTTTGCACAATGGACTTTGATCGCACTCTCAAGAAAGATGGGGTAGGCATTGACTTTTGGATCCAAAATCCACATCATTAGCAAGGTGAGGTCCCTTAGAATGTTAAACTATGCTCATACAAGTTAGCTTTTGATTGCAATAACAATGAGGTAGAGGAGGAAGCACTGATCATGGGCTTAAATATCTTGAAAAGATTGGGTGCACGAAGGATTTCAGTGTATGGTGATTCAGAACTTGTGATCAAGCAAGTTAAAGGTGAATATTAAGCTCACCATCCATGGATGAGACAATATAGAAATGTTGTTTTAGATATTTTGAGAATGTTTCTAGAATATATACTTTCGGTTGTACCAAGGAGTTAGAATCTTATGGCAGATTCTTTGGCTACAACTGTAAGCAATTTCAAAATCCCCATCTTTTCAAACAGGAAATTTGAGATTCATGTAAAGCATCGACCCTCTGTTCCTGACAACTTGCGATATTGGCAAGTATTCTAGGATGACAAGTAGGTAAATAACTTTCTCCAGAGTGAAGGAGAGTTTGAGAATTGTTCCACGGATGAAGTTTACGACGAGGATGATCAAGTCATTGAGGCAACCCAAGTTGATACACTACAGTTGAAGGACAACAATATTTTGAAAATTCTTATACCTTTGGAAGACTTGTTTGATCAGGATGATGTAGCAAGGAAGCCTACATTGGTTCCTATAGAGAAAGGTGTTGAGGACGTGAACATTGGAACATCAGACAAACCAAAAATGATCAAGTTGTCCAAAAAATTATCTCCCGAGTTAAAATAAAAATATGTTCATTTATTTTCTGAATTTTATGATGTTTTCGCATGCGATTATGTAGACTTAAAGGAGCATGACAAGAAAATAATTCGGTATACAATCCCAATTAAACCATATCAAAATCCCTTTAGACAAAGTCTAAGAAGGATTAACCCAAGGTTGTTGCCATCCATGGAGAAAGAAGTTAACAGACTTTTCAAGGCAGGCATCATTGTTCCCATCAGATTTTCTGATTGGATATCAAATCTAGTCCCTACGAGAAGCAAGACTCAAAAAATTAGTCTCTGCATAGACTTTAGAAACTTAAACAAAGTATATCTAAAACATAATTATCCGCTTCCCAAAATGGACCATATCCTTCAAAGAGTTGTTGGCTCTTCCTAGATGCAACTACTGGATGGATATTTTGGTTACAATCAAATTTTAGTGCATGATGGTGATCAAGACAAGACATCGTTCACCACACCTTGGGGTACATTCAAATATGCAAAAATTCCATTCAGTCTCAAAAATGCAGGGGCCGCTTTTCAACGTGTCATGGACATAGTCTTGGCTAATGAAAAAGATTTTTTCTTAGTTGTATATTTAGATGATGTAACAGTATTTTCACATTCAGATGATGAGAATTTGCATCATTTAAGAGTTATTTTCCAGAGATGTAGAAAGTTTGGGATCTCTCTCAATCCGAAGGAAATTTTGTTTGCTATGGAGGAAGGAAAAATTCTCGGCCACATCATCTCAAAGGATGACATCTAGAAAGACCCTTCATGGGTAGAAGCTATTCAACAAATTGATTTCCCTCGCAGAAAGAAAGAAATCCAAGAAGTCAATGGTAATATGAATTTCTTACGCAGATTTATTCCTAATTTGGTTGAACATCTTAGATAGATGACAAATATGTTGAAAAAAGAGAATGATGTAAAGTCGTCCGTAGAAGCCCACAAGTCCTTTCATGCAATAAATCTTGCCTTGACCACTTCCCTTCTTTTAATCAGTGCCAATTACTCCAATGATTACATTATATTCTCTTTTTCTTTTGATCATACCATGGAAGAAATACTAATGCAAAAAAGAGATAAAACCAAGCTGCAAATAGTGTTTTTCAGTCGTAATATTAGGGATGCAGCCCTTAAGTACAACATCATTGAGAAGCAGGCCTTGGCTTTGGTAAAGGTGGTTAAAGATTTCATAGTTTACATTTTACATTTGCATACTCTTGCTTATGTGCCTAATGTAGGGGTAAGAGAAGTTCTTCTGGAGAATGACCCAGAAGGTAGAAGAGGTAGATGGATAGCAGCATTATTATAATATGATCTTGAGATCAAACCTACCAAGTTGATAAATGGTCAAGGCTTAGCCAAAATCATGGAGGATTCAAATATCCATGCTCTAGATATCAACCTTGTAGTAGCGTTGTTCAACAATCAAGAAGAAGTAGATCTCATTTAGATATCTGATATCTTTTTATCATCTCCACAATATTCTAATATTATTTATGTTTTCCAACAACTAAATCCCCATCCAAGCATGTCTAAGGCTAAGAGCAGGTCATTGAAGTTGAAGGCTTCTAAATATTTCATTATGGACAACGCACTTTATTGGAAGGATCCTGAAGGTGTGCTGCTGAACTTTTTATCCAAAGATGAGTCTAAATAAGTAATAAGTGACATCCACAAAGGAGATTGTGGGGGCCACTTGCACTAGAATACCATGGCCAACAAAGTACTGAGAGTGGGTTTCTATTCGCCCACACCTTTCACAAATATCTATAAGGTAGTGATAAGTTGTCATGAGTGCCAAGTTTTCCAAGGTAAAATAAAACTTCTTCCTTTGCCTCTACAACCCATATCAGTTCATGCATTCTTTCAGCAGTGGGGCCTAGATTTCATTGGCGAGATTAACCTGTCATCATCCACACACCACAAGTGGATATTGACAGCTACAGACTACTTTACTAAGTGGATCAAAGCAATTCCAACCAGGCAAGTAACATATTTAGTTATCATTCTGTTTTTAGAAACTAATATCTTGTCGTGTTTTGGTTGTCCTAATAAGATCATCATAGACAACGCGGAAAAATTGAATTCTAAAAAGATGACTGAGGTTTGCGACAAATATAACATTATGTTGGGACATTATACAACATACTATCCACAAGGAAATGGTTTGGCCGAGTCCTCCAATAAATCATTAATCAACATCATCAAGAAAATGTTGGAGGCTAGCAAAAAGAATTGGCACAAAAAGTTGATCAATGCATTGTGGGCAGATTGGGTGAGTAGTAAGAAATGTATTAAACTTTCTCCTTTTCAAATTGTGTATGGAGTAGATATTGTTTTTCCTTCATCATTAGTAGTCTCGGTCATGAAATTGTTACAAGAAGAAGGAAGTGAAGAGAATGATATACATTTCTGGATTAATCAAATGTTCCACCTACAATAGACATGGGATGAGGTATTTCAGAACACCTCTAAGCTCCATGAGAGGATAAAGAAAATCTATGAATGGGAAAAAAAAGGAGGATGATTTCAAAATTGGAGATGTGGTGGTTCGTTGGGATGCTAGAAATTAATATAAGGGTAAGCATGGTAAATTTGAAAATCTGTGGAAAGGCCCTTATCAAATTTCAACTTTCCAAGGGGAAAATGATTTCTTGTTGGATGAGATGAATGGATAACCATGCTTAGGAGGACCAATCAATGGTAGGCTCCTTAAGCACTATATTTTCTGAATTTGTAGGAATTTACAGGGTAAGTTCCTAAGATAGAACAACAAATGACACTGCTCACAAACAGATCGCAGATCAATACAACAATATTCTTGACGTGGTTAAAACCCTCAAAGAGGGAAACAGTCCATGGCCTGAGCCAACGTGACCACTTCAAGAAATTTGTTAATAAAAGAAATAAAATTTACATAAGCTTCTCTCATGAATGGTTACCTTACAAATCACCCTCCATGCTCTTTAAATAGAGATCATGGACTAATCGAGTGTTAAGCCACATATCAAGTGTCGGTAATATCAAGGAGAGACTGAATCATTGGATCACTTCATATCTAGAACTTATCATGACCGTCGGATTGTAAGTTACAAATGTACATAGTAAAGAAACACACTTTACCTAACTCTACACTAGACCAAGTTATACTTAACTATTTCCTACGTGTCGGAATGTCCTAACATCCCCCTTAAGAACATCTTGGGATAGGACTGAAGGATGTACAAATATGACACAATAGGAGAAAGAGGGAGGAATTAGAGCCTATCCCCCCTTAGTGACAACTTCCTGAACTCCAACCAAGAATCAAAGCTTAGTAAACTTCACCTCTGTAAGAGCCTTTGTAAAGATGTCTGCAGCTTGATCATCAGTTGAACAATATTGTACTTCAAGAACATGGTCATGAATGAGCCTTTTGATGAAGTGCATGTGTATTTCAATGTGTTTGCTATGCTGATGCTAGAATGGATCTTTGCATATTTGAATGGCACTTTGATTATCACACCAAAGTGTAGTCGGATGCTATTGTTGAAAGCCAAACGTTGATAGGATCTGATGGAGCCACAGGGCTTCCTTACTAGTTTCTACAGTGCCACGATACACTGCTTCTACTAAAGAAAGAGAAATGGCACTTTGTTTCTTGTAAGCCCATGTAATAGGTCCAAAACCAAGAGTGAAGACATAACTTGCAGTAGACTTCTGATCATTACGGCCAGCAACCCAATCAAAATCATTGAAACCAGCCAATAGAGGAGATGCTTTTTCATGATAATGAATCCCAAACTGAACTGTACCTCAAACATAACAAAGTACTCTTTTATATGCTTTCCAATGACTTTCATGTGGGGTTTTCATAAACCGAGGAGTAAGTCCAACAACAAAGGAAAGGTCAGGACGAGTATGGGTCAGATACATAAGTTTTCCTACAAGCTGACTATATAAGGTAGCATCAACTTCAGGGGAAGTACAAGTGACTAAAAGTTTGGTTCCATAATGAAAGGGAGAAGTGGCTAGTTTACAGTATTCCATGTGAAAGTGGCATAGAGGATCACAGGAATACTTGGACTAGGAAAGGGAAATACCTTCCTTGGATTGCAAGACTTGAAGACCAAGAAAATAATGAAAGTGCCCTAAGTCTGTCATTTCAAACTTCTTTTTAAGGTTGGACTTCACATGGTTTATAAGGTTGGGATCATTATCAGTAAGGATAAGATCATCAACATAAAGAACAAGAATGATAAGACACTTACCCACTTTCTTGGCGTAGACAGTATTGTCATAATCACACCTAGAAACGCCAGTATCTAAAAGAAAGCTATCCATTTTGGCATACCAAGCCCAAGGGGCTTGCTTGATACCATAAAGGGATTTCAGAAGCTGACATACAAGGCTAGAGTCTGGTTGTATAAAGCCAGGAGGTTGTTCCATATATATTTCTTCATGCAAGTCCCCATGCAAAAAGGCAGATTTAACATCCATCTGTTGGACTTCCCATTTGAAAGAGGCAGCAAGGGAAAGAACAAGGCAAATAGAGTTCATTTTGACAATAAGGGAGAAGGTTTCAGTATATTCAATGCCTTCAACTTGTGAAAAGCCCTTAGCAACAAAACTAGCTTTATTTTTATCAACTTTTCCATCTGGTCCATACATGGTTTTGTAAATCCATTTGCATCTAACAATTTTTCGTCTCTTTAGAAGAGGAACAAGATCCCATGTATCATTTGCAAATAATGAATGATATTATTCATTCATAGCTGCGTCCCAATCTAGATGGCCTAAAGCTTCTACAAAGGTGCCAGTATCACAATTCACTGAAGCTTGAGCTAGTAAAGAAGAGGCTCTATCGAATAGAGAACCTGTACGTCGTTGATCCGCAAGATCACTGCAAGAGCACATGCTGCATCCTGAGTAGCACAGACCCATTTTGGAAGTTGAGGAGCTGAACGAGGATCTTAAGAAGGTGGGGGAGTATTTTCATCCTCGCTATCATCATCTGAAGAAGAATATTCTCAGAAGTAGAAGGGATAGAGAGAGGTGGAACATCTGCTAAACTAGGCTCGTAGGTCGATATATTTTCAAGAAACTTTACATCTCTTCTAATGATAACATTTTTGGACTTAAGTGGAATAAGTCTATATCCTTTAACATCTTCAGAATACCCAACAAAAATACATTTTTCACTCTTAGGTTCTGAAGCTTTATGTTTCTCATCTGGAATATGGGCCCATGCTTCACTTCCAAAAACATGAAAGTGACTTACATCTGGTTTAATTGAGCTCGATGCTTCTTCTAGAATGATATTCTTTAAAACCTTAGTAGGAGTGCGATTTACTATGTAATTTGCATAGTTAATTGCTTCTGCCCAAAAATTAAGACTAAGTCCTTTAGATTGAAGCATGAAATTAGCCATTTCCTTTAAGGTGATTCTTCCTTTTAGCTACACCATTTTGTTATGGAGTATATGGAACAATATGTTGCATTTGAATTCCATGCTCAATGCAAATGTTTATGAATTTGTTGTTAACATATTCTTCGCCATTATCTGATCTTAGCTTAAGAATTTGATGTTCAGATTATTTCTCAACAATGTCCTAAAAGGCCAAGAACATGTTAAAGAATTCACACTTGAGTTTTAAGATGTAAACCAAGTGCGTCTAGAGAAATCATCAATGAAAGTTAAGAAATACTTGTAGCCAGAGAATGAAACAACTGGAAGTGGACCACATAAATCACTATGCACACATTGTAAAGGGGATGAGGCATGCCAGGAGGCACGTTTTTCAATACTATCCCAATGATGTTTTCTGAGTACACATTCAGAACAAACACCATCTTTTCAAGGTACCATAGGAAGACTTGTCACCATATTTTCTTTATGTTGGAAATAATACTGAGAGGGGGGGGTGAATCAGTATTATCAGAAAAACTTTTTCATTTTATGCTCAGAAACATATACGCTACTTCAGTTAAGTGAAACAGCATGTACACGCTACTGTGTCTAAAGCAACCAGCGTATAACAAGAAAACTTATGATTCAGTAGCTTATCTTCAGTAAATGCATTATGACATTATTAACCATGATAGTAAAACAGGTGCAGTATAACAGAACAAATCATCACACAGAAAACACACACATGAACACCATGATATAAGGTGGAAACCCAATGTGGGTGAAAACCACCTGCTGCAAGTCGTCTCTATCTTTCTTTAATATGAAACTTTAGTTTACAATCTTTTGTACTGGTGTAGCCTTATACCAGTACGCAGGCTACAACCTGTTGAAGGCTTCAACCTTCTCTCGTTCTCCAAACTTTCTTGGAAGGGAGCTCCAACCCCCTTTTCTCTTGTACTAGCTAAGATACTAGTACGTAGGTGCTGGCCTACAATCTTCTTTCCTTCAGGTACCACCTTTCATACATTTTCAGACTGGATATTCCTGAAGCACAACATTACAATCTGAAGACCACAATTCATTCAACTTTCATAGCAGATCATTGAAGCACAAAACAACCAATACTAGCATCATCAATCTTTGAATCATTGAACCACTGAAACCCTGTCAACACCCAGTCATCAGAACACAGAGCAGACTACAGAACTCTGTAATGACAGTCAGACCCAACTGCAAACCCAAAAATCAAGCTTCAAAAGATATACGCTACTTTAATGAAAGAAACCCGCGTATACACGCGGTTTTATCGAAGACAACCTGCGTACAGATCTAAAAATAATTTCTCATAACTTGCAGCTATACCAGACATCAGTTATACCCAGAACATAACATTGCGTCAGTATGCAGATCTAGAAATACGCATAATCAACCATATCACAATAGTGCATTTCAAACCATTTGATCCCGATCTGTCCTTAGATCTAGTCTTCCATCAATCGGTGTGATCTCTCCTTAGCTTAGATCTAGCAACCCAGAACCTGCATACCAGATCTCTTTCTTTATCAGATATTCAAGACATTTTTTCAATTGTACTTGCCTAATGATCTTCTTCTCCTTATATAGCCTTAGGCCTTGCTCAGTACCAAGGGCCAAAACCATAGAAATCTAATACCATCAACTTCAAAACTAGGGATCAACACGTCTGTCGAGATACTTTGGTCCAAAGGCATAGGCTCAAGTACCGAGGACTAACTACCGCGGACCAAAGGGAAGCTTCTCGACATGTACGCCCTTTTCTGTTCATGAAGCGGCGTGTATACGCGACTTCGTATATAGCGAACCAGCGTATTCGCGACTTAGTATATAGCGTACCTGCGTGTATACGCAACTTGGGCTTAATGAACCTGTGTATATGAAATTTCTCTTCATACTTGTAGTCTGGACTGAGATCTGTCATCAAAGAGAGTTGCCATCAAGGACAACACCTGTATCGTAGCGCCACACTTGTGCCAAAATGCCAACAATCTCCCCCTTTGGACTTGATGGCAACCCCAAGATCCTTAGAATCATTCTCCCCCTTTGTCATCAAGGGCAAAGGGCTGTGCTCCCCCTGAGTACATGTTGATATCTCTGCTTGGCTGTGCTGAAACATGCTCCCCCTGACTGTAGGCAAGATTTGCGAAGGATGTTCTTCAAAAGAACCAAGACTTATACACCATAAGGGACCTTCCTATCACCAAAAGACTCAGTACATACATCCATACTCCCAACCAAGAGGGGATACATCATAAACAACCAATTATATTACATCATTCATCCCAGGCATAGTGGGGAAACCAACATAGGCCGTTACATGACCTTGACACCATAAAAGAGATATCACAAAAAAAGATACATGACATAGAGACAATAAATCTAGACCAAGACTTATGAAAGTCACAAGCAGCATCTGATAAACATCTTTTAGATCAGCAACCAAGATTTCCTTCTGAGCTCCTTCTCCTGAAACCAACAACAATTGTGTACTAGAACCAAAAGCATCTAAATGCCAACAATGCTTTATGAGACTTTAAGCTGCTCCCCCTGAACCTATGCCTGCTGCACCCCCTAAAACTGTGCCTGAAGAATTCTAGCATACCCATCTCAGACCTTCTCCAACCAGAGTCTGCCCTTGCTGTTCAGAACTCCATATACACGATTTCTCCTGCATAAGACAACGTATGTACGCGGATATAATTTCTACAACACGCGTACACCATACACACGACTTTCCCAGCATAAATACGCATATATACGCGGATATCCCTTACGTAACTTGCGTATACCAACTTTTCTGTAGAACAGAAAAGCTTCAACAGCAGGATGAAGCATCAACTACTCCCAGCTTTTGTCTGAGATATTCAAAAGTTTCCCTGGGCAGTGGTTTTGTGAGAATATCAGCAACTTGTTCCTTAGAAGGAACATACTCCAACTTGACCTTCTGCTCAAGCACTTGTTCCCGAAGAAAATGGTACTTGATTGGTATGTGCTTGGTCTTTGAGTGCATGACTAGATTCTTTGAAATGTTGATTGCACTTGTATTATCACATAAGATAGAGACTGGTGAAGTGCAAGTGATTTGAAAATCCTGCAAGGTCTGCATCATCCAAAGAAGTTGTGTGCAAAAACATGCCACAGCCACATATTCTGCTTCAGCTGTAGATAAGGCAATCGAACTCTGTTTCTTGCTGAACCAAGATACTAATCTGGAGCCCATAAAGAATGCACCACCACTTGTGCTCTTCCTGTCATCCACGCTTCCGGCCCAATCTGCATCTGTATAAGCATGAAGTGTGAGATCTATATCTCTAGGATACCATAAGCCATAATTTTGTGTCCCTTGAAGATATTTGAAAATTCTCTTCACTGCCTGAAGATGAGTCTCCTTTGGATTTGCCTGAAATCTTCCAACTATTCCAACTACATGCATGATGTCTGGTCGGGTACCTGTCAAATAAAGCGAACTCCCAATCATGGATCTATAAGTTGGTTGATGAACTGCTGCTGATTCATCATTTGCACTGAGGCTGCATCCTGTAACCATGGGTGTACATACTGGCTTTGAATCTTCCATGCCATACTTCTTCAAGATCTATTTGAGGTACTTGGTTTGAGACAAGAAGATGCCTCCTTCATTTTGTTGGATTTGCAATCCAAGAAAGTATGTCAATTCTCCAAGTAATGACATTTCGAATTCTTTCTGCATAACCAAGGCAAAGTTTTGACTCATAGTCTCTTCATTGCTGCCAAAGATAATATCATCTACATAAACAACAAGTATTAGCAGTTTGTTATTTTCAACTTTTATATAGAGATTGCTATCTGCTCATCCTTTTGAAAAGCCTTGTTGGTGAAGATATTTGTCCAACCGATAGTACCAAGCCCTTGGAGCTTGTTTGAGACCATAGAGAGCCTTTTTCAATCTGCATACAAGGTTTGGATCATTCCCAAGAATGAAACCATCTGGCTTCTCAATATATACTTCTTCTTCTAAGTCTCCATTCAGAAAGGCTGATTTTACGTCCATTTGAAATACCTTGAAGTTTTGAAAGCTTGAGAGAGCAACGAACATTCAGATGGCCTCAAGTCTTGCAACAGGAGCAAAGGTCTCTTCAAAATCTATTCCTTCTTGCTACACATACCCTTTACAAACAAGTCTGGCCTTGTTTCTAATTACTTCTCCATTTTCATTCAATTTATTTTTGAAGACCCATTTTGTCCCTATGACATTTTTATCTTTTGGTCTAGGAACCAATTCCCAAGTGTTGTTCTTTTCGATCTGCTCAAGTTCTTCATCCATTGCTTTGACCCAGCATTCATCTTTGCATGACTCTTTCACATTTTGTGGTTCAGTGGAAGAGAGTAATGCCAAATAGCTTGAAGCTTCTGCAATTCTTCTTCTTGTTTGTACTCCTGCTTCTTTCTGCCCCACAATCTGAGATTCTGGATGATTCTTTTGAACATATCTGGATGGAGTCTTCTCTTCTATTCTTGTCTTCTCCTCTGGTTCTTCTTGAGGTTCTTCTTCTTCTTGAGGTTCTTCTTCTTCATCATTCTGACTTTGAGGGTAGCCTTCATCTTCTTCAATGTCTTCATGATGAACTTGCCTAGGAATGTATCCCTTCTCATCAACCACTACATCAATGCTGTCAACAATTCTGCCAAGTCTTTTATTGTAGCATTTGTATGCTTTGCTATGTGGAGAATAACCAAGAAGAATGCCTTCATCTGCTCTTGGTTCAAGTTTGCCAAGTTGGTCATCAGTATTCTTAATATAACATTTGCTCCCAAAGATTTTGAAGTGCTTCATCGAAGGAGTCTCACCACTCCAGAGCTCATGAGGTGTTTGAGTGCTGTTTACTCGGACATTTGTTTTGTTAAGAATAATAACCGCAGCATGTGCAGCTTCACCCCAGAAAGTTGCGGGAGTACCTGATTCATCAAGCATAGCACGAGCCATTTGTTGGATTGTTCTGTTCATTCTATCCACAACCCCATTTTGCTGAGGAGTTCTAGCTGTAGAGAATTCTCTTCTTATCCCATGTTCTTTACAGAAATCGAAAAATTCGTTTGAGGTAAACTCCCCACCTCTGTCAGATTTGAGGCACTTAATTTTGTGTCCTGATTCATTTTCAACCAAGGCTTTGAAGGATTTGAATTTTTCGAATGCTTCATCTTTGTGCTTCATAAGCCCTAACCAGACAAACCTTGAGAAATCGTCAATGAATAATATCAAATATTCTTCTCCTCAAGGTGTCCTTTTCCTAAATGGACCACATACATCTGTATGGACTAGCTCAAGAGGTATGTTGGCTGATCCTTCCTTCTCTGGAAAGTTAGTTCTGGTTTGCTTTCCAAACTGACAAGATTTGCATATAGTGTTGTCTGGAATTTTGATATCTGGAAGACCACGAACTGCCTGATATTTGCATGTTTTCCTTATTTGTGAAAAGCTTAGATGCCCTAACCTCTGATGCCATAGCCAGTGTTCATCATCCTTGCTCAAATAGCATTGTTGTGGTCTTTCTTCAAAGATGTATAGATTATTTGGAGTCCTTCTTCCTTTGATCACTGTTTTACCTGTATCAAGATCACGAACACAACATCCATTTGATCTAAATATTACCTCTGTTCCTTGATCGCACATCTGACTGACACTCAGAAGATTATGCTTCAATCCATCAACATACAAAACATTTCCGGCTTTGACCTTCTCTTTCAATGGAGCAACACCTTTTCCTTTTATGGATGCAGAGATATCGTTTCCAAAAGAAACTTTCTTCCCCTTTTCTAATGCGGTATATGACTCAAGCTTTTCTTTGTCCCCTGTCATATGCTTCGAACATCCGCTGTCAATGTACCATAGAATTTCTTGACCTTCTGCATAAAAGGCTATCCCACATCTTTCTGTTTGCGGTTCCTTTATTCTCCATGTTCTGACATTTGAGGTTTGTTCCTTCTGAGTTGTCTTCCAGAACCTGCTCCTGCATTCAGAGTCTTCATGACCAAAGTTATTACAAATAGACCATTCAACTTCATTTTCAAGAACCGAAAAGTTGTTATAAGTCCATTTCATGGTTCCAGTCATTCTCCCTTGCTTTTGAGCTTCTCTAGTCATGATTGTCTTGTAGGCAACACATTGAGCTGCTTTGTGACTGAAGTTATGGAAAGAAAAGCATTGGCCATTAAAGAAACTTCTGCGATAATCAGATCTATCATCCAACCGATTGTAGCTTCTATTCACATTCATTCTTGGAGCAAATTGGGAAGATTTGTCCCCGAATTTCTTGATGGTCTTTATTTGTTCTTGAGGTAAACTGTCCCTGATTCACCTGATGACTTTTATTTGGCCTTTGCTCGCTTCTCCTTGCTGCATCAAGATAACTTTTAGAGGTAGAGGCTTGAGATGTTTCTCCATTATATCCCAGACCTGTCTTGATCAGAGGAGATCACTGCACATTGATAATCTCATCCAAGGTTTCAGATCCTTTAACAAATTTGAGATTAATCGCTTTTGTTTTCTCAATCTCCTTTCTAAGACAAACAATCTCACATTCCAATTTTTCAAGATGTTTTTCCTTTTCAGTCAGTTGACATTGTAGAGAATCAATAATAGCACTTTTCTCTTCTAAGCAAACTTTGAGAATATTCATTTCTTCATAAAAGCCATCTACATCTATAGCATCCATGTAGTCATCATCTTCAAAAGCCATTAAAAGTTTATATCTATTACCTTGTTCATCTTCGTCACTATTTGAAAGACCATCACTATCTTCATGAGTGTAATAGATTTTCTTCTTTTCATTCTGTTTCTTGTTCCATTTGACAGGTTCCTTTCCCTTGTCATTCTTATCTTTGTGAGGACATTTGGCAGCATAATGACCTACTCTTCCACAAGCAAAGCATTTAAAAGGTAACTTACCTCTGAACCTTCCAAAACCCCTTTGAAGATTTCTGACGTAACTTTCTTCATAATAATCTTCTTTGCCTGAAGCCTTGAAAGCAGCTTCTCTTCTGTCTGATGGACCTCCCTTTCTCATTTCATAATCAGTTAGAATTCCGTGAAGCTGAGACATAGTAAGAATTCGTAGATTTTCCTTTTCTTCTATTACAGACACTTTAGATTCAAATTTGGGGGACAATGATCTTAGAACCTTTTCAACCACAATAGCCTCTTTTATTTCTTCACCCAGGTTTTTCATGCAATTAACAATCTCATCTACTCTAAGGAAATAGTTAGCCACACTTTCATCATTATACATCCTGAGAGTCTCATACTTAATCCTGAGAGTTTGAAGTTTAGCACGCTTTACCTGTTCGTCTCCTTCATAGCTCGTGACAATTTTGTCCCATATTTCCTTTGAAGATTTATAGTGCATTACCTTCATGAATTCCGATTGGGATATACACCCCAATAGAGTACTAACTGCTTTCGCATTTGTTTCATATTTCTTTTTCTCGTCTGCATCTGTAGGAGTAGCTGAAGGAAAGGTGTAGCCTGTCTCTACGATGTCCCAAACTTCTGTACCAAGAGATTGAAGATAGGCAGTAACTCTTACTTTCCAAAAATTGAAGTTTGTCCCATCAAAAACCGGTGGCCTGATTGATGCTTCTCTCTCGTAGTTGCTCATGATGAACGATCTACCTTCAAGCGATCAAGCTTCTCTGAAGGACCTGCTCTGATACCAATTGTTGGAAATAATACTGAGAGGGGGGGGTGAATCAGTATTATCAGAAAAAAAATTTCATTTTATGCTCAGAAACATATACGCTACTTCAGTTAAGTGAAACAGCGTGTACACGCTACTGTGTCTAAAGCAACCAGCGTATAACAAGAAAACTTATGATTCAGTAGCTTATCTTCAGTAAATGCATTAGGACATTATTAACCGTGATAGTAAAACAGGTGCAGTATAACAGAACAGATCATCACACAGAAAACACACACATGAACACCATGATATAAGGTGGAAACCCAATGTGGGTGAAAACCACCTGCTGCAAGTCGTCTCTATCTTTCTTTAATATGAAACTTCAGTTTACAATCTTTTGTACTGGTGCAGCCTTATACCAGTACGCAGGCTACAACCTGCTGAAGGCTTCAACCTTCTCTCATTCTCCAAACTTTCTTGGAAGGGAGCTCCAACCCCCTTTGCTCTTGTACTAGCTAAGATACTAGTACGTAGGTGCTGGCCTACAATCTTCTTTCCTTCAGGTACCACCTTTCATACATTTTCAGACTGGATATTCCTGAAGCACAACATTACAATCTGAAGACCACAATTCATTCAACTTTCATAGCAGATCATTGAAGCACAAAACAACCAATACTAGCATCATCAATCTTTGAATCACTGAACCACTGAAACCCTGTCAACACCCAGTCATCAGAACACAGAGCAGACTACAGAACTCTGTAATGACAGTCAGACCCAACTGCAAACCCAAAAATCAAGCTTCAAAAGATATACACTACTTTAATGAAAGCAACCCGCGTATACACACGGTTTTACCGAAGACAACCTGCGTACAGATCTAAAAATAATTTCTCATAACTTGCAGCTATACCAGACATCAGTTATACTCAGAACATAACATTGCGTCAGTATGCAGATCTAGAAATACGCATAATCAACCATATCACAATAGTGCATTTCAAACCATTTGATCCCAATTTGTCCTTAGATCTAGTCTTCCATCAATCGGTGTGATCTCTCCTTAGCTTAGATCTAGCAACCCATAACCTGCATACCAGATCTCTTTCTTTATCAGATATTCAAGACTTTTTTTCAATTGTACTTGCCTAATGATCTTCTTCTCCTTATATAGCCTTAGGCCTTGCTCAATACCAAGGGCCAAAACCATAGAAATCCAATACCATCAACTTCAAAACTAGGGATCAACACGTCTGTCGAGATACTTTGGTCCAAAGACATAGGCTCAAGTACCGAGGACTAACTACCGCGGACCAAAGGGAAGCTTCTCGACATGTACGCCCTTTTCTGTTCATGAAGCGGTGTGTATACGCGACTTCGTATATAGCAAACCAGCGTATCCGCGACTTAGTATATAGCATACCTCCGTGTATACGCAACTTGGGCTTAATGAACCTGCGTATATGAAATTTCTCTTCATACTTGTAGTCTAGACTGAGATCTGTCATCAAAGAGAGTTGCCATCAAGGACAACACCTGTATTGTAGCGCCACACCTGTGCCAAAATGCCAACACTTTACATAGACTTTGAAGGGAGTGATAGTTTAAGTGACCAAATCGCTCATGCCAATTTTTGCTCACTTCATCATTATGAGCAACAAATACCGAGGGAAGTGTTGATGACCCAAAGTTGTTAAACTTATACAACCTTGTAGAATCATCAACACTGCTAGTAGCTAAAATCTATCTAGAATATCTTAGGTCCTTAATTATAACAACGTGAGGTGAAAATTCAACGATTTTACCTTCACCTAAATGAGCTATCTGATATACAGATAGAAGGTTGTAGGATTGTTAGCTCTGCTACAGATTGCTGATAATTTAAAGAAGCCGGAGTGAGCTTGGTCCTTTGTTTTAGCTCAAAAGAAGCCTATGCCATTGTATTCTCGGCACCCTCCACCTCGCTTATCCTCATGAGTCATTTCTCCTTATTCCTGGGGGTCCTTTGTTTAAAATCGCGGATAAGATCTTTTGCTCTTAGCCCCGAGCGTAGATTTAAAATTGCCATATGACTATTTCCTCATAACTGAGTGCTTTCCCTGTCACATCAGTCCCACCAAACATGTGCGTTTAACCTCCGTCGTCTGATCGTTTGCCGCACGATCCGACGACATTCGCACCTCCCGCCACCGAAACATGCCCGCGCTTTAACTCGTAGGGAAAGCGGTTTCCCGTCGGTCCCATCCGCCACGTGTCATGCTATAAACGTGATCACGAGCCCATGTACGAATACCACTGCAACTCCAAAGGCGGTGCGATAATACCGCTTACCGCCATTCGCCCATCCCCTGCTCGTTATTGTCTGCGTAACTTTCGCCCCGATCACCATTGGATCAAGCCATATGAGATCCAATGGCCCTCGTCTATCCCGATCTCACATCTCCCGATAGCCACTGCAAATCAATCATCATCGTTCATCCGCTTCATCCAACGGCCTGTGATCGTCTTCCGCCTCACCTTCCTAATAGTCCCTATCACACTATCTCCGCCATTGATCTGTGTAATCCGACGGTCCGCCTTGTTCTTCCATTCACTCTATGCACCCACCATGAAGTCCACACTCTTTTGAATCTTTTTTGCTCGTGGAGGAGAACGGTGACCAACTTCCAGTACCCGAGCAGTTACTCCTCAACGAATGCATTTAACAGGAAGGATGGCCGAGAAGAAAAGGGACAGCCTCAGGCAGATTTCAGTATTTACCAATTATCGAACTTCTTCCATACGTCACTCCACCTGCTCGAGAAGGACAATAGGTTATCTAAAAAGGACAATTTTGTTCATTAAAGCACACAGTTGGTAGCAGAGATCCATATAGTATAGTTAATGTGATTGGTGGTCTATTATGATGCCTCCACACATAGAACAATAGAATATCTTTGTAAACAAACCATATATATACCCAGAAATGAGATGTAATCAGGGTTGATGGTTGTAGTTTTGATGTAAGGTTCAACTTCTGGAGACTGTAACTACTGTGATGCTTGCAGTGTCTGGTCTTCATTTTCAGCTAATACAAGCTTCTTTTGTTGTTAATTGCTCACTTTCCATTTCTACTCTATTCTAGGTTGTGCCTGTTATGTATTTTTCATGTGCTCTTGATGTTTAGAATTAGATGGGCTATCATCCCACCTCTCTGTTAAAATCTAGTATGTATCATTGAATTTTCTATGCAGGTTTCTGTTTATCTAGTGCCAAAGAGCCATCATCCTGTCTGTGCATTAGGAAATAGATTTGCAGACCTCTTTACTGGTTGCAGCCAGCCATCACATGGTCTTGTGCATCTGCTGGTGTGGTTAGTCTTCTCCATGTTCACTTAATCCTCAAACTGTGAGTAATTGGTGGTCTAAAGCCTTGTAGTCTGGGGGTGTTCACCCATGTCTGGAGTCAAGCATAGTAGAAGTGGTTATCTGGCTTGAATATGCATCATTCCTTCCATTCATCCATTTCTGACATTTTGCTGAGTTTGTAATGTTCCCGAGCATCTCTGAGATACAACCTAGGAGAGTTTCTTGTGGTGATAACATTAATTGGCACCGTTGCCGGGGAGAGGAGGTTGAAGCTCAGCTTCCTTGGGAGAACAACACAGTTCTAGATTTTGATGAAAGACAAAGTATGGGCACATTTGTAGTTGTAATCATCTATTTAGTGACTCCACTGGAGGAAGACCAACCTTTGGTGACTCCAAATTCAAGTTCTGGCTCAGTTTGTGAGGCATACTCAAAGAAATCCTCAGAAATCACTAGCTAAACCAGTGCCTGACCCTGAGAAGATTGTTAAACTGAAGAAAACATCATAGAAGGGGGCATCAGGATCAGGTAAGCCTGAGAAATCTTATGTATCTCTGCAAAAGAATATTATAGTTGAGAATACACAATTTGAAGATATAGGGCCTAGTGTTACTAGTGAAGAAACACCTGCAGAGATTAATACAGCCCCTTGTCCATCTAGTTCCCCTTTGGGTCTCAGTCCAAAGAAAGCCTCCCATTCAGTCCATCAGTTTCCCTCATTTCTGTCATCTATTGCATCACTTCCTACCATTCAATCTGCCAGTATCCTTCCACATATCACAGTCATGGTAGGACAGCAAGCACCTATGAAAATGGAAAGAATCATAGCTACTAGGTATGGACCCCTGGTCTTGCCTGCTCCTTTGAATGCTATGCCTGCAGGGGAATATCAGAAATATATGCCTAAATTCACTAGTACAGTGGGAGTAACTACTGAAGAACACCTTGAGTCTTTTTATAGTTATGTTGATAACTTAGATATCAATGAGGATGATGTGTGGATGAGAGTTTTTGTCTAGAGTCTTGATGGTGAGGCTAGCAAGTTGTTCAGAGAATTACCCCATAGATCCATAACAGACATTGAAGCACTAGATGATGCGTTTTTGAAGCAATGGGGAGATAGAAAAGATCTACTATACTACCATACAGAGTTTGGAAACCTAAAGAGGGAGAATGGGGAGTCTTTGCCTGATTTTAATAAAAGATTTAACTATATGTATAGTAAGATACCAGCTGAGGTAAAGCCTGCTCCCACTTCTGCTAAACTCACCTATGCCAATGCTTTTGACTCTGATTTTTTCCTGTTATTGAGAGAAAGAAGATGTGCTACTCTAGCGGATATGCAAGATGCAGCCCTAGAAGTAGAATCTAATATTATGGCTGCAGAAAAGCTCAAGAGTTATGCTAATAGACGGAGGAAAATAGGTGAGGCTTCTTCTTCCTCTGCCTTATCTTCAGAGCCCAATTTGGATAAAATAACTACAATGATAGAGTCATTGGCTGCTGAGATTCAGGAAAGACAAGGCAGCAGAACACATTTGCTCCAGGAAATCCAAATCCATTCAGAAGAGCAAATGAACAGTTACAAATAATTCAGAGGGGAAAAGAACCAAATGAAGAACAAAAGGTTAAAGCTCCTTTCCAGAATGTAGTCATGGAGGAGGAACAGTTTGAAGATGAGAATGAAATTCACTGCATGTAAGATAAAGGTATTGCTACCTTTTTGACATTGGCTGCGTATGAAGAATCATTGTTGCAGGAACAAGACAGTCAAGAGTGGGACAGAGAGATTGTTCTACAAACTAAGGAGTAGTGAAGATATAATCTGAGGTCAAATTCAAAAAATGTCAAGGAGAATCCTACCCAAAGAACTACTATCCAAACAGAGTCACAGAATATCAAACAGAGAAGGCCAGTAACTAATCCAGTCATCTTCAAAACACTAGTCCAAGAGGTAAGAGGATCTGATAAGTTACCTTCTTCTTTCAGCCCTGAGTTAGAAGTCCAAAAGTTAAAAACATCTATGCCTCTGGTAGAGTTGGTGAAGAGTGAAGTGTTTAGAAAACCTATCCTTGAAGCTCTTGAGCTGGTAACCACACAAACCTCCATTGACTCTGTCAATTTGCAAGATGCCAAGCCTGCAGTTGTGCTTAGCCTATGATCGAACCTGCTGATAATAATTCTCCATCATTTTATGTTTCCTTGACCATTCATGACAAAATCCTCCGCAACTGCGTGCTAGACACAGGGGCCAGCCACAATCTAATGCCTAAAGCTGTCATGGAAGAGTTATGCCTTGACATCACTAGACCATATCATGATTTATTCTCTTTTGACTCAGGGAAGGTGAAATGCCTACGATTAATCAAAGACCTGGCCATTACCTTAACTCAGTTGCCCATGAAGAGTATGATGATGGATATTTTGGTAGCAGATGTCCCTCCCAAGTTTGGCATGTTGCTATCCAGGGGATTGATTAAGAGAATATGTGGGACATTACAGAATGATCTATATTATGCCACTGTACCAGTTTTTGGAGGAGAAAGTAGGAGATTATACAGAGAAGTACAACTGGCATACATCATCAGTGATGAAAAGAATCCATCCAATCATCCCATTTATGCTGTGGACACTGATTTTGGAGCATGTATCCTTCAAATAGAGGAATCTCAGAAGGCCTCAATGAAAATCAGGAAACCAACAGTTCAGGCTGAAGAAGAGCAAGGAAGTCACGCTTGGGAGATGTTCTTTGATGGATCATGTTCCAGGGAGACTGCAGGAGCAGGGGTGGTGCTGGTATCTCCAGAACAAGAGAGCACACAACTGTCTTTTAAGCTGGATTTTCAAGTCACCAACAATATAGCAGAGTATGGGGCTCTACTATTGGGCCTTAATGTAGCAAAAGACAGAGGAATCATGAACATAAAGGTGTTTGGAGATGCTAATTTGATCGTTCAATAGGTAAACAAAACATTTCAAGCAAAGCACCCAAGGTTGAAAGCATACAGAGATGAGGTATGGAGACTCAAAGATTCCTTTGATAATTTATGTATTTCATATATTCCTAGAGCCAAAAATCAGCTTGTTGATTTCCCTTCTATGTCTGCTAGCATGTTTATTCCTCCCATGCCTCCCAGACTAGTTTATGAAGTCCAAATGAAGTACATACCATCCTTGCCTGACAATGTCCACCATTGGAAAGTTTTTGATGATGATGATGAACTGAATAGGTTCTTGCAAGTTATTGATGAATTTTCTAAAATGAAAATTGACCAAGAAAATGAAGCCTTGCAAGAAAGCCCCCAATCCCAGCTTAAAAATAGAATTGGTAAAGATAGCATTGTCCAGCTTCCCAACAATCATATTCCTAAGGGTTTAATTCCTCTAGAAAGACTGTTTGACCAGAATGATGTGCCTTAGAAGGCTACCCAAAAAGAAGATCAATCTATGGTCTATAAGCATGATATAGGGAGTCCAAGTCAGCCTAGATACATAAATCTCTCCACTCATCTGTTTACTGATCAATGTTCTAAATATTGCAATTTAATGAAGCAATTTGCTAATGTCTTTGCTTGGGAGTATAGTGACCTGAAAACCTATGATAAAAAGATTATTCAACATAAAATCCCTCTGGAGAATGATACCATTTTTTTCAAGCAGAAGTTGAGACCAATAAATCCTTTGCTCCTTCCTCTAATTGAAAAAGAAATTAAAAAGTTGCTAACTACCAAGATCATAGTCCCTCTTAGATATTCCAAGTGGGTAGCCAATTTGGTTGTGGTGAGGAAGAAAAGTGGAGAAATCAGACTGTGTGTTGATTTCAGAAACTTAAACAAATGCTCTAAGAAAGACAACTATCCTCTACCCAAGATGGAGCATTTGCTGCAAAAAGTCTCAGGAGCCAAAGTGATGTCTTTCCTCGATGCATTTTCAGGCTTTAATCAGATTGTTGTGCATCCAGATGACCAAGAAAAGACTACATTCACCACTCCTTAGGGCACTTTTATGTGTGCTAAGATGCCTTTTGGACTAATGAATGCTGGAGCTACCTTTCAGAGAGCCATGGATATAACATTTGTGGGAGAGAAGATAAACTTGTCCTTATCTACCTTGATGACATAACAGTATACTCCAGCAGCCATCAGGACCATTTACATCATTTGTAAAAGGTGTTATTGAAGTGCAAAAGGTTTGGAATTTCAGTCAATCCTAAAAAATCACAATTTTCTTTGGAAGAAGGCAAGCTAGGACATATTGTTTCTGCTATAGTTGTCCGAATTGACCCAGAAAGAGTCAAAGCAATACAGACCCTGTCTGTCCCAAGATCAAAGAAGGATATCCAGTCCTTTCCAGGAAAGATTAATTTTGTGAGGAGGTTTATCCCAAATTTTGCAGAACTTGTGAAGCATATTACCTCCATGTCGAAGAAGGGGTTGGAGATCAAATGGATTGATATAGAAAGAGGATCTTTTGAGTCCATTAAGAAAGCTATTCTGGAGGCTCCCACTTTAATAAGTCCAGATTACAGCAAGGAGTTCCATATATTTACCTTTGCCTCTAATGACACCCTTGCAGCAGTGTTATTGCAAGCAGATGAAGAAGGTTCAGAGCAACTAGTGGCATTTTTCAGCAAAACCTTAAGGGATGCTGAGCTCAAGTATGATATTATTGAGAAACAAGCATATGCTCTTATCAAATCCTTGAAAGCTTTCAGAGTTTATATTCTGCATTCCAAAATAATTGCATATGTACCCTCTGCTGCAATACAAGATATCTTAACACAACCTGATGCTGATGGAAGAAGGGCTAAATGGATTTCAAAGTTAATTGAATTTAATATAGAACTAAAGCCCACCAAACTTGTCAGAGGCCAGGGTCTTGCCAAGTTGTTAGCTGAAGAAAATTGCAGATCATTGGATATGTATTTCCTGTGAAAAATTGCAGAAATCGGTCAGACAGATGAAGAAAAGGAAGCAACTGAACCAGAGAGAAAGCAGTCAGTGGCAGAAAATCTAGCTTTTTGTGATTAGTATTCTGAAATAGTTAAATTCTTGCTGAAGCTAGAAATCTCTCTAGGTTTAAGCATAAGTCAAGCCAGAACTATAAAGCCTGGCACAGTTAAATATTGCATTAATGAAAATCTGCTCTATTAGAGGGATCCATCTGGAGTGCTTTTGAGGTGCCTGGACAAAGAACAGCCAATAGAAGTCATGCAGTAGTTTCATTCTAGCAGATGTGGAGGGTACCATTATTGGAAGACTACAGCCCATAAAATGCTTAGAGTTGGATATTACTGTTCCTCCTTATTTTCTGATGTATTTTCATTTGTTAAATCTTGTGACAGGTGCTAAAGATTTGAAGGAAAGCAGCAGCTGAAGTCACTGCCCTTAAAACCAATACATGCAAAAGGACCTTTTCAGCAATGGGGCTTGGATTTCATTGGAGAAATCAATCCAAATTCCAGTGGCCAGCACAGATGGATATTAGTAGCCACTGATTATTTTACTAAGTGGATTGAAGCAATCCCTACCAAAAAGGCTGATCATAATGTGGTCATGAAGTTTTTGACAAAGAATATCTTTACCATATTTGGTTGTCCACATAAATTAGTCACAGACAATGCAGTAGCCTCCAGGGCAAAAGAATTGGTGGATATGTGTGATTCAATGGGTATTAAACTGGTTCATTCCACCTCATACTATCCTCAGGGAAATGGTCTAGCAGAATCCTCTAATAAAAGCCTGATAAGGATAATTAAGAAGTTGTTGGAGGATAATAAAAAGAATTGGGATTCTAAGCTCAAGTATGCACTATGGGTCGATAGAGTAACAGTTAAGAAGTCCACAGGGAGTTCTCCTTTCAAGCTGGTGTATGACACTGAGGTTGTATTCCCAATTCAGTTAACTCTCCCTATGGCAAAATACCTGCAAGATGAATATAATGAGGAAGAAGACATGGCAAGAAGGATAATTGACTTAGCAGAGGTACACCAAATTAGGGAACAACTGGTTGAAAAGGATGCAGCACATTAGGAAAAGATCAAGGATGTTTTTGACAGGATGACAAACATAGATAATTTTCAGGTTGGAGACTTGGTGATGAAATGGGATGCACTAAAGGAGAAGAAAGGCAATCATGGAATGTTTGACGCTTTTTGGACAGGGCCTTTTATCATTTCTCAGATTCAAGGGAACAACACCTTCATACTGAAAAGTATGGGAGGAGAGACAGTTTTTGATGGCCCAGTTAATGGGCGGTTTTTGAAAGTTTATGTTGTTTAAGGTCTTTTGGCCTTAAAATTGTAAATATTTGATTTTATCAGTCTTAGTGTAGGTTCAGTCAGACTCCATGCCCAATGGAACAATAGGAAATTTTGCTAATTTGTTTTCATCAGGAAGGCATTGATCTGCAAGTTCTTGAGACCTCACAGGGAGGATCTCATCCCCAGAAGGAGCCAGTGTTAGCTCTGCTATAGATTGCTGATAATTCAAAGAAGCCGGAGTGAGCTTGGTCCTCTGTTTTAGCTCAAAAGAAGCCTATGCCAGTGTGTTCCCGCCACCCTCCACCTTGCTCATCCTCATTTCTCCTTATTCCCAGGGGTCCTTTGTTTAAAATCGCATATAAGAGCTTTTGCTCTTAGCCCCAAGCGTAGAGTTAAAATTGCCATATGACTATTTCCTCATAACCGTGTGCTTTTACAAAGTCCCTGGCCCACGGCTTTCCCTGTCACATCAGTCCCACCAAACATGTGCGTTTAACCTCCTCCATCCGATCGTTTGCCGCACGATCTGACGACATTCGCACCTCCCGCCACCGAAACATGCCCTCGCTTTAACTCGTGGGGAAAGCGGTTTCCCACCGGTCCCATCCACCAAGTGTCATGCTATAAACGTGATCGTGAGCCCATGTACGAATACCATCGTAGCTCCAAAGGCGGTGCGATAATACTGCTTACTGCCATTCTCCTACCCCCTGCTTGTTATTGTTCGCGTAAATTTCGCCCTGATCACCATTGGATCAGGCCATATGAGATCCAATGGCACTCGTCTATCGCAATCTCATGTCTCCCGATAGCCACTGCAAATCAATCGTCATCGTTCATCTGCTTCATCCAATGGCTTACGATCATCTTCCACCTCACCATCCCAATAGTCCCTGTCGCGCTGTCTCTGCCGTTGATCTATGTAATCTGATGGTCCGCCTTGTTCTTCCATTCACTCTATCCACCTGCCATGAAGTCCACACTCTTTTGACTGTTTTGTGCTCCTGGAGGACAACGACGACCAACTTCCAGTACCCAAGCGGTTACTCCTCAGTGAATGCATTTAACAGGAAGGATGGCCGAGAAGAAAAAGGACAACCTCGGGTAGATTTTAGTATTTACCAACTATGGAACTTCTTCCATACGACACTCTGCCTGCTCGAGAAGGACAACAGAGTATCTAAAAAGGACAATTTTGTTCATTAAAGCACATAGTTGGCAGCAGAGATCCATATTAGATAGTTAATGTGGTTGGTGGTCTATTATGACCCCTCCATGAATAGAACAACAAAATATCTTTGTAAACAAACTCTATATATACCCAGAAATGAGACGTAATCAAGGTTGATGGTTGTAGTTTTGATGTAAGGTTCAACTTCTGGAGACTGTAACTACTATGATACTTGCAGCGTCTGGTCTTCATTTTCAGCTAATACAAGCTTCTTTTGTTGTTAATTTCTCACTTTCCATTTCTAGTCTACTCTAGGTTGTGCCTGTTATGTATTTTTCATGTGCTCTTGATGTTTAGCATTAGATGGGTTGTCATCCCACATCTATGTTAAAATCTAATATGTATCATTGAATTTGCTATGCAGGTTTTTGTAGAGAGCTGTCATCTTATCTGTGCATTAGGAAATAGATTTGCAAACCTCTTTATTGATTGCAGCCGGCCATCACATGGTCTTGTGCATCTGCTGGTGTGGTTAGTATTCTCTATTTTCACTTAATCCTCAAACTATGAGTAATTGGTGGTCTAAAACCTTGTAGTCTGGGGGTGTTCACCCATCTCTGGATTCAAGCATAGTAGAAGTGGTTATCTGGCTTGAATATGCATCATTCCTTCCGTTCATCCACTTCCAACATTTTTTTGAGTTTGTAATGTTCCCGAGCATCTCTGAGATACGACCTAAGAGAGTTTCTTGGGGTGATAACAAGGATAAAGTTGGAACACATAATACATCATTAAATTGACCATTGTCTAGATGAATAGTTCCAATCCCTACAACACTAAGAGATCTATCATCACCAACATATATATTTTTGGTGTTACAATCATTTAAACAAAAAAACATGGCTTTGTTTTTGGCCATGTGATAAGAAGTTCCAGAATAAATGAGTCACTGATGAGAATGAGAAGAAGAAGATAGATTTAGTGCATAACCAGACCGAGATTCTTGACAACCACATGTAGAAAGTGTTATTCATAAAGATGAAGTTGAAGATGAAGAGTGATCCAACTGGATGTTATGCTCCTTCATTGCTACTTCCAAGGATTCCATCTTCTTAAAGCATTTGGATTCTAGGTGGCCATCTTGATTCCAAAAGTTGCAATGTCTCTTATTCTTATTCCCTTTCTTTTTATTTTCCTTATCATTTTGGTGAAATTATTTTTCATTTTGAGACTCAAATTGCTTAGTACCCTTGTTTGGTTTAGGACCATTATTTTTAGGATACTGATTCTTAGGATTCTTTGAATTTGGTTGCTACTGGGCGGTTAAGGCTTTCTTAGAAGAGTTTCCAAGATTAAGAAGACCAAGATGTAAGAGTTTTTTTGTTGTCTTATTAAAGAGTCACAAAAGGCATCAAAAGAAGGGGACTTGTAGTCTTGTCCTTGAGAAATGAATGCTTCTCTGGTAGAATGGAAGGTGGAAACAAACATGGAGTAGGCTGGTCCCAACTTAGTAAGAATGGAATAGATAAGGCTATAATCTTCTTTCTTAGCCTTAACACCTTCCAAAAGAAGTCTAAGGGTCTTGAACTTGGACAAAAAATATTCAATGGAAGAAAAATTATTGGGGTCCAACTTAAGAAACTCATTTTCAAGTTGATGGTCTCTAATTTCATTTTTAATTCCAAAAACTTCAGTGAGTTGTTTCATTGCTTCATTAGGGGTATCAAGTTTTGCGATATGGAATCTAAGGTCTAGAGAAATAGACATCCCTATCAACCCACGTGCTTAATCTTGTCTATTTTCCCATTTGGTTGTCTTATCTTCATCTTTAGGTTTAGCTTCTTGGCCTGAGGCTATTTTGTAAAGACCTTTATTTCTAGTAAATCCATAATGTAGGACCACCACTGGAACTAGTTGGTGCTGTCAAGAATAAATTGGCATGGGCTTTCCATTTTAACAAAAACTGAATTTGAAGATGCTGAAACTAAGTGTTCCAATTGAAAGTTCTGGAAAAATTAAGCTAATTAAAAACAATGGCTTTGAAAATAGCTTCCAGATGAAGAAGTTATGGATTTTTGAAGAAAAGTTGTTGAAAATGCTGACAAAGTGTGTGAATGTGCGGAAATGAATGATAATGTTATGTTTTAACCGCCCCCCCCCCCCCCCCCCCCCCCCCCCCCCCCCCTCCCCCCTCCCCTTTCCAAACTTAATTCAATTAGCTCGCTTAAAAAAAAAGATTCTATGTGACTCACTTTTATAAATAAGTGAAAGTTACTTTTACAATGGTACTTTATCAGCTACCCACTAAATTGTAATTTAAATAAAAGATAAAGAGACTTTAGAATTATAAGTGACTCACTTTTTATAATGGGTGAGAACACTTTTACATCAAGTAACTTTAAAACATAAGTTACATGTGTTTTTTGAAAAATTAACTCAACAAAAAGAAAGAATTGAACCCAAAACATCTATTCTCATAAAGTAACTTTGGACCAAGTGAGCTAGTTTAAAAGGTTAGTAATTTTTGGAAAAGAGGAAGGGTTTTTTTTTTTTATTCACTGAATCCTTGGGGTGCATGCTTACTTGAAAAAGCTCTTTTTTCCTACAAAAAAAATACCACACAACCCAGCACAGACATGCAAAAAAAACCAAACCTTATGATTTGAAGTTAGCTTTCCCCGGAAACTAAATATTTTCCTCAATGTTTCTGATTTTCCAAGATCACACTAAGGCACGGTGGAAAATAGCATACGCATGAGAGAAATCCTTCCTTTCTGTTTCTGATTTGCCAAGATCACACAAAGTCGTGGGGCAAAGAGAATACGTACAAATGAGAGGTATAGATCCAGTAATAAAAAACAAAGAGATAAATAAACTAAAATAAATAGAAATATGAATAGCTAAAACTGCAAAAAAGACTTTATACCTCTAGATCTTAAAAATGACTTAGCTAGGGCTACCAGAAACCTTTTCACGTGAAAGGAAATGGGTTCCTCACTTGAACACATGCTCCTAACAGAATAGATCAGTCCTCTTAGCCTGAAAGCACTCATAAATAGTAGATCTAGGAAACAACCGTTAGATGCAGTTGTACCAGCTTCCAATTTGGATAACCAATGGATGCGACCCTCAAATTGCTCTGATACCATGTAGGAATTTGCAGTGTAAGTTATTGAGATAGAACACCAAAGGACACTACTAAAAAACAGATCACAGATCAATACACCAGTATTCTTGATGTGGTTAAAACCCTTAAAGAGGGAAACAGTCCACAACCTGATCCAATGCGGCCACTTCAGCCAATTTATTAATAAAAGAAATAAAATTTACATAAGCTTCTCTCATGAACGATTACCCTACAAATGATCCTTGATGCTCTTTAAATAGAGATCATGGACCAATCGGGTGTTAAGCCACGGATCAAGTGTCAGTAATACCAAGGACAGAATGAACTGTCAGATCACTTCATGTCTGGAACATATTGTGACTGTCGGATTGTAAGTTACAAATGTACATAGTAAGGAAACACACTTTACCTAAATCTGCACTAGACCAAGTTATACTTAACTATTTCCTATGTGTTGGAATATCCTAACATAATCATCCATATTCCATTGTACATAACTATTTAACATTCTGCAAGTGTGAAGTAGAGAATCATTGGAGTTCGGAGCTTGAAGTGAAGGCCATGGAGCTTCACTGATTTTCTGCCATCTCCAATATTCAGCCATCAGTTATGTAAGTAAGTTTTGAGTGAGTTTGTGTTATTCGAGTTGTCAAAATTCAGTCATGCATTTCAGTTTAAGTTTTTGACGATATTGGCCCACATGGTTAGGCCCTTGGTTTACGGTGTTCTTGACACCTCCAAGGAGCTTCCATCCCCAAATAAGGCCGATGTTAGAGTCAGTATTTGCATACTTCCATCAGTGATAAAAACTCCTCTTTTATATCATATTAGGGTCCCATTCTAAATTTTTTGCCATTCCACCTAGGTCCTCATTCAAAAAATTACTCACTGATGGTAGCCCTATGTCAAAAGCCCTACTCTCTCTCAAAAATCAATATTTTCTAGCCCACCTTCGTGTGTCTTACTGAGCATACATTAACCATAGAGGTTCATTTCATCATGTTTTGTGTTATTCAAGTCGACATGGAGTCTTCTCATTCAAGGTCCCACTAGGTCACTAGGTTTCATTCTTTCAATGTCCAATAATACTCCATTTCACTGCATAAAGCCAACAAAAAGTATGAGAGCGAGAAAAATAGTATCCTTTTCTCATCCAAAAATATTTTTCTTGTAGATGTGTTAAAGAATTACATGCATAAATTGTAGCTCAATAGAGAAAACTTAATGTGCACATGAGACAAGAGGAGAAACACATAAAGCTTGAAAGAAGACAACAAGACTTGATAATGGAGTTCGTCCGACTTGGACTACGTCTTCGGGCCCTCCTCGATCAATGGGGAGGCCTTCATTCATTAAGTGGCATGAAAAAGGAAGAGTACAAGAATTAGTTACAAAAAGGAGTCTTACACCTCCATATTGAAAAATGGCTGAAAATGCAAAACTCTGATGGAGAAACAGACAACGCCATTGTGTTTATGGCATCAAGAAGTGGTGAAACCATATAAAACTTGTCAAATTCTGACAAAGTTGAAATTTCGCCTGATCTGGAGGATCCGTCGATCTAATTGCACAAGTGTTCAAAGTGTCATTATCAGAGTTCATGGGTGTCATTCACTGTCGTCATCACTTCAGTTCAGTTTCAATAGTGTTGGTTATGATCAGGTTGTTCAGGCAATGTTATGGTTACATGCAATTCAGTTGATGTGGTGTTGTACCTGGCTATCGACTTATGTCATCGACAATTCTGCCAGGGTTTGGTCGACAACATGTGTTTTGTTGTTCTACTTTGCAGGATTTATGGTTGATTTAGTTGATTGTGTAAAAGGGTTCAAGTTAAAGTACCTGGTCGACAACATAGTCTTGTCATCATCACCACTAGTGTCAGCTTCAAAGATGTGATGGTCCTCGTTGTGTAATGTTGACAAATGCTGCATGAAGACCATAAGGTTGTACTAGGGTCGATCATCCAATAAAGGCTTTAGTTTCACTGATGTTGCTGTGCAGAGCCGACATGGGTCTTGAACAGTTAAACGAAACTCATAAACCTAAGTCTAAACCTAAAACCCTAACACTTAAGCTATCCTATTTATCTTTGTTTACCCTAAGAATTCTAATGCACTCTTACTCTAAATCTAAACCCTAGTCCTAATGCTCAAGTCCTAATGGCATTAAAAATCCATTACCAAACTACATTCAAAACCTATGATCTAAGCCCAAACCTATGCCTATGTAACAAAAATGTAAAGCCCTAACCTCATTAGCATTAAATCTATCAGTAAGTTCTAAAACCTAAGTCCTAAACCCTTTATACACCCCTCAACCTTGTTTAAAACAATATAAAACATTGTTAAATTGAAAACACAGTCCCTAACCATTGGACTAAGCTGCAGTGGGACCGTGTGGCATGTGAACACATGTTAGTTAACTATTGGAGGTTAGCGGAGGAAACCGCGTGGAGATTGTAAGCGGTGCCAACCCATGTGAATGAACTGCAACTGCAACTGCAACTGACACGGAAAATGGTCAGCGGAACCATCAGTGTACTAACCGTGGATAAATTAAACTGTTCACATGAGGTGCCAAGCCTCCGCCCGGTTAGCCAACTACTAATGGTTTCAGGCATTTCTAAAGTCTATTTTTGGTTTTATGTGTGTTAATTTGTTTTAAATTAATACGAGGACCATGACATTAACCCTAAGGTGGAAGTTGGTCACTATAAACCATAAATCAAACCTTCAAGTCAGCACATTCATGCCTAAATTGATCCTGAGGTGGTTTTCATGCATCTTTAAGCCTATAAGATGCATTTTTGCACATTGAAGAAAGAAGAGTGGTTTTTGAGTTTTCATGTGCAGATTTTGGAGGTTAGTGGCAAAATTTGTTTCTAAGTTTTGGTAGCATCGGGAGTCGGATTTGGAAACCGTAAGTGGTGTTGGAAAGATAGTTCAAAGAGCTATCTGATGACAGAGGTCAGAATTTCCTGTGTGTAAGTTTAGTCTGTCCATTTCATTGTCTAACCCACTTCTTCTCTCTCATTCCTAATAAAACGACCACCCATCTTGAAAGCGGACCTGGAGATGTAGTCCATCAGTGACGAACTCTGTAATCAATATCGTTGTCTAGTATATCTGTGTTTTCACTATTTTTAGTTTTGTTTTGCATCTTAATCATGGTTTATCAACTGTCGTAAAGTGTTCTGCTCCAACAGTTTTCCTCGATTTCTGTGCTTTCGGTTATCATTCAACTCTTTAAAGGTTGATCAATCCTACATCAGTATTTAGTATATGATCATATAAGATCATATAATTTGGTATCAGAGCAAGTTTTCATTTGTAGAGTTGCTATGGAATGTTAACTAGGTCTAAGTCGGAACGAGGAGAAGGAATCCTTGAGCAGATCGATCCAGAGATTGGAAAGTAACGAGTTGTTCGCAAATCGACCATGTCAGGACCTTATGCAGGTGAAAATGCTGAGACTAAGATGAGTGAGGAACAGTTTCACCAGGCGTTCTTAATTATGCAGCAGATGTTTGGAGAATTGTACGAAGACAAGAAGGTGAGAGATGCAGCTTCTTCTTCAAAGGCATCGAAGAAGGACAAAGGTAAAGGCAAGAAAGTTAAACCTCCTTCACCTCCATCATCTCCCTCATCCTCTTTTTCTTCTTCTTCTTCCAGTGCAGCATCTTAAATAGATAAAAAACCTAAGAAATCATCTCTTTTGAAACTTCATGTTAAATTTGAGTTACCTGTTTATGATGGTGAAATGAATCCTGATAAAACTAAAGATAAAACATTTCTAAAGATAAGACTAAAATTCAGTTAGCTACAAGAATTGGGGGGAATAGCTTTAATTTGGTGGGAAAGCAAAACTCAGTTATATGTAAAGCAAACAGGAAAGGTTATCTCTTCATGGTCTAAGTTTTTGAAAGCTCTTAGGAAACAGTTCTATCCTTTAGGATACATGCAACAAGCTGTTATTGATTGGAAGCATCTGAGGCAAGGTAAAGGGTAGAGTGTTCAGGAGTTTACTCAAGAGTTCAGGAAGAAAGTGTTGGAACTTGGTCTTTCATTGGATACACGTGAAACTTTGTTAAAATACATCAGCATTTTACATTCATATTTTCAACATACTTTATTAATGTTTAATCTTGATGATTTTAACAAGGTGTGTGTTTAGGCCATACATATTGAATCAGGTGGCAGACCATTCAAGTTTTCATCTCAGTCATGCAAAGAGATGCAAAACAGAGATTCCAGAGACAGTAAGGGGAACATTTCAAAGAGAAAGAAATCAACGATCATTCAGAAGGAAAGACCTACTTGTTCTCATTGCCAGAGAATCGGTCATGATGAATCGAAGTGCTGGAAACTTCATCCAAAACTTAAGCCCAAAAAGTTCCTTAAGGTGAAGGATGAAAATAATGCTAATACAACAATCCAACAAGACCTCGGTTCAGATTCAGGTGATGAACATAAAAATACTGCCATGGTTACGATAGGTAAAACTTCTGATACTTGTTCAAGTTCAAAATCTAATGTATCTTCTTCAAACATAAATCCTCCACATGAGGATAAACGAGTTGAACTCTTCCACATAAGGATAACTTCTAAGCATACAAAGATTGACACAATGTTTGACAGTGGATCGCAAGCAAATTTAATATCTGAACATATAGTTAATCAATTTGGATTGGAAACACAGAATCATCTGAGGTCATACCCATTAGGTTGGACTAATAAATCAACTCAGATACATGTCACAAAGCAGTGTCAGTTAAAATTTGCAATTACATCTAAGTACATCGATGAAGTGGAGTTAGATGTGGTCCCAGTAGACATTTGTGGAGTTGTCTTAGGGAGTCCTTATCTTTATGATAGAGATGCAGTCTTTTACAGAAGAGAACATAAATATCACCTAAAGAAAGAAGGGGTCGAATTTATTGTTAGGGCACATAAAGTCAAATCAAACTTGGATTTAATTGTTTCAAATCAAGTTAAGTAGTTTATAAGTTCAAGTAAATATGTACTCATGGTTATTAAGGAACAACATAAGGTTGATTGTTCAAGATGCGAGATTCAGTTTATAGATAAATTGGTTAAGGTGGTTAATTCTTTCCCAAGAAGTCCTATTTAATGTCCTACGAACATCTTCTTAAAGATAGAATGAATCTCAATTCATTCATTCAGTTGAATTATAGAAGCTATCATGATCAGCAATGTATTGTAGGGAATGGTACATGTGAGTCTAATCAGAGACTTGTTCCAGATGGAATGTTTAATTTCAATTTCAGGGGTGCAGGTCAGTATTGGGAAAAGTCAATGTCATATTTCTTTAGTATTGCATCACCATTTCATGCTTTTAAAAGTAATGAAGCCTCTCTTCAAGTGGAGAGGAAGTGTATAAGTTTTCATGACAAAGCATTTTCGAAAACAGATGTAAAGTTTCCTTACCATGGATTGAAAACTAATGCAATAAGTGAAACTGTTAGTCAATGGAAATATCAGTTAACAGACATAGTGATTCAGGTAAATCATCAATTACTTAGATACTTTCAGAATCAAACTAAGTTGCAACAGTCTTTACATCACAGCTAGATGAGTTATGGGCAGTAAATTCACTTAGTAATCAGTCAACAGGAAAGTAAATCAAGTCAAGTAATTGATACAAAATCAAAATCAAAGGAGTCTTTGAATATTTCAGTTACTCTGGAAAGTAGATTGTTAATACCCATTAGATATATTGAACAAATTTCTACAAATACTATTTTCAAAGATGTTTCTGAAGCACTAACTCATGATTCTTTGTGGAAATAATTCAATTGCCATGTTGATAATAGGTTGTTTGCCTATCGTTGCAATTTGGCCATATTACGGATGGAAGAAACAGGTCACCGAATCAAAATGTATCATGATCAGCATCATCAGGATCATCGCATGGAGATGATTGATCGAATGCATTGGTACATCGTCAGGTCAAGGTGGAAAGAGAGGGAGTTCTACCCTCATCGACTATTTAATTGGTCAAACTTTTGTGGTCCAAAACCTTTCAAGTGGAGAGGAATGATTCAGAGGATCCGTTGATCCAATTGCACAAGTTTTCAAAGTGTCATCATCAAAGTTCATGGGTGTCATTCAGTGTCATCATCGCTTCAGTTCAGTTTCGACAGTGTTCGTTATGATCAAGTTTTTTAGGTAATGTTATGGTTTCATGGTGTTCAGTTGATGTGGTGTTGTAGCTGGCTGTCGACTTATGTCGTCGACAGTTCTGCTAGGGTTTGGTCAATGACATGTGTTTTTTCATTTGACTTTGTAGGATTTATGGTTGATTTACTTCATTGTGTAAAAGGGTTCATGTTAAAGTACTTGGATGACGACATAGTCTTGTCGTCGTCACCACCAGTTTCAGTTTCAAAGATGTGATGGTCGTCATCGTGCAATGTTGAGGAATGTCGCACGGAGACCATAAGGTTATACAAGGGTCAATCGTCTAGTAAAGGCTTCAGTTTTTCCGATGTTGCTATGCAGAGCCGACATCGGCTTTGAACAGTTAAATGAAACTCCTAAACCTAAGCCTAGACCTAAAACCATAACACCTAAGCTATCCTATTTATCTTTGTTTACCCTAAGAATTCTAATGCACTCTTACCCTAAATCTAAACCCTAGTGCTCAAATCCTCATGGCACTAAAAATCCATTACCATAGTACATTCAAAACCTATGATCTAAGCCTAAACCTATGCTTATGTAACACAAACCTAAAGCCCTAACCTCATTAGCATTAAACCTATCACTAAGTTCTAAAACCTAAGTCCTAAACCCTTTATACACCACTCGGCCTTATTTAAAAGAATATAAAACATTGTTAAATTGAAAACACAGTCCCTAACCATTGGACTAAGCCGTAGCGGGACTGTGTGGCATGTGAACGCATGTTAGTTAACTATCGAAGGTTAGCGAAGGAAACTACACGGAGATTGTAAGCCCGACCAACCCATGTGAATGCACCACAACCATAACCGTCAGGAAAAACAATCAACAAAGCCGTTGGTGTACTAACCGCAAATAAAATCGACTGTTCACATGAGGTGTCAAGCCTCCTCCCAGTTAGCCAACTGCTAATGATTTCACTCATTTCTAAAGTCTATTTTGGGTTTTATGTGTGTTAATTTGTTTTAAATTAATACAAGGACCATGACATTAACCTTAAGGTGGAAGTTTGTCACTATAAACCCGAAATAAAACCTTCAAGTCAGCACATTCATGCCTAAATTGAGCCTAAGGTGCTTTTCATGCATCTGCAAGCCTATAAGAGGTATTTTTGCACATTGAAGAAAGAAGAGTGTTTTTGAGTTTTCATGTGCAGATTTTGGAGGTTAGAGGCAAAATTTGTTTTCTGAGTTTCAAGAGCATTGGGAGTCAGATTTGGAAACTGTAAGCGACGTTGGAAATCTGGTTTAGAGAGCTATCTGATGACAGACGTTAGAATTGTCTCTGTGCAAGTTCAATCTGTCCATTTCATTGTCTAACCGACTTCTTCTCTCTCATTCCTAATAAAATTGTCGCCCATCTTGAAAGCGAACCTGGAGATGTAATCCATCAGGGACGAACTCCGTAATCAATATTGTTTTCTGGTATATCTGTCTTTTCACTGTTTTCAGTTCTATTTTGCATCTTAATCATGGTTTATCAACTGTCATAAAGTGTTCTGCTCCATCTATTTTCCTCGATCTTTATGATTTCAGTTATCATTAAATTCTTTAAAGGCTAATCCATTCTTCATTAGTATTTAGTATATGATCATATCAGATCTTCTCCCCTCTTGAAAAATTTTTCCTCGAACCACGTGCACTGCCTCCTCTGCCTGAGAGCATAGAAAGCTATGTTTTTAATAAAAATTGGGTGGCAAATTTTCCCAAAGTTGTCTGTTAGTGGAGTTGGTTAGGGATCTCGGTTCATATGGAGGAGATCGGGTGGTCAAACCCCGTCTCCTCTTTTTTTTACACATTACTAACAAAAAAATTTTAATTTAAAATTTTTGGTTGGGTCAGGCCCCTTTTGGGCGGCCTGCCCACCATACCCACCTCCGCCTTTGCAATAATTTTCAATGGTCTGATGGTATTTTTGTGTAGAGAGGGCATGGTTGGTTCCATGCCCCAAGGGCCAGCCCACCACCCGTTGTATGGTTTAATGGTTCTGTGGCATGTGGGGGAGGGGCCGAGGGTCATGGCCTGAACCCTCCATAAACAAATATTGTTGGTTATATACAGATGAGGGTTATGAGTTGGTGTGGCGGGGTTGGTGGCCCGCCACCCCATTATTTTTTATATATATATATATTTTGTTAACAAACCAAATTATGCATTTTTGGAAATTTGATTTTGGAGCGAAGAAGTCTTTTTAACTAGGCCATGATTTCACCCAGAATCTGGATAGAGTTGGCCGGATTCCATTTGCCGAAAAAGTGAAAATGTCTCCTTGCTAAACCTACCCAGTCATCAAAAGTCGATCCAACTTTGACTGCCCCTATCACGTTCATCCGGACTCAGATTGGAGTGTCGTTCACATCATTGGAATCAAGGCGACAAGCACTTCGATCTGATGTCAAGTTAATCACCTTTCTACCACATTTAATTTTGAGCTTTTCCCATGCCACTGTGTCTGAAGATCCACCTGGATCAATGTTCCCCATTGAGGAGCTTTTGGATCACCAAAAGCTTTCTTAGTCAATTGGAAAGTGAGGGAATTGTTCCCTCACTCTTTCCTTCTCTAGCCATTTCGCCTTTCTAGGGTGCATCCCCTTGAAACCAACTCGAAGATATTCCACATCTCCCCATCGTGAAGTCATGGTCCTTCTGCCAAGGATGATGTCTTCTGGTAACTTATCGAGATACTATGGTGCAAAATCATCAACTGTAGGAACTATGCCCACCTATTCAGTGTCCATAATCAATGGTGGATCATACAGCTTGAAGTTATCCACATTCATTATGGAGTATATTTTCATATATATTAGAAAATTGAGACAAAAGGCATTGTTTCCAATCTTCTCCATGATGGTGAATGGACCATCCCGGATTGGTGGCAACTTCTTCCCTTCTCCTTTCATCCAATCCTTGCTAATGTGGAACCACACTTTGTCGCTCACTTGAAATTGATGGTTGACTCGATGTTTTTCATGTTGAGCCTTGAACCAAGCTTGACTTTTATCCAACTACTCTTGTACTGCTTGGTGAATCAACTGGATCCACTGAATGAACTACTGCGCTTTGTCCCTATCATTGCGTCCACTGGGGTCATCTTCCCTTCCAAAGACCATATCAAAAGGGTCCTTTGGCTGGTAACCAAAACATGTATCAAATGGTGAACGTTGCATAGATGAGTGCACTGCTCTGTTGTAGGGATGTTGTACATATGGAAGATGTTCATCCCATAATTTAGGATGTTTCCCACAACAGCCTCGCAACAAGTGTACCACGGTGCGGTTGACAACCTCTATCTATCCATCAGTCTATGGATGGAATGTCATGCTTCTTTTCAACCTGGTGTCCATCATCTTTCACAAGCTGGTCCAAAACTCTCTGAGAAAACGAGAGTCCCGATCTGACACAATCGATGTGGGCAACTCGAAATGGACCCAAACATGTTGAAAGAAAAGATGAGAAGACTACTCTACAGTGATCTGCTTTTTACAAGGCATTAAAATACACATCTTACTAAAACAATCAATGATGACATGCAAATAGTCGTGACTTTTTCTAGACAAAGGGAAACCTCCTACAAAATCCATTGACACACTTTCCCATGGACGACTCGGAATAGGGAGTGGTGTGTAGATCCCAAGTTTTCTATTAGAGGGCTTTGAAATAGAACACATCACAGAACCGTTGAATGTTCTTCATCTGAGGCCAAAAACAAAATCTTTGTACATGATACAAAGTTTTTTCAATACCAAAATGACCAGACACAAGGGAGGTGTGGGCCTCCCAGACTACATGGACCCTTTCTCCTGTGGGTATGCATAATTTGCCAAGGTGATATAACAGTTTCCCCTACAAGTGATAGTTGTCCACCTATGAACCATGGGTTAGTTTTGCATAAATCTCCTTAAAGTCATCATTGTTAGCATATTGTTTAGCATAACTTTCAAAATATAATGAAGCATTGTGCAAAATAACAGAAGTAGAAATAGGAGGGCGAGATAGCATATCGACCACTTTGTTGCTAGTGCCCTTCTTAATACTTTATTACTACATGAAATTGTTGCAGAAATCCCATCCACTTGAAATGATGAGATTGGCGCAACATGGTCTGTGACTGAAGATACTGCAAGGGCTGATGATCCATATGGATGATGGTCTCCTTGCCGATCAAGTAGTGTTTCCACTTTTTCACACTCTGGACCAAGGCATATAATTCCTTGTCATAAGTGGGATAGTTTATCACATCCTGAGAGAACTTCTCTGAATGGTGGCATATCGGCTTCTTTTTTTTCATCAGTACAATTCCCATGGCATATCAAATGGCATCTGTTTCGATCTTGAATGGTTGTTGGAGATTTGGTAAGGCCAAGACTGGTTCAGTGTTGATCTTTTCTTTTAATGTTTCGAACGAATTCTGCTTCTTTCCTCCCCATTGAAAGACTTGCTTTACACTTGTCAATGCGTGTAAAGGTGCTACAATAATAGAGAAATTGGCAATAAATCTCCTCCAATACTGTACTGCACCCAGAAAGCTACGAACCTCGGTTACACTAGTAGGTTTAGGCCAATTTACAATTGCTTCAACTTTAGAAGGATCAATTTTTAACTGACCATGATCAACAATATGACCGCGGAAAACCAAAAAGGTTTTCCCAAACTCACACTTTGACAATTTTACACAGAGTTTTTCGTTTTTCAATACATCAAACACTTTCTTCACATGATATACATGTTCATTCCAACTTTTACTAAAGACAATGATATCATCTAGATATACAAGAAGAAATTCATCAATGAAAGGCCTAAAGAGATCATTCATGACCCTCATGAAAGTGGCTGGAGTGTTGAAAAGTCTGAATGGCATCACCATCCATTCGAGCAACCCCTGTTTCATCTTGAAGGCGGTTTTCAAAACATCCTACTCTGCAATTCAGACATGGTGATAACCACTACGCAAATCCAATTTGGTGAAATAGATAGCATTCTTTAACTAATCTAATAAGTCATCAATGTGGGGAAGAGGGTAATGATTTTTCACCATGATTTTGTTTAGTGCTCGATAATCCACGCACATCCTCCATGTGCCATCTTTCTTTGGCACTAAGGAAATCGATGAGCCACATGGAGAAGTACTCGATGTGATGACCCCTTCATTCAATAGTTCCTGCACCTACTTTTTGATCTCCTCCATCTCAATGGTTGACATCCTATACATGCCAATATTTGGTAAAGGAGCGTCATGCTGCAAATTGATCTCATGTTGGATTTCCCTCTTTGCAGGTATTCCCTTTGGTTCCTGAAACATCTCATCATAGTTATAAATTAATTCACATAATTCCTTTTTATGCACATGGTCACAACCCTAGAAAGCATTGATAATTCTACATCTTTTCCCCTTAAAATCATAAGCATGCAACCCTTACTGGAATTCACCAACCTATTCATTTGTCCTTCACTTACAAGGTTGGCACTGATTTTAGTTTGATGAGCCCTTACAATATATTCTACCTCATCTTTTGTGATTTGGTATTTGTTTTCATGATGGAAGAAGATTGCTTTCCTATCATATAGATATGGAATCGCTAACACCATGCCACATATATCCAATGGTATCACATCAAGTTTTACATCATCCACTAACTTAGAAGCGATCACAAATTTAACCTTACACTACTTAGTTAGATTCAGCTTTTCTTTATCATGTATCCATCCAAGTGGGTAAGGTTTTGGATGTGGTGTAGTTTCGAAGCCTAGCCTCTTTACTAAGGACTCTGAAATTAAGTTTGCTTGGGATCCAGTATCAAATATAGTTTCCACTTCTGTATGATTTATGATAACTCTAATATGAAATAGCTCAATTCTCTTTCGTTCATTAGAAAGAGGCTCATCTATTGAACTAGTGCCTTCATGTGATTCAGAATTAACATGAGGTGTAAGAGTACCTTTTGTTCTTGTTGTTGTGATCAATGCTTCATCTCCCAAATCGGATCCAAGGTCTTGCTGCACAGTTGCCACTGTGTTTTGCTTGCCTTTTCCTCCATACTTATTTGGTCTCTTTTACGGGTATTTTTCCAACAATGATCGTCATCATGACCTTCCTTTTTGCAGTGATTGCAATAAGGTATTTCTCCTTCATCTTTCTTCGTTGATGCTGTCCTCTTCTCCTTTCCTTTTCCTTTCACTTTGGGTTTGCCATTTGGAGGTTTGAAAGGTGGTTTCTTGAAATGGTCATCTCTTTCATTTTTGCCCCTGTTCTCAAGATGGATTGCCTTCACACTAGCAGAGTCAATAGTAGTTGGTTCAAAAAATAATAATGAATGTCTAAGGTAACTATGTAATGATCCAATATACTTAGTTAATACTTCAGGTGAGTCAAGTGCAATGTCCAAATTAAGTGCTTGTTTTCTAAATTCCTCTATAAAGCTTTGAACATCCTGACCTCTGCCTTTCCCTAAGTATTGCTAATCCATTAAGGCTTTTTGTTTATAACCCAAGGGATAGAATTTTTCCTTTAATGCAGAAATGAAACTAGGCCACGAGGAAAGAAGATTACCCACAATCTTACTACTTCAAAATTTTCTCTCCCACCAAACGAGAGCAGTGCTACTAAGCCAAAGAGAGGCTAGCTGAATCTTTGCCTCATCCTCATCGATCTACTGAATCCTGCAGTAGATTTCAATCTTCCTAATCCAGTTTTTAAGAGTCTCTACATTACTTTCGCAGTTAAAAATGGGAAGATCAAATTTTACATCTAATTTAAAGAAGCGTTTCTTAGATCCATCCCCTGAATTTCTATGATTACGGTGATGAGAGGAAGAAGAACTTTCACTCGTGGAAGGAGAAGGAGGGGTTTCTTCTCCACCATTTCCATGCATTGATCCTTGTTCTTCTGGATTTCTCTCTTCTACTTTCTCCAACCTTGAAAGCAACTCATCGACATTCTTTGCCATTTTATAGAAGGTTTTGTGGAAATTGCGCTCCTCTTCATGACGAGCCTCTTCATCTTCCATGTTTCTCCTTCGATGTGCACGCCTAGCTTCGAGATTGAAAGACTTTAGTTTCCCTTCACCTCTTCAAAGCATGTTTCTTGTTAGCATACAAACATGCAATTAACATCTAAAAAATACTTTCTCTGATACTAGTTGATCCAAAAAATATTTTTCTTATAGACGTTTTAAAGAATTACATGCATAAATTGTAGCTTAATAGACAAAACTTAATGTGCACATGAGACAAGATGAGAAACACATAAAGCATGAAAGAAGAAAACAAGACTTGGTAACGAAGCTCGTTCGACTTGGACTATGTCTCCAGGCACTTCTCGATCAACGGGGAGGCCTTCATTCATTAAGTGACATGAAAAAGAAGAGTACAAGCATCAGTTATAGAAAGGAGTCTTATACCTCCATACTGAAAAATGGCAAGAAAATGCAAAACTCTAATGGAGAAATGGACAGTGCCATTGCATTCGTGGCATCGAGAAGTGTTGGAACCATATAAAAAAATTTAAATTCTAACAAAGTGAAATTTCGTCCCTCCTGGAAAATTCTGCCTCGAATCATGTGCATTGCCTCCTCTGCCTGAGCGCACTGAAAACTGCATTTTAAATAAAATATGGGTGGCAAATTTCCCAAGTTGTCCATTAGAAGAGTTTGTTAGGGAGCCTGGTTCATACGGAGGAGGTTGGGTAGTCAAACCCCACCTCCTCAGCTTTTTACACATTACTAACAAATATTTTTTAATTTAAAATTTTTGGTTGGGTCGGGCCCTCCTTGGGCGACCCCTCCCACCATACCCACCTCTGCCTTTGCAATAATTTTCAACTGGCTGATGGTTTGTTTGTGTAGAGTGGGTGTGGTTGGGTCTGTGCCCCAAGGGCTAACCCACCACTCGTTGTATGGTTTAATGGTTCCATGGGATGTAGGGGAGGGGTTGGGGGCCATGGCCTGCCCCTTCATAAACAAATATTGTTGATTATATGCGGATGAGGGTTATGAGTTTGGGTGGTGGGTTTGGTGGCCCACCACCCCCTTTTTTATATATTTTTTGGTTAATAAAACAAATTATGCATTTTTGGAAATTCAGTTTTGAACCGAAGGAGTCTTTTTAACTAGGCCATGATTTTTCCCAGAATCTAGCTAGAGTTGGCCAGATTCTGTTTGCCGGAAAAGTGAAAATTGCGTCGTCATTCAACCTACCCAGTCATCAAAAGTCAACCGAACCTTGACTACCTCTATCTCCTTCATCCGGACTCAGATTGGAGTTTCTTTCACACCATTGGAATCAGGGCGATGAGCACTTCGATCTGATGTCAAGTTAATCGCCTTTCGACCACTTTGAATTTTGAGCTTTTCCCATGCCACTGTGTCTGAAGATCCACATAGATAAATTTCATTTAAAGCGGATTGGTAAACATGTGGCTATGTTTGCCCAAGTTCTAATTTTTATTCCAAGTATCACTTCTATTTTAGATTGTAGTTTTATTTCAAAAATTAGAGATGTAATATTTTTTCCAATTTATGTAATTTTATGTTCATTATATGTAATAAGTTACTATTCCTGAGTTGTCAACTAAGAAAAATATGTGCCAACCTCATCCAAAGAAAAATAAAATGTGAAGAGTGCCAACACTCTCGCATCATCCACCTGCAAAGATGAAAGTCAGAAAGGAAATTAGCGACCATTTCAAAAGGAGAAGAGAAACATTAGAAAGTGGGTTTTTAAAGCTAATGATCAATTTCACTTATGTATAAAGGCCCTCCTAGCATCTAAACCAACTCCATTTTCCTCTTATCATTTTTTGAGAAAACCCCAAAGCACCATTCCTCATGATTTTTAGCAAAATTAGCAAAACAGAGGCAGGCACTGTGCATAGGCTATAGGCACTGTGCACGAGCTGAAGTTGTTGTGCACTCACTAAGGGCGCTACACACTGGTCAAATTTTTCCCACAAGCTCTCAAACTGCAAGCAAAGGTTCCTAACCTTTAATACATGGATTCCAAGCCTCTTATCAAGTAAGTACAACCTTGTTCATCCCTTCTTACACCTCTCAAAGTCATCATTCATGCTATGAAGTTTATTTCCTAAAATTGGGAATTCTAGAGCCTTGCAAAACCTAGCTTTTTCCTACACCCTTAAGAAAAAAAAAATATTCCTAAGATCCTACTACCCTTCCCACATTACAATAAACTCCATTCCTACCCCTGAGTTGTTAAATCCATATCCCAAGTGCATTATCCCTTAAACACTAAGTCCCAAGAAACAAAATCCCTAGGAAGCCATACTACATACCCATAATTAAATATCAAATCCTAAATCCCATACTCCCCTATCACTTCCCTAAATTTTTCCTACCCCATTCGAACTCCTATTTCCTAATCCCTAGGGTTTCTAGCAAGAGGAAATAAAACACATAATGGAGGAAGAAAATAGATAATTTTCAGAGGAAAAAGACCAAGAAGAAAGAAAACCACACAAAGGATGAAGAATATTGAGGTTTGAACCTATGAACACGAGAGAGTTTATGGCATCACCTATGATAGTCCCTTCCTTCAAGCATTTGGGATGTATTGATTTTTGTGTGATGGTACAAAGAGTCCAAAGCCATCCTTTTTTTACTAGAGTGTTCACTTCAAATCTTGAAGACAATAAAGTGACCCTTGCTAGGGTAACCTTGACCATATCCTCATACATTATTGGTGCTGCTACTGGTATACCTAATGTGGGTGAAAAGTAGTTTAAAGCTGAAAACCTAGATCATCAATATTATGATCCATACTTGAAGCCTCAGTATAGAAATGGGAGAAATATATTCTTCCCTTTCAGCCACCTTCTTGGTACATATGCTCCCATGATGAAAATCACCATGAAGTACTTCACTTGCGAAGGCATATTTTCCAGTCTTTATTCATACCATATCATATTGCTCGTGCACTTCATGAGAGTGAGAACGTTCAATATCCCTTATTATTTGTTCAGGAGAATTGATAAAATGTCACACAAATTTCAGGGAAAAAGGTATGAGCAGCAAATGAACAATCTTTTCCATCACTCCCGGATCAAGATCATTGTCCTCCATCACCTTAACTAGTTCAACATTGAATGGGACACTTTCATTTCCAATCATATTGTCACTGCTCCCAAACCTCCACATGATCAAGATATGCCTTCTTCATCTCATCCCACTCATCATCATGGCGAATACATAACCCATCCATCTTAGCACACTACATCTATCCCTCCATCATCTCAGCCTATTTCACCACCATCATTGCCATTTCATGATCATGCAGGGTTACCTGGCAGAGTGAAGGTCATCAAGCCTAAGAGGGCAGATTTGAGCACATTGGCACATAATTATTAGAGAGGCCATAAGTAGGTGTTTTCCCCACTAATTGTGGAATGGGGCTTTCCTTCTTCATCAACAAAGAAGGTACACGAAGGTAAATAAAATATGACAGAGGTAGAGATCCAGCTGCAGGAGGAGGACCTCCATGAGATAGAACAGAATTTTGAGCTTCTTGATCTAAGTGAGAAGGATTACTATGAGGAAATTAGAATAGTCCTCAAGGGGAAGGATGCCAAGATTAGAGAACTCCAAACTAATATTGACAAAGCCAGATTTGTCATTAACTTCTACAAGCAAGAGAATAAACAACTGAAGAGAAAGCACTTCATTGATGAAGTGAACTTCATAAAAGCACAAAGAGAGGTAGAAAATGCTAAGGCCCTACTTTACGAAGCATATGGATAATATGATGATGAGTTGGAAGAATAAGTGCTAAGGAGAAAGCCAAGACCCAAAGGCCTAAAGAGAGCATTGGAATTAGAGAAACAAAAGGAAGCTGAACTAGCAAATGAGGTTACCCTAAATGAACAATTGTCCATAATGATCAATGAAAACAGGGAGCATTGGGTTGATAGGGTTAACAACCACCTTGAAAAGCTCCTATAAAAGGATAAAAGGGACAATGACATACAGAGGAGGATGCAAAAGTACTATTTCTAATGAAGCCAAATAGCAAGGTCCAAGATCAAGAAAATGAAGTCAAAGCTTGAAACCCTAAAGCTGCAAGAGGAGAAAGGAAAGTTGGATATCCTTTATGAGCCCTATTTCCATGCATAAAACACTTCATCAATAACTTATACACAAATTTTGACAATATTTTGGGAAATTTTGACATTTTCTGGGTTTTTTGTGCGACATTGGACAATTTTGGCACAAGTGAACTGTCCTATACGCAACGCCCTAGGAACTGCACATATTCTTGATGCCTCCAAATGGAAAAATAACACTACCATTGTTTTCAGAAGGCCAAGAACATACAATTTTGACTATTGGCACACCAAATTTGTGCCATTGGATAGGGAGAAATGGCCAGAAACACCTCTAAATTCACCTTCCTGCCCTCTTTTTGAGCTAGGTGCTGTGCACAGAAGCAATTGTGGGAGATTGACCTTTTGGAGGGTCACATATTATCATTTTTGGAAACCAAGGGTAGTTATGGAAATTATATAGGTTAGGGATTTCAATGAGCTATCCTAAGATCAATTTGGACATTAGAAACCCCTTCAAAAATCAGATTGAAGGTGGCACTGCGCATAGGCTTAAGGCGTTGCAGATAGGGCAAAATTCCTTGATTTTTTCACTATTTTGCTCTAGTTTTGATTTTCACCTTTGGAAATCAATTTTCACTAATGTAATTGATGAATTAAGCACAATTAGCACGTTTTTAATATTACCTAAGGTAAATACATTAGGTAAATGGACTCAATGAGGTGTAATGAATCAGTTCACTTAAGTTAGGGATGAGTCACTTTGACCACCCTACATTGCAGCTATTAGTTTAGGTTTTGGTGGAACTACTCCTCCTCTCATGGATTCGACCCCCAAGGCTAGGAGGAGCTTGTTTAAGGCATATATCATGTACTTTTTTAATGATTCTAGAGGTTGGACTCAGTTGGATGTTGTACTACTGATGAGAGACACTATTGTATTAGATTTTGGCCAGTTTTAATAGACGCGTTGCAACTATTTCTTTGGGATACTTGTGGTATGGATGTTTAGCATTGTTTCTTATTTTTTATCATTTGTATGAATGTTTTGTAAGATCATAACCAACATCTCATGTCTGTTATATGGTAATTTTCAGGTTGATAGGTAGAATACATGTTTTCTCATGCTTTGTTTTGGGAAAGTTATCATAATTTGTCCATTTCTCTTCAGTTTAGGAAGAATACATCTCACATGCTCTTCATAATGCCTCATCAGTCTTAAACCATCTCATCAAATCACCTTTTAAGTGCTAAGCCTCTTGCCTACCTTTCCCCTCTGAATGTATGCAATCATATCTAATTTTCCCTGACCTTGCTTCTTTGACCTAATACCGTCATCCAGCAATAACCCTACCAAATCAAATCAAACAACCTCTGCACTTAATAGCTAGCCTAAAACCCTAATCCATCTAGCCCTATTGGGCGTGATTGTTTGGAGAGAGCCCTCTCCAGCCTGGTAGGGCTAGCTACCAATTCAAAAGTTTGGTCTATGGTTACCTCAGCTGGACTCTTCCTCAACCTTGGAGATCTGGAGGAGTGATAACAGAAGCCTTGGATTTCTTGAACTCTTCTGGTAGACATCCCTTATAGCTCATTGTATAACAATGTTGGTGATGATGGAAATGGTGTCTTCCAGAACTAGAGCCAAAATAAAATCCATGAGTGTTATCCCTCCTCTCAAGTCTATCCAAGGATCTACCAACCTTTATTATATCATCTTTGCCCATCTTGTAAACTTTTCGAGACCTACATTCATCTCCATCATTAGTCATTTATTACAATATGTCCCCATGACTTATCCCCATTTTTCCTTGCTTATGAAAATATGAAAGACTCTAAAGGATGATTGCGTTAGCCTCAGCTTTCTTTTCTTGAGGTTTGGCAAGCCTTTCCTAAGCTTCAATCAACCATTCATGGTCTTCCTTGTAAATCATGATTTCTTCCTTCAAAATTATCAATGTATCTTCCAAAACAAGAAAAGATCCCTCTGTCTTCTACTCAACTAATCTCTCCCATCCTACCAATGCCTCTTCCAACCTATACAGAGAGTCATATAAATTGTACTCAACTATAATGCTCTTCATCTCTTTGCCTTCAGTTTTCTACAGTATGTCATTGCTAGCTAAGTAAAAACATAATCAAAGTCATAGCTCAATATATCTGAGGGGAGGCTATTGCATCGGCACAGGCCAATCCAAATTAGCATGATACAACATCACAAACATACCAACTTAAACATGTATAACATAATCATAAAAATAAATAGATAACATGCATGCATGGTAAACATATAGACAACCAACATGCATGCATAACAATTTTCATTTACCCTAAGGTCCAATGTTGTGACCTCACTATGATACCATCCTGTAACAAATCAGCCCACATTTACCCACTTTATCCTACTCACCATGATAAACATGAGATGAGAGTTACTATGTGTGACCTAATTTCTGAGATGCACACATGGAAGATGGGGTCCACATGTCTAGAACTAACTACAAACACCTAGTGACACGTGATCACAATGTTATCAACACTACTTGAACCCACACTATTTCCTTTCAGTTTCGTTTCCTTAAATTTAACACAACTTTCTATTTTTGGTAGTTTTTCGGTTCGTAAACTTTTGAGGCCCTTTTGAGGGCTTAAATATCATTTTTGGGGAAAATGGACAAACGATAATATTACTATTAGGTTCAAAATTAATTGCACCAACTAACAAAACCCTACACTACTGGCCCTTTTGGAAACAACCCGTGTACCGTAGGCTGTAGTCTCACCCGAAGTAGTATGAGGGGATGTTGGAACCAAGTTTTTGCATCTAGAGATCAGTGTGATGTCTTTTAGCACCCTAGACCTGCCTTCACACATATCTATAAGCCATTAGGGCTTAGTACTACAACTCTACTAAAACAGTCTTCAAACATTCACGAAGGTCTATGATTGGTCTTTGCAGACCCTTAATAGTTGACTTATCACTTACATGCACTAGGTAAGAACCCTAGATCACTGTTCATACAGATCTACTTATTTTATTATTAAACATAACATAATGCCTCACATTCTTCGTGAAACTACATAAACATGCTTGCATACATTATTTAACAGTTATTCAACAGATTCGTGCAGCATTCAATTAATACTCCATAAATGTATTATTCATAAGCAACATATATCATTAAAACAAACAGATATAAAACAAATATACACAAGAATTCTTCGGTAACTTCCTTTATTGATCGTTAGTTCAGATTTACAGACTCAAACTACCCTATGCACTCAGTTGTGGACTCTACCTAGGCCTCTGTGCACTCAGCTGTACAACCTTTCTCTCCTATTTGACCTGCTTATCTGTGCTATCACTTATCTTCTATTGACCCATTACATCTCAGATTATGCCTTAGACTCTCTAAGATGCACCTATTTATAGCCTTTTACATACAATACCATGGTCTGTGGACCATGGGTGGATCTCAAAACCAGCTCAAACTTTACATAAACGAGGGGATAAAACACCTTAGAATTCTAATAATTGACATGCTCCACATCCACAAATCACGGAGACTTTACATTATTTATAAAAATACATCAAAACTTGGGCTATTTTGACTCCAAAACTGACCTAGGGGACCGCATCCCAATAGGCCCCCAACACAAAGACCGTGACTCGCCCTCAAGTCGCTCAGCTGGCACTATGATCTTAATGCGAAGATCCCCCAACTCTACTTGAATTACTACAACCTCAGCGGCATTCTGCGTAGCTGCCTACTTGACCTCCTCGACTAACTTTTATGTAGTAGGTCCTTCTGCGACCAACCTCATTGTCTGTTGTGTTTGCTACAAGCCTTTAAGTTTGTCTTGGATGGTTGTTATGACTTGATAAGCCTCTTCTAATGATGGTTGCAACCTGGACTTTAGCAAGGCCTACTTCGTCTATGCTTCCTTTACTTGCTCAAGGAGCTACTTTCCCTCTTGTAATTTGGCTAGGCGTTGCACTAGTGCAATGGAGCATGTCGTTGCCCTAACTTCATCGTACTGCTGTTGCAGCTCCCTGACCTCTGTATTTATTGTCTGCAAGTTCAGATTGTCCTACATATTTGCCACCAATTCCATTGCTTACTCAAATAATATTGTGCAGACAGCAATGGTGGCATGCAGAGTGGTCATTCCTTCCTTGATCGTGGTTCCGTGCCGCTCTAGGACCTATGGCGGAGTCATTGGCTGCAACTTTAATTGTGGCTCGATGATCTTCATATTGAGTTCAAAATGAACTTGACCAACCTCTGCTTTGGCTTCACACATACTAGCAGTTAGGTTTCTGATCTTTGCTTCTGGTTGTGTATCCTTGGGGATATGAAGCTGAGGCATTTTCCTCCATGCCTTTGTGACTGCTGACTAGTAGTAAACTATTTGCTTGGAGCATCTCCTTGTCCTGCAGAACCTATATCTTTTCAGCCAAAAACTATTGATTATTGACTTTGACTTTGCTGATAGCACTGAGTGCTCGTTCTTCCCTGATGTGAAGCTCTTCCACGATTCCCTGTAGTAATGCATGCAATGACTCTAGTGATATCACAAGAAGTTTCAGGCCCATATCTAGGACTTTTTCAAGCAGGGGGCATTGTTCCTTGGTGTTGATGCAGACTGAACCTACAAGAAAGGGGAATTCTTTCACATCTTGTGGCCATGGAACTATCTCCATGGCTGCACTTTTACCCTATGCCAAACTATCTTGTGCGTCGCTCAACTTCCCAACATGTTCTTGTATTTTGGTTGCTTGGAGGTGCAACTCTTAGAGATCCTTCTAAACTCTTCCGAGTATCTGCATGTATTGTCGGTCCAAACGCTGCAATACTTCTATTGTGGCATCCCTAACTTTGTCACTAATATCACCCAGATCACTTTCTGTGAGCACAGTGGGATCAATGTGTGTTTTTTGAGATTTCTACTTCTTCTGTGATCCACCGTGCTACTCTAGTTCACACCTTTTCAGAATGAAGGGGTGAGTTTCCCTTCCTCGCCACCACCACCTTGTCCTGTAAGCTCTTCTATTTCTATTTTTGGCAAAGGTGACTTGTCACCTTTCTGGGACTCGCATTACTCCTGTTCTGCCTTCTCCCTGGCAGCGCGTTCCTTCTCAATACGGGCCTTCTCTATAGCTTCCTTCTTTTTCTGTGCAGCCAAGCTCTATGCAGCCTGCTTAGTTGTATTCTCCCTTTTGTTCACAACAACACTCTCCACATCCATGCTTGGCCCAATAACGAGATCTAAAGGGGTGTGCCATTATACAGGCCATCTTTCTACCACCTCTTATACATTGGTTTCTATTACCAAATACAGCAAGTCATGCTACTTCTGCGTTGGATCCTTTTGCGCCTAGATATACACCCTGTGGAAGTGAGCCTTGAACGTTGCGTAGGCTAACAACTACATGTACAAGGTTGGGGACAACCTTGGATGCTGGTTAACGGCCATGTGGAGACTTGCCTCCATCAGGACCTAAAATATTTTTGTCTTTATGATCTACATGGGGTCCGTGGTAGCCTATAATGAGGTGAACTACACTGTGTCTGGCAATCCTTCCTCAAAAGGAGGAAACTAGCTATCCTCCAGCAATTCCCATGCAACAGGCATAATGGACAATAATAACCAAGCATAGTGAAATGTCTTGGTTTCATCCTGGACCTCTCGACAGCTAGCAAGGAAATCCTGAGAAAGGTATTTGGACCAATTGAACTCCATGCCCTTCGTGCACTGAGTATCTAGGGACACCATGGGCACCAGAACTTCATCCGTGCAGTATTTCCTCATCACCTTTCCTGCCAATATCTATGTGGCCAATTGAACTACGGGGTTTGATATGAATAAAATTGAGTATCCGCACAACTTCCTTACGAGTTCGTACTCTTTCTTCATTCTTTCTCCAAGCTCCTTCTCCCACGTCTTTCCGACAAACTCCTTGGCTGGGTTTAGACCTTCATATGGCAGGTGCGTAATCCTGTGAATGAGCATATCTGTGATGGGTATAGACCATCCTAGCCAAATGCATCCATCGTGCACCAATGTAAGTAGTTGGTGTACACAAATTGTGTTAATGGCAGTCTGGTCATAATGTGGCAGCCATAACAAGTTCAGAAACCTAGATTTCTCGACATCATGAACCCATTCCTTTGTTTCTAGTGATGTAACACTTGTTTCCTCATACTAAACTCTTTTCATGTATTTATCCATTGCTAAGTGTGGGAAATTAGCGTGATCCATGAGGTCCCAATCCTCCATCTTCAATAGTGGGACTTGCACGAGCCGCAAACCTTCAAAAGGAAGCTGCACAGGTAGCAGGGGCATGGAAATGGTTAATTTCTCCATGTCCGAATCCTTTGTTATCTTCTCCTTTCCCTTCCTTAGAGGGATATGTCGAGGGAGATTTGTTATGGGCTCCATTCCTTTGGCATCAATGTCCTTCGCTCCCAGGCCTTCGTCCACCTCCAGGTCTACTCCCTTCTGCTTATCTTTCATTGGCTACTTATCTTTCTTCTGTGTTGATTTCATTGTATGCTTTCCTGGGGAAGAACGTACCTGCACCAGGTTTTTCTGCTTTTTGTTTGTTGTAGGTCACTTTTCCTTCACCATGGGATGTTTTTGGCTTGGTGACCTAGGTGCCATGGGCACCACAGGTGTAGGTTCAGCACTGGATACTTCAGGTTCTGGAGCAATGGATACACCTACTTCTGAACTCAAGGCTTCAACGGGGTTGGTGGAAGTCAGCCTCTCCATAAAGAACTCACCAGATTCACAATAAATGTGTGTGTGTGTGTGCAGAATTCCTCCCGAAATGCTCGGCCCATGAGCAACAAACATCAAATTTCAACAACAACTCTAATGGTGCAAAGTGTTCTTTGTTGGGCCAACATTGCTAATTTATAGGGGCTTTTGAATTCAAATTTGATTGTTTCCCTCAAATTTTGACAATTAATGCTGCTTAGGTGGCAGACCTTCAAAGATTTTTGCCTTGAATGCCACCAGCCCACTCCTCGTAACCGTCTTCTAGTTGTCAAGTCATGAATAGTGACTCCAACATGTTGGGTTGTGTTATATTCTTTCCACGACTTTCCCATGTAGTTAATCGGTGGGTTAGAAGGGGGGCGGAGCCGCCCCCCCCGCTTTGTTGCGTCGATTGTGTAGTGAGGGGAGTCACAGGGTGTTCGAGGGGTGTAGGTAACCCCACTTTATGGGGTCTGAGGCAACACCGAAGAAAATTTTGGTTTTGGACACTATGTTAGGTTGGGTGGACCTACCTATGGTTTTGCGCATGATTTTCACACATGGTTTTGGATTCGATGGTTTTTCTGTCCATGGTTTTGGACGCGATGGCTTTCGGTCCATGGTATTGGATGCTTCAACATGTATAAATATATATTGTAACACTGAAAGGAACATAATGAAAAATCAAGCTAATAGTCCCAGTTTTGGGATCCAGGGGAAATCTATGTGTTTATGTGTTTTATGTGTTATGCTCTCACATTATTTATTTTCTGTGTTTTAGAATTTGTATGCAGGTAATTTCTGTATAGGGTTAGAACCTACATTTGGTATCAGAGTTGTTTTGGCTTCAAGGGGACGCCTTTGCTGCTGAGGGAATTCGCTCGGGCCTGTAGTAGACCCTGTTCAGTGGGAGATCTGCGAGATTGATTCTGGTGGTGAAAGAAGATGGCAAGCAGTGGAAAGATAGAGATCGAGAAATTTAATGGTCATATTTTTGAGTTGTGGAAACTCAAGATGGAGGATCTATTGGTGGATAAAGATCAGTGGATCACGTTAGATCCGTGTACTAAACCAATGGGAGTGTCCAATGAAGAATGGAAAAAGCTAGATCAGAAGGCAAAGAGAAAAATACGATTGCGTGTCTCAGATTCAATATTGTTGAATGTATCAGGGGAAGCTATGGCTAAGGCTTTGTGGAACAAGTTAGGGAATTTGTACCAATCTAAGTCTCTGGTGAGTAAATTGTTCCTACAAAAAAAGCTGTATAATCTGAGGATGAAAGATGGATACTCGGTGACAGAGAATTTGAACGCATTTAATAATGTGGTAAGTTAGTTATTATCTATTGATATTAAAATTTCAGATGAAGATAAGTGCATCAATTTGTTGTGTTCTTTACCAGATTCGTGGGATAGTCTGGTTATTGCAATAGGTAGCAATACAACTGCCTTACAGTTTGATGAAATAGTCTCATCCTTGCTAACAGAGGAGAGAGACAAAAAAGTATGGAGAACCAAAATGGTAATGCCTTGTCTGTATGAGGACGGTCCTAGAACAAAAACAAAAATAGGTCATTGAGTGGGAGATCTAAATCTCCAGGAAAACTTGTTAAGGTGGTGTGATGGAAATATGGAAAGGAGGGCACTACAAAAGGGACTATAAATCTAAAGCTCCTGATAAAGGAAAGGGATCTGATGATGCTCCTTCTGCAGAGGTGAAAACCACCTCAGATGAAGGTGGGGATGTGTACTTGGCTTCTTCAAGTACACATGTAGATCATGAGGCATGGTTGATTGACTCAGGTGCATCCTTTCACTTAACTCCCCAGAGAGAGTGGTTCTGCGAGTATGAGAAATATTATGGTGGTGATGTCTTCTTGAGGGATCATAGGAAGACTAGAATCATTGTTTGTGGAAATGTAAAGTTGAAGTTGCAAGGTGGAAGGGTTAGAACACTTCTAGGTGTTCTGCATATTCCTAAATTAGCCAGAAATCTGATCTCTGTAAGCAAGCTAGATGATGCAGGTGAAAAAACAATGTTCGAGAAGGATGCCTGCAAGATGGTTCGAGGGGCATTGCTATTGATGTGGGGTGTTCGAATTGGAACTCTGTACAAGTGGAAAGGTAGCATTGTTGTTGATGGATGCAATAGTTCTATGGTTCCTGAAAGTGGATCAGTAAATCTAGTGGTCTCTGGAGAGAAAACCACGTTGTCGCATCAAAGCCTTGGACATATTAGAGAGAAGGGTCTTTGAATACTTCATGGTAAAGGTATGGTAGAAGGTATGAGTAATAGCTCTTTGTATTTTTTTTTTTGTGAAAATTTTGTATATGGGAAGCAGAATCGGGTGAGTTTCCCCTCTGGTGGTAAGAGGGCGAAACAGATATTAGAGCTTGTGCACAATGATGTGTTTGGACCTGTGAAGGTTCGATCACTGGGTAGGTCTATGTACTATGTATCATTTATATATGACTTCTCAAGGAATAAATGGATATATTTCCTTAAGAAGAAATTTGAAGTCTTTGACAAGTTTAAAGAATTTAAGGCTCTGGTGGAAAACCAGAGAGAGAAGAAGATAAAGGTGCTGAGGACAGATAACAGTGGAGAGTTTTGCAGTAAGGAATTTGAAGAATTTTATAAGAAGTGTGGTATAGCACAGAAGACGACTACTCCATATACACCTCAGCAAAATGGAGTTGTAGAAAGAATGAACAAGACATTGATGGAAAGGGCAAGAAGCATGCTTAGTGGTGTCAGGTTAGGACAGGAACTCTGGGCAGAGGTAGTGGAGATAACATGTTACTTGGTCAATAGATCACCTTCATCAGCGTTGGAGGATAAGACTCCATAAGAGGTATGGACTGGTAAGAAACCCTCTCTTTCACATATGAGGGTATTTGGATGTGATGCATATGTCCATGTTTCAAAAGAGAAACAAACCGAGTTGGATAGTAAATCTGAAAAGTGCATATTTATTGGGTATAAGGATTGTTTAAAGGGTTATAAGATTTGGAACCGAGTAACAAGGAAGGTTGTGTACAATGGAGATGTGGTGTTCAGAGAGGTGAAAGATGTTATTAAACATGAAGTCGAACCAAAGGAACCTAAGAAGATAGAGTTTGAGCTAAAGGAGGAAGAATCAAACTCTGCAGTAGAGGAGGAATCAGAAGATGAAGAGCCACAAACTTCGGGTGTGAGAACATCAATTCAAGAAAGAAGGTTGTCAAAAAGGTATAGTCCATCTGCTTTCTATTCAAATTTTTCTTTATCTATTACTGATGATGATCCCAGAACTGTGAAGGAAGTAGTAGATTGAGAGGATGGAAAACTTTTGAAAGAGGCCATGGTTGATGAAATGACATCTTTGCACAAAAATGAGGCTTTGGATCTGGTGGAGTTGTCGGCTAGAAGGAAACCCATTGGAAGCAAATGGGTGCTCAAGAAGAAGACAAATGCAGAAGGAAAGGTGGAGAAATACAAAGCTCGGTTGGTAGCAAAAGGTTATTCCCAGGTGCTGGGAATTGATTTTCGTGATATTTTTCTCCTGTTGCCAAGGTAACTTCTATTATATTACTTTTATCTGTTGCTACTACTTTTGATTTTGAGGTAGAACATATGGATGTGAAGACAACATTTCTTCACGAGGATCTAGAAGAGGAGATCTACATTAAATAACTTGAAGATTTTGTGGTGAAGGGTAAGAAATATCTGGTATGAAAGTTAAAAAAGTCTCTGTATGGGTTAAAACAGTCACCAAGGATGTGGTATCATAAATTTGATACATTTATACAAGGACTTGGCTTCACCAGAAGAAAAGAAGATCACTGTGTGTATTTTAAGTTAATTGGTGACCATGTTATTTATCTAGTCTTGTATGTGGATGATATGTTGATGGTTGGAAATGACAAAGAAATTATCCAGGATTTGAAGACCCATTTGTCCTCCAAATTCGACATGAAAGATCTTGGTGCTGCAAAATATATTTTCGGCATGGAAATTAAAAGAGATTAGACAAAGAGGAAGCTCTAGTTAAACCAGAGGAAATATGTTGAGACAATATTTCAAAGGTTTAATATGCAAGATAGTAAACTGGTGAAGGTTCCTATTCCTGTAGGTGTAAAGTTATCTGCTGAACAGTGTCCCAAGACACAAGAAGAGGAAGAGGACATGTCCCGTGTTCCATATGCAAGTGCAGTCAGTAGTCCGATGTATGCGATGGTTTGTACTAGACCAGACATTGCAGATGTAGTGGGAGTATTGAGTAGGCTTATGTCAAAACCAGAGAAGGAGCATTGGACAACAGTGAAGTGGGTTTTCAGGTATTTGCATGGCACTAGTGATTATGATTTGTGTTACATAGGAAGACCAGGTTTGAACAGAGTGTTGAATATTCGTGGCTTTGTTGATGCAGACTAGGCTTGAGATTTGGATCAGAGAATATGTACAAGTGGGTATGTGTTTAACCTATTTGGAGGTGCAGTTAGTTGGATGAGTAAGAAACAATCTATAGTGGCACTATCAACTACAGAGGCAAAATACATGGCAGCCACTTATGCAAGCAAGGAAGTAGTTTGGTTACAAACATTGTGTTCAAATATGGGGTTAGTACAGGGAGTTATAAGGATAGACTGTGATAGCCAAAGTGCAATTTTCTTGGCAAAGAACCCTGCATATCATTCAAAGACAAAGCACATTGATATTCAATATCACTTTGTGAGGGATATGACAGAAGACAAAAAGGTGTTGCTAGTAAAGGTGGACACTTTGAAGAATACTACAGATGCATTGACAAAATCTATGGGCTCTGAGAAGTTCTCTTGGTGTAGAGAAACAATGGGTATTACTGGGTTGGATAAATGACTAAGCTCTCTTATGGCCCCCTATGGAAAGAAAATAACAAGTGGGAGAATGTCGGGTTGTGTTATATTCTTTCCACGACTAGCCCACGTAGTTAACCAGGGGGTTAGAAGGGGGGCAGAGCCCCCCCTTCATTGCACCGATTGCATAGAGAGGGAAGTCTTATGGGGTTTTAGGGGTGTAGGTAACCCCACTTTATGGGGTCCGAGGCAGCGCCATGGAAAATTTTGGTTTTGGACCCTATTTTAGGTTGGGCGGCCCTACCTATGGTTTTGTGCATGATTTTCACACATGGTTTTGGATGCGATGGTTTTTTGGTCCATGGTTTTGGACGCGATGGTTTTCGGTCCATGGTATTTGATGCTTCGGCATGTATAAATATGTATTGTAACATTGAAAGGAGCATAATGAAAAATCAAGCTAGTAGTCCCAGTTTTGGGATCCACGGCAAAACCTCCTTGTATGTGTGTTTTATGTGTTATGCTCTCGCTTTGTTTATTTTCTATGTTTTAGAATTCATATGCATGTAATTTTTGTATGGGGTTAAAACCTACACAATGATCACTTTTCTGCTATGTTTCATGGCACATTCCTCCATGGTGCATCTTTCTACACACAAATCCCTAGCGAGCAACTTTATTATTTTTCGCACAGACCATATGTTGCATTGTCTTCCAACCTCGGTAGTGTAGTTTATAGTCTTGTGCTTCCTTGCAACTATCTGGAGCACTAAGACTGTCCCACCACCATGTAGTCATTACATAGGATCCACTATATATAGCTTCAATCAGCTCTCATTCACTCTTCCTGAAAAAGGTTCTCCATTCAGCTTCGTGAGCTAAACTGCACCTCCATCTATAATTTCTTTGATAATATATGGCTCTAGCCAATGCATCTGAAATTTTCTTGGAATATTAGTGAACTATCATATAACAAGACAAGATCACTTACCTTGAATGTGTGAAGCTTGATGTGGCGATCATGCCATGCCTTTTCACATTCCTTCTGTACTTCTTGATGAAATTTTGCCAAAAATCGATCTTCTTCATGCTCCATCAGCTGCGCGAGTCGTTCTTCCAAGGCTTTGCGATCTACCATACCTGTGAGAGTTGCTATGAATAGACTAGGCACAATATACTCCATTGGAATTACAACTTTTAGACCATAGACCAACCTGAATAGCGTTTTTCCTGTTAGCTTCTTGCAAGTAGTCTTATATGCCCATACGACTGCAGGTACATGCACATCCCATCATTTCACTATGCATTGAAGATCTTTGTCAGTGTGTTCTCCAAAATCTTGTTGAAGGCTTCAACAGTTCCAATAGCCTATGGGTGATATGGTGTACTCTTCTCGTGGTGGACCTAAAATTCTTTAGTCAATGCATGGATCTCTTTGTTCAGAAAGTGCATACCTCTATCACTCATCAACACTTTCAGGCAGCTAAATCCTGTTAAGACATACTCAAACAAAAAAAAAAATTGTTGTAGCCCTTATACAATCCTTAACCTACTGTGTTTCCACCCATCTAGTGAGATATTCTATCATGGTGATGATCTCACATGCACGTGTTTTCTTCTCTTGGGGCTAAATTGGCTCAACAAAATCAATCGCCCATTTTTCATATGGTTGCGAAGATACTTGGGGTTGTAACGACAATTCATCTCATCGTGATGTGTTATAGACATTTTTGGGCACTGCAACCCCAATCAAACATGTCCATAAACCAAGGGCTCCTAAGTCCCTAAAAGTGTTGTTCCATACCCTAAGAGAACAAGGTCAGCTGATTACATCATCTCACAGAAGTTCTCCACAGAAAACTGCTTAGAACAGGTCAAAGCTGGACCATACAGACTGCCCAGTGCAGAGGGTGCGATGCATCCCACCTGCTCAGCGAAAAAGGGTGCGATGCATACTGAAAAGCCCTTCTGTAGGTTGCGATGAGCGAGAGTGGACAAATGGCAGAGACAGTTTGCGAGGTGGATGGTCATAGAATCTTCTAGAAACTTCTCCTATGACACTTGCCTCTCTGAATTCGCCCAGGGATGAGTAGGAGATCATCAACCTCCAAGTGGAATCAAGAACCATCAGAGAGAGGACACTAATCAAAATCCCAGAAGCTGACTCACCCCCCTACAATCATCTATATATGGATCCCTCATCCCAGAGATCCAGAGGCTGGAATTTTGTATCTTGTAAGGAAGTGCTGTTGGTTTCTTGTTGGAATGTCGTAGTGTTGGGTGATCTAACCTTTTCATGAGGTGAAAGAAGGGCTTTCATGCTGGAGGATGACGCTCGGTCAGAACAATTGGTTGTAATCCTCTTTTCTATTCTTGATATTAATAAAGCTATTCAAGTTTTCCTCCACATTCTTGTATGTTTGATGATATATGCTTTTGCGTGGTCAATATATATCTGGTCCTATATTGTTTATGATTGTAGATCTCTGTTCTTCGATAGTATTATGTTGCTTTGATTCCACAGGTGCTCTTTGAAGCTCGGTAGATGAAGGAGAAGTAGCAAGGATCTATCAGAAGGGAGAGTAACCGAGCAAGGAACCAAGCGCAAGACTGAGGTTGGTGTCCTTCATTCCCTTCTTATCTACTTCTCATAAAGGAAAACGAAAGTAGTTTTAGTTTGTTTGTTTCTAAGATAGCTACCAGTCTTAGTGGGACTAGCATCTCTGAGTGGACACTAGATTTCCTGATAGCAAAATGGTGACTCCGCTGGGGAGCGAATAGATTGTTTGTTTGTCTATGTTTGTTTGCTTTATAAACTTACAGATAGAGCCTAAAGTCAAGCCAGCTAGCCTTCGAACTGCATTTGCTATGCAAGTGCAAAGTAGATCAACGCTGCTTCAGTTTATCTTTGGGTTTTGTTTATAAATTGAACAATTGATTTACAAACCTTCTAATTGCCCTAGTGGTGGCTCTAGTAACCTCATTAGATCAGCCCCTATGATTTCTATTTACTGTACATCGCTTGCTCGGCCTAAATCCCTGAACTGAGCTACAAACTGTGACCCAGAACCCAATTGAAGTCTCGTCCTTCGACCATCGCACCTTCTCCTCTTGGGAATCTGGATGCATCGCACCTCCCGTGTGCAATAAGTGCACTGCATCGCACTTTCCCTGTGTTGCAGGTGTGCTGATTAGACAAGACCTCTTCTGCCCTCAGATTTTGGTTTTTATGTTCACTCTCTTTAGCTTTATTCAGAAGTTTTGTTGTCTGTGATCAGTATACCACTGTGGAAACTCCCTTCCATTCCATCATTCTGTCTCCATTGTGCAAAGAACTATGAATGTTTTTATGTATTGTGTGCCATTTTTAGTTCTCTTTTACAAAGAAGTAGCATAATCAAACTGTTGTCTTTTGATTTGAAAGTGTCGCAAGTGTCATTTTCAGTCAAAGAAAAGAATTCTGCTGTTCTTGATGGTTGATTATATAGTTACTCTTGTATTTGATTTGAATTAGTAGTTTTTCAAGTGTCGAAAGCAGTTTTCAATTCAAAATAGCAAAGTGTCATCTTTATCTTCCTTTCGTTTTTGAAAAGAAATTTGTTAATACTGTTGCTTTGAAAAGATAATTCAGATTTGTACTTAGCATTCTTCTTGTCATTCACACATTAAGAAAGCTGAAAACAAATACATGCATGTGTATTTGCATTTAGACTGCTTGTTGGTTTGATTTAGGACAGTGCATCTAATGTGTGCTCTCTGCTCTATGTTGAAGGAATATCGTCTCTCTTTCTTTAGTAGCTAGGATTTTCATTGCAAAAAGAAGATTAAACGATTATTTATCATCTTAGATTGCATTTTAGGAATTGTATATTTGCATCATGCGGTGAACCTGAAAGGAAAATTTCTTAAGAAAGATCAACTGTAAAATAAATTCAATGAACATAAAAAAGCTTTGGAACCTAATGCACAACATCTAGAAGTCTAGGCTAGAGACGTGTTCTAGCGTCATAAAGCCTGGTAACTGTCACTTTCACTATTGGTTGGGTGATTCCTCCTCTTTGAGACAACAAGTGCCAGTACGGACTTGTGCTCCCATGTACTGTCGAGCATATATTGGGAGACCACAATACACTATATCCTTTATCCATAGGAAGCCGTGTCTGCTGCCCTATCAATCGCAATGCACTGAACACAGCATTCGGGAAGATTAACTGCCGTACCGTAAAAGGTATTCTGCAGTTTTACGATTGGTTTGGTGATTCCTCTGTCTAGATTTCCAGAGTAGTCTCTTTCGTTCCTTTTCAGACTCCTTAAAATAAAAGGTCCATCTGAGCACTTGTCACTTCAGGGTCATTAAAAATCAAAGATGACTAGAGTCATCTTTTGCTTTTTCTCGACTGTTAAAAATTGAAAAAACAAGTTTTGTCAAAGCGTCTAAAATTCATTTAATTCGGAAACATTTTCCCCTTTACTTTTAGTTGATCGTGTAACCCGCAATCGTGGAGGAAATTCAATTGAAACCCCGTCGTTCACGGAGACTTACGAGTCAACCATCTTTGTCCCCATAATCAAAACTATTCCAGACAAAGTGAACTCGTTTAACTGGCTCAAAATCCCCTGGTCGGGTTGGAGCAAGTGTTCCGATGCCCTCAGAGACTCTAGTTACTCCAAACATTTCTGGTACCCCTACCTTTATAGAAGAAGTTCCGCAACCACTAGAGGACAGTAGAATTGATCCTAGTATACCTGAACCGGCTCCATCTATAGCTGATTTGGAAGGTGTTGTTCCCCAAATATTAGTCGCTGCAGAATCTATACCTTCTTCAGCACCGGAAATATTTTACGGACCTGACGGTCTACCTCTTCCACCTAGTTTGATTGTTGTAGAAGAGATTGTCGAGGATCCGCCATCTATTACTCCATTGCCTTTTGGAGTTGGGATCACTCTATATCCTTCTTCATTAGAAATTAGTCTACCATTATCAGAAGTTCCTGTAGAATCGCTAGGAAACCTTTTGGATAGACTAGATATGTCTGAACAACGTTCAACATCTAGGACTGTGTCATCTAACACAGCAGTGGCAGAACTTCCTGCTGGCACTCTGATAATGTTCGCTGGCGTACTGTCTATCGCAACTAGCTCTCAATTGCTAGATGGAATCCATCCAGAGGCTGTTTCGATAGTATGGTCTGTTCTCGTTTGTTCGTCCAGAATAATATCTAGAATATCTTATGTTGAGTCTCAGCAAATTGATCCTTCGCAGTGTCAATTTGGGTAGTCCAGTCTTCAAAGGCAAATCATTCCATTAAGCATTGACTACTACTGTATGGGGGGCAATATGCCCTTTCATTGTCTCCTCCGATAGGTAAAACATACGAGGGTTCGCAATAGAATTCAGGTTATGCTATAATTAGATCCAGTGGTTGGATACCAATACTAACTCAACAACCAAGAGTTGTATACTCAATCCAACAAAGTATGCCTATGTCAAATATCCCCACTACACCTGCTATTGTGACATTGTCGCAAGTACAAGCGTTACCTGTTGTATGCCAACCTCAAGTCTCTCAGGTCGCAATCCAATAGCCCCTTGTCCCTGCGACGCCACCACCATCATCGATTAGTGGCTCCTTAATTGGAGTGACCCAGGCTCAAACGGGTACCATTACCCCTCATCTCGGTCAAACAGCCAGTATTGGACAACAACACATGGTATCACAACCATGGCTGGTGCAATATCAACAACCATAATTCCAACAAGTTTACCAAGGAACTAAGCACCAAGTCTTTGCAAGTAATGGGTAGCCGTATATTCAAAACGGATAAAATCAACCTTTTCATAATGGTTATGCCCATCAACCTTATCAAAGTTATCAACATCAAATGCACTATGCTAGTATGCAAAGACCCACTGCTCAGGCAATCCCATCTTATCCTGGGTATGCTTCGCCGAATCTAAATCAACAGTTTCCCTTCGTGGCAACTTTAGAGTCACCAGATCTAAACCGCTAACAAACAATCCAATCGCTTACGCCCCTTGGTGGCCAGCGATTCCTCATAAACTTCCATCAGATATTCCTAAATTTAATGGAAATCTGGGTGAAGATCCATCGAATCATGTGATGACCTTTCATCTATGGTGTTCATCTAACACTCTAAACGATGATTCGATCAGGCTTCGCCTTTTTCAGCGAACGTTAACTGGTCCAGCAGCAAAATGGTATATTGAATTGCCTAGAGCTTCATTTGATAACTTCAGTACCCTAGCCACAACCGTTTTAACCCATTTTCAGTTACCCATAAGGTACGAAACAAGAACAGAGCTTCTTACCAATTCCAAGCAAACGACGGCCACTCATATATGCGATCATATTCATGAGTGGCCATGTCGTTGTAGAATGGTAAGAACATATGTTCCTGATCATCTATTGGTTGAATCGTTTATTAAGTCGTTGTTACCTTCTATTACAGAATATGTGGCAAAGGGAGGAGTCGTCACTAAAGAGCAAGTAATTTCTCATGCGTAATATTTAGACTTGATCTATACTCAATCTGGCATGCTCTACGATAAAATCCCTGCTGCTCCTAGACCGGAATTTTCCGTTCCTCCCTCCCCTAAATCGAGCAAATACTCTCATGCCGGGGACGGCGTAATAGGAACGACCAGCACAAAAACCGTAAAGGCTAAGTCCAAGAAGGCCCGTACGATTTCATATCAAAATTCAAATGAAGAACTTCTCACCTCGAAAGTAAATGTTGTATTGACTGACAAAGGCAAAGGAACCAAGAAACCAGGAGGCAAGAAGAAAAAGAAAGGGAAGAAGAAGAAACAGGAGGAGTTGTCCCCTGAAAAACCTTCATCAAACCCTTATGGAGATAGGAAACCAAATCGTCCATGCCTTATATGTGATGAGGATCATTGGACAAGAGAGTGTCCGTATAAAGCTGAGCTTGGAAAATTCCTCAAGAATTCAAAAAACTCGGTAGTATTGACTGATCCATTTCCAAATGCAGGAACAAATCTAGTTGCTAGTGACAATGCTTCCCCATCCCAAATGCTAATGTTGTCAGTTTTGAAGCAGCAAAATGATTCTTTAATATCAACAAGGAATAAATATTATGGGAATCCAAAGCTATCAAACAACAAGGCCAATGATCAACCCAGTAGTTTGACAACAACTTCAACTGAAGTTGTGCCACCCATAGTTCCTGAACTAACGATAAAGCCACCAGAGGGAGTAGTACACAAATCGACATTTAATCCTTGTGCTAGAGCAGCACAACATTATAATATAGTGGGGATCTGGCCCAATCGCCATCCACTATGTCGACATTTGAGGTACTACAAAATTGCCCCTCTCAAAATCAGGCTTTATTATCAGCGATAGGTGGGATTGACCCAACGGATTCCAATCTTGTGTCCTTTAATCACAAAGGATATGACCCTCAGTTACCAGCTCAACTAGCTTTCCTTATTCAAGTGAAAGCCCTCAACAAAACTATTCATGGAACAATTATTGATGAGGGGGCATCTACATGTATTATGTCGATGAGTTGCTGGAAGACTTTAGGATCTCCACCCTTGTCGCGATCTTCGAAAACATTAAAAGCATTTGATGGATGAACATACACCCCATATGGGATTTTAAGTAACTTGCAAGTCGAACTGAGGGGAAAAATAGTAGAAATAGATGTTGAAGTAATTGATGGAAACCTTGATTACAACATCCTACTAGGAAGGCCCTGGATATATGCTATGGTAGCCATCGTGTCGACCTACTTCAGGAAGATTGCATTTCCCTTTCAAGGAGGAATTACAATCGTCGACCAACAGACATTTCTCCCCAATAGTTCACAAGTTACAGGAAGCATTCTGATGATCCACGAAAGCCCTCATTCGCTTCAAAATATCGGAGTAGGCCTACTAAAAGACCCTATATTAATGGGGACTTTTGCCCTACCGCCTCCAATCAATCTGGCGGAAGTGGCAACGGTGGGAACCTGCAATATGATATCTTCTATTGAAAAGATCTCTGAAAACAATATTAACATGGATCATCTACAAGTATTGCCTCCAAGCCCAATGGAAATCTTGTACCAATCAATGTTTTCGGCATGGGAGGCAAACCCAAGTCAACGCTCATCAAGAATTTGGATAGATAGGTCTAAAGAATATGGTACCCCTTCAAATCCTTGGTCGCAAGTACATTATATAGACGAAGGAATTATTCAGTCAATGATGATTGATGGGGCACCATGGGAAGATTACCACCATCATTCCCATCTTCTAGATTACAAAGAAGATACTCCTAGTGACCTTCATCATCCCTCAGTTTTTTATTTTCTATCAAATACTGTAAACAAGGTGGATTCCGAGCGAAACTTGTCCAATATTGAAGAGACTACTGCCATAAATATCTTGACCAAAACAGATGTTGTAGAGAATATTCATGTCAGCAAATCTTGTTCTCCTTCAGAACTAGAAATATATCACGCTCTTTTCCTTGAATTCAGAGATGTCTTTGCTTGGTCGTATGATGAAATGCCAGGCATTGACTTGAGTATAGTTGAACAGGAAATTAAGATGTATCCAGATGTCAAACCGGTACGATAACGGCTATGGCAGGTGCACCCCAAGAAAGCCGCTTCCATGAAGATAGAAGTTGAAAAACTTCTCCATGCTGGTTTTATTTACCCGGTTCCTCTAACCGATTGGGTATCGAATATTGTTCCTGTAATGAAAAAAAAGGAACGATTAGAGTGTGCATCGATTATAGGGATGTAAATCAAGCTTGTCCAAAAGACAATTACCCTACACCCTTCATTGACTAGATAATTGATTAATGCACTGGATGTGAAATATTTTCATTTATGGATGGATTTTCCGGGTATAATCAAATAAATATCCGCCCACAGGACCAGTCAAAGACTGCATTTAATTGTCCGTGGGGCACATTTGCATATCGCAAGCTACCCTTTGATTTAAAGAACGCAGGGGGAACATTTCAAAGGGCAATGAATTATGCCTTCCATGACATCAAAAACATCATTCAACCATATCTCGACAATCTTCCGACTCATTCGCGAAAGCAGATCGGTCACCCGCAGCATTTGAGAGCAATATTTCTACGTTTCCGACACTACAAGATATGACTCAATCCACACAAATGTGTTTTCTGTGTCAGTTCTGGTCGTTTACTTGGCTTTGTGGTCTCAAAGGACTGGATTCGTCTCGACCCATGTAAGGTTCAGGCAATCATTAATTTTCCTCCACCTTCAAATTTGCTTCAGATTTAGAAACTCCAAGGGAAAGCAAAATTTCTGAGGAGGTTCATTCCAAATTACGCAGAACTTGCTAAAGGTTATACTTGTCTATTGAAAAAAGAAGTACCCTTCATCTGGGATCAGGTCACGCAAGCTTCCTTTGATGCTCTAAAGGAATCCCTAATAAAAGCATCATTAATGTACACTCCTGATTATAAAAAAGACTTTAACCTGTATCTGGCTGCAGCGGATACGACCATCGCAATGGTTTTAGTTCAAGAAGAAAATGGAATTGAACATCCTATATATTATTTAAGTATAAACTTAAATGATACAGAAAGCAAGTACTCCTACGTTGAAAAGCTAGCTCTCGCAGCTGTTCAAGCGATACAGAGATTTCGACACTATGTCTTCTTTCGAAAAACTACCATTCTGTCAGATTGCAACCCCATGACTTATATATTGTCACGACAGTTGCTGGGGGGAAAATATTCAAAATGGATAGCAATTCTACAAGAGTTTGATCTGGAATTTATAAAATCCCGATCGAAGAAATCCCTGGTTTTCACAGAGTTACTATGCAATCTCCCATCGTCGTCCAACGATGTAACATCAGAAGAAGCAATCGTGGATGAATCTTTGTTTCTGATATCTTCAAGCAATCCATGGTATGGAGACATAATAATCTATCTCCAAACCCAAACATATAGGTCTAATACCTCCCGCTCAGAACAACGATGCATTTTCTACCAAGCAAAAGACTACATGATCGTCGGTGATACACTTTACCGTCGTAGTGTCGATACAGTTCTGAGGAGGTGCCTCACCCACGAGGAGGCCGAAAAAGTCCTGAATTATTTCCATTCAGGCGTGTGTGGGGGGCATCAATCTAGTTACACTACGGTGCAAAAGATTTTACGATCAGGATACTTCTCGCCAACAATGTTCAAAGATTGCATAACCGCAGTCAGAAGTTGCCATGCATGTCAAATCTTTGATTGAAAAGCCAGAATACCACCTGCATTCTGCAACCAGTAGTTGCTCTTGGGCCATTTGCCAAATGGGGCATAGATTTCATGACATTTAACCCCACCTCAGCCAGGGGGCATGGGTATATCATAGTCGCAGTAGACTATTTTACCAAATGGGCCAAGGCGATGCCTACATTAAACAACAGTGGTGAAACGACTGCCCTCTTCTTTTTCAATCATGTAGTCTCCAGATTCGGCGTTCCATAGGCCATAGTCACAGATCATGGATCGCATTTTCGCAATCACATGATGGTTGAATTGGCTGCCAAGTTAGGGCTGTCCCATGACAGCTCTACTCCGTATTATCCGCAGGCTAACAGAAAAGTTGAGGCAATCAACAAGGTCCTGAAGCAGATGCTGCAAAGGATGATTGGAGTCCACAAAAGGAGTTGGCACCTGATCCTATACTCAACCTTGTGGGCATACTGGACATCGATGAGGAATGCAACCGGGTTTACACCCTTTCAATTGGTGTATGGCTTGGAAGCAATCTTACCGGTTCAGTGTGAAATCTCGTCCTTCAAAGTCACGGTCAACCTTCTCCCTGAAACTTCAGAAGTGGAGGCTCGTTTCTTGGAACTAATCCAATTGGATGAAACCCATCGTGATGCCGCTTTGGCTAACGAATCCCATAAGAAACGAGTCAAGGCGCAGTTCGACAAGAATGTCAAACCCCGTGTCTTCTTAGAAGGTGACCTAGTCTTACTTTACGACCAGGAATCCGATAAATTGGGAGCAGGTAAGTTCAAGTCCTTATGGATGGGCCCCTATATTGTTCAACGTGTATTAGCAAAAGGATCCTATGAGTTAGTAGATTATGATGGGATTCCACTAGCGCAACCTCGTAACGGGTTGTACCTTAAGCGTGACTATGCTTGAATCAAGATAGTGACCCCTATGCTTTTGTTACATTTTTGTTTTCACTAAGGGTAAATTGTTTTGGTTAAGTGATCCGCTTTTATGTTTGTTACAGATGTCAGACCTATTGGAATCATTTGTTGGATATGCCGAAGGAGCGAGTCGTAGTTCGCGGAACCTATCTTCTGCGGCCTGGGCCATCTTCGACCTAAGCGACGAGTTAGTGAGTTTCAGAGGGGTATGTATTGGTCAGTCAACGAACAATATTGTTGAATACAACACGTTGATAGAGCTCCTCTCTGATGCCATTACGTGCGGCATACACCGACTCGTCGTCATGCTAGACTCACAACTCGTCATCCTACAACTCACTGGTATCTACTCCGTATGAAATCCAGCTATCTATCGCATGTTCCTAAGGGTCAAGATTTTGGAAAGGCAGTTTGATTCTATTCAATATCAACATATTTACAAAAACATAAACACATTAACAGACTCATTGGCAAATTATGTGTTAGATAGACATTTGAAACATTTATAAAAGAAGCATTTCATCAAATATTTGCATCAAGATCACGTAACTCAACCAAAATAAAGCTCCGAAAATCAAAAATACATATATAACTGTTTATGGTTCATACATAATGTTCTGTAACTAGGACAAAATTGGTCAAATGACCCAAAACTCAAAATGCTAGGGGGCACCCTAGTCTAATGATGCTGGTGATAACAAGTCACAGTCTGTGAAATCATGCGTAAAAGCTTAGTCTATCGACTTGGCATGCCAGTGGTATGTTGCTGCAACTTCAGAGGCAACTCGTCGGTCCTCACGCCTGGAATACTGAGAGTGAGGCCTTCGATCTGATCCTGCAATGCTGAAAGAGTCTCGGCCACATCATGGTCGCGAAGGATAGCCCTCCCCACAACCTCTCCTACTGGAGCGGCAACTGGTACTCTCAGACGTACTGCTGGCCGAACTGGTCAAATATCTACATGAGCACATGAGTTTTGATTAGTCTTGATAGAAGAAAGCACAAGAACATTATAAAAGGAAACAAAAAATAGAGATATGGTCAGAGAATTTATTGATAGCACCCCACTGCTCACTAATCGGCAACACCAAATCCGGGTGACCCCGGAAATCCATACCAGCATATGGATACTCGAAAAAAACCATCTCCTACAGGTTGAACCACTCGAAGATGGTATCAGAAAACGAAACTTGGGACTGACCAGCATGTCGGGCCATAAGGTCGACCCATCTCTGCATCCGTGGCTTAGTCGATGGAGGTAAGCCATGTGAAATGTATTGCGGATGCATCAGTGGGATCTTTTCCAAGGTGAAAGCGGTTAAAATAGAACCATAGCCGAAGTTCTTGGATTTTCTGCTTTTTACCTTGGTTAGTTGTTCTTTCATCACAGGGAGTACTGCATCGCACCAGTTGAACACCTTTGGTTCAAGGCATTCCAAGGCATACTGCATATAAGACCTGTTAGCCACATGAAGAGCCGCACTACCAGCTAGTCTAGCAAAAATGAACAGAATGGTCCTCAAGGATCAGTGATTGACATCTCGGATGTTGATATTGCTATCCCTACTCAGCTAAGATCCCTCTCTGCAATACCAATGAATATAATCTCTCACGGATTCGCCCCCGCGGGCAGAACCTGATAATGAAAGAGGGGCACCACGCCTCGATAAACCTGTCAAAAAATAGATTTTCATGATAGTCAAGGGGATGTATTTCCCTCTGATCTGAAACACCTGGCTAGTAGGATCCCATGCATCGAGAAGATATTGCAACAAGTTGATTTGTTGCCTCATGCTAGGGATGCGGAAAAACTTGAACAGGCCATAGTTCTGCAGTGCAGTTACCGTAACCGGATCATGTAAAGCAAGCATGTCCTCTTCTTCATGCTCACATTCTCACCATGTAACAACCAATTTGCTCTGATAAATCTCTGCAAAACAAGCAAGAGAAGAGTCAGGGTCCTAATTTGGCAAAAAAAAGGCAAAAATTCCATGAGAAAATGGTGCAAAAAATTTCCCTTCTCACGCCCGTCGCACCCCTAGCAGTGTACTGGGTGAGATGCATATTGATTGGCCCATAGCCAAGCCAGTATGCATCACACCTTTCGATATCGGAATTGTGCGATGGAGCTAGGGCGAATTTTTCAAACCCCAGAGGCTCAGAAAAATAGGGAAACATGCACAGAATTCAAAAAGGAAGGAATGCAACTGAAGAGCTCAGGTTTAGCTCCTACCTGGTCCAAACAACACCAAGAATCATCCACAAAATCTCTCAGAATCAGCTGGTGAAAATCAAGGGGGAAAAGCACCTCCAGAGCTCCAACAAACCAAAGTTCAAATGAAATGGTAAATTGAGGGGTAAAAACCACTTTTAAATTACTTTTCACGGAATTCAAGTAAAATATTAGTGTTTCAACTCATTTTTGAAACATATATTGTTCATTTCTAATCAGTTTGATGAAGAAATTGAACAGGCAGTACAACCTTTGAAGGAACAAAGCAATTAGCGGTGAAATTAAATCGATGACCATTATCATGAGCAATTTTTATGTGAAGTTCAAGCTCGTTAAAAATTAAACCTTAGCGATGAGCAAACGTTCCCCCAGAGTTTAATCTCATTAAAAAATGAACCAATTTCTGGTAAATAACCATTGTGAATGCATTACCATCAGCTTTTTAGCCCTGGTCACGTTCTCATCATCACCTCCACTCTTTTTAGCCGATCATTCACCTCCATTTGATTGTTTACCCCTTTTGAGGAATAGCTACAAAGAGTGATCCTGCTAGCCATCCTTGTGACACTGTCATGATTGTAAAATTCCAAACCTTACCTGGAATCAGCTGCTACCTGAAATTATCACTCGTTCCTCATAAAATGAGTCTCCTTTAAGCTCTTTTCATCTGAATCATAAAATATGAAAATATTATCGCGCAATTGGCCTCTCCAGCTCGTTAAAGCTACCAGAAGTACTATCCCTCCTCTCGATTTTAATCTTTTTGGACCTGAGGGATTATTATACAAAAAGATCGAGGCTTGTTTTGTTTGGCTCGTTAAAATTACCGAAAATTCATCCCGTTCGTATTATTTTATACTTTTTCAGACTTAAGGGATTATATGTCGAAAAAGGATTGTTGGAGTTTCCGTTACATCCCTTTCAGAATCTCTAAAATTGAAAAGGACTGAGTTATATTTGTCGTTAAACTCGTTAAAACCGAATAGCGACAAACTTGTCCATATAGGCAAGAACGAGTTTCACTGTCGCTAGGCTCGTTAAAACATAGCGACGGGTTTGCTCAAAGGGCAAATTATAGAAAAAGCATATGTTATCCTCCTCAAGCTTGACAAAAATAAAGAGGTACTGGTCAGCAATGACTGGGGAAAAATTGGGAAGAAAACTTGAAGAAACTTTATTGGTAGCAAGTCGCTCTTGAACATGACACTTTCACTTCGCATCTAAGTCGGGTTGGGTTGTTTCGTTCACTGGTCATATCACCATTGGTCCATCACATCATCCATATTTGGGGTTAACGCTACCAATCCATGTCAGTGTCACCGGTATGTTCAACAGAAGTCGCTCAGAGAATTCACCTGTGTCTCATCCGCTGTAATACATTCACGCTCCATTCTTTCATGACCACCACCTTGAACCCTGTATCATCAGATTGTTTTCACCTCCAAAATCATTTACTCTGTTCCGTGTCATAGATGTGGGATTCATTAAGGCCCTCCTATCGACATCAGCTCATTATCCAAGTCGACTTAGGAACAACCCTTTCAGTACTTTGAAGCTTGCATGCCTCAGTGGCAAATTTCTCACTTCCGGTGAAAAGTTTACGTCAATGACCTTCGACCGAAAGAGTTTGCAGGGTGTTTGATGCCAACTACCTTTTCACACCATGTGAATTGTACTGTAGTACCTTGAGGGTCATCATCATTATCGGTGATTCCTCTCGCGCTTATTAATAGCTTACATCATTGGCTGGTAATCAGGCGATGTCTTTCCATGTTCGACTCTGGATTGACTTGTACTCCGAGTGAAGATTGGACGAGTTTGAAGACCCCGGATCTAGTTTCACCCATCCGGGCTATGATATATTCAAGAAAGTAAAGACATCAAATGTACATTCTTGCTGCACAGATGATCATCTGAATCAAAGGATGATGACTCTGCCAGAATCATCAGTCTGCCACACAAACGGTTGTCTGTCTTATGTACATGAAAATGAATTTATAAAGCTGAGCATGGGAATGCCCGCCTCAGCTAGATCATGAAAAATATTATGAAGATAATGTATTGTATTGTATCTTATTACAGGTCACCTTCCAGCTCGAAAAAACTTTGGATCCTCATGATAAAGCATTTCACCCGACATCAAAAGATTAACGACCTCATGCTTCAGGGGGCAACTGTTATAGGCATTTTTGGGCACTGCAACCCCAATCAAACATGTCCATAAACCAAGGGCTCCTAAGTCCCTAAAAGTGTTGTTCCATACCCTAAAAGAACAAGGTCAGCTGATTACATCATCTCCCATAAGTTCTCCACAGAAAACTTCTCAGAACTGGTCAAAGCTGGACCATACAGACTGCCCAGTGCAAAGGGTGCGATGCATCCCACCTGCTCAGTGAAAAAGGGTGCGATGCATACTGAAAATCCCTTCTCTAGGGTGCATTGAGTGAGAGTGGACAAATGGCAGAGACAGTTTGCAAGGTGGATGATCATAGAATCTTCCAGAAACTTCTACTATGACACTTTCCTCTCTGAATTTACCTAGGGATGAGTAGGATATCATCAACCTCCAAGTGGAATCAAGAACTATCAAAGAGAGGACACTAATCAAAATCCTAGAAGCTGACTCACCTCCCTACAATCATCTATATATGGATCCCTCATCCCAGAGATCCAGAAGCTGGAATTTTGTATCTTGTAAGGAAGTGTTGTTGGTTTCTTGTTGGAATATCATAGTGTTGGGTGATCTAAGCTTTTCATGAGGTGAAAGAATGGATTTCATGCTAGAGGATGACGTTGGGTCAGAACAATTGGTTGTAATCCTCTTTGCTATTCTTGATATTAATAAAGCTATTCAAGTTTTCCTCCACATTCTTGTACGTTTGATGATATATGCTTTTGTGTGGTCAATATATATCTGGTCCTATATTGTTTATAATTGTAGATCTATGTTCTTCGATAGTATTATGCTGCTTTGATTCCACAGGTGCTCTTTGAAGCTGGGTAGATGAAGGAGAAGTGGCAAGGATCTATCAGAAGGGAGAGGAACCAAGCAAAGAACCAAGTACAAGACTAAGGTTGGTGTCCTTCATTCCCCTCTTATCTACTTCTCATAAATGAAAACGAAAGTAGTTTTAGTTTGTTTGTTTCTAAGATAGATACTAGTCTTAGTGGGACTAGCAGCTCCGAGTGGACACTAGATTTCCCGATAGCATGATGGTCTTCCAATTCTCTAACATGCATTGCATGCCTTACAATACGGCTTGGAGTCCTTATGTATCATTGGCCACCACAGTTCTGCACGCAAAATCTTGTACGCAATTGCCTTTCCTGCATAATGTCCTCCCGCAGCCCCGCCATGAGCTTCAACGAGAATGTTGTCCCTCTCAAAGTCTGTCACATATCTTCAGAATATTTCATCAGCACCCATCTTTTACAAACGTCCCGCGATTACTGATAAATATGTTGTGGACACTACTAATTCATTCTTTTTCTAACTCGTGTACCCTTCTGGTGTTGTCCCCGTGGTCAAGAGGTGAATGATATTTGCAAAATGATTATATTCTACGTGCACCACAAAGAGCTGCGCATATGGAAACACTTCCTCCAAATTACTAGGCTCCTCTCCTATTTTGATTCGTGATAGATAGTCAGGTCTTGTATTCAACCTTCCTGGCTTCAAAATGACTTCAAAGTCATACTCCTGAAATAGAAGAAATCATCGACAGATCTTTCCCCCCAACACAGGCTTATTGACCAGGTATTTCAAGGTAGAATGATCTATGTACATTTTAAAATTCACTCCCAACAGATAATCCCTAAACTTTTGAAGGGCATACACCATGGGCAATCCTTTGCGCTCCGTCAATGAGTAATTCTTCTCAGCCTTCAATAGCTTCCTACTTGCAAAGGCTATAGGATGGTCCATTTCTCCTTCACTATCCTATGTTAGCACTGCACCCAATGCAATGTAAGAGGCATGAACACGTACATGAAATTCCTTTTTACAATTAGGGAAAACCAATATCGATGCGGTGACCATCTTCTCTTTCACTACATCCAGGTTGCACTGACATTGTTCATCCCAACATAATGTTGCATCCTTTTTTAGTATTTTTGTTAGGTCCCTATACTACTAGTGTAACCCGTTATTGTTATTAGTACAACCCCCTTATTATATTTTTGTGCCCATGTAGTCCCCATATTTTTATTACTGTGCCACATAGAAGCCCACAATTGTGATAATTGTACCTTTACATTATTATTGTTATGTCGGCTCTAATTATATTATGACCCCTTAGACTCCTATATATAGAAAGGAGTTCTTGTCATTTGTATCATCCAAGAATTGTTCATTTCTATAATTTATAGGAGGTTTCCCCCTCGAAGAGGGTGAATTATAATGCATTGATATTTCTTTTCTATCTTTTTGTGAGCTGGTTTCATAACATTTGGTATCATAGCTTTGGATTCTAGGGTTTTGTTGCTCCAAATAGGTTGTCATGGAATTTTCACTATAACTTTTTTTCCTGTGACGTTTTAGAAGCTAAAGAAAAAACCCATTTGACACACAATCTTGCTGAACCTCAGGTCTGAATTTTAGATCTTATCTTGCTATATTTTTGGAGATATGATCTAAGGAAGTTAGAGTTTTGGCAAGCTCTAAAATTTCATCTAAAATAGGTCATCATGGAATTGTCACTATGCCTTTTGCGCTATGAAGTTTCAGAAGCTTAAACAAAAACCCATTTGAGAAGAAATTGGTTTGAACCTCAGGTCTAAATTTTAGATCTTGTCTCGCCATATTTTTGGATATATGATCTAAGGAGGTTAGGGTTTTTGCAGACTCTTGAATTACATCCTAAATAGATGACCTTGGGAAAATAGTCATAACTTGCTCTCTGAGCATCAGATGGAAATTGCATAAGAAGTTACAAAAAGAGGACGCACTGTAATTTGTTTGAGTATAATTTTTAGAACCTAAGGTTGAAATAGTGATATGTGGCACATCATACAATTTCATTCTATTGAACTAATATATAATTAGGTTATCGCGGGAGATTGTGAATAAATACTTCTTCGAGAATCCAATTGCGATCAGACTTGCGGAGTTAGAAAGGAAACTCAGAGGGATATTACAATCCAGAATTTCAGAACTTAAAGATCTGAAATTACAAAGTTAAAGTTGTTTCAAGATCAAGCTCCTAAAATCAAGAAAAAGCGAGATGACGAAGTTTGATGGCAAGGATCCGGTGAGTTGGATAGTAAAGATGGAGAAATATTTTGACCTACATGGTGTACCACTGTTACAAAAGGTACATACTTCATCTTTATATTTAGAACCGAATCAACTTTTATGGTATAAAGGACTTTGTTCTTGTAAAGCACTTGTCACTTGGTCAATTTTCATGGAAGAAATGATAGCACATTATGAGGATACAAAGAGTAACACCTTCTTTAGCCAATTGATAAATCTCAAACAAAAGGGTTCAATGGCAGAGCACATTGAGGACTTCCAAAAATTAAATATAAGGGTAAATGATATTCCAGATAACAAAAGGATTGATGTCTTCATAGCGACTTTAAAGGATAGCATTCAACATGAGGTTCATCTTTGGGAACCCGATTCATTGGAGAAGGCATTCAAGTTGGCAAGAAAAATTGAAAGTGAAATTATGGAAATAAGAAATCCCACCACTCATTACTATAATTATGGAAGTGTTTTTTCTCCTAGCCTTCCACAACCTAAAAGGTGTACACCACAACAATTGGAACAAAAAAGAGAAAAAGGGCTTTGTTACATTTGTGATAGCAAATACATTAAAGGTCATAAGTGTGCTGACAAGAAATTATTTTACATAGATTATGAAGCAGAGGAAGAAAAGGATCAAGAAACATCGAAAGAAGAGGATATACACCAGAAACCAACCATAGATAAAGGAGAAATGAATCCAACCATATCGTGTAAAGTGTTTTTGGGAAAACTAGTGTCTTTTCGATCGACTAGCCCTCTAGGTTTGGCAGCTACCCTAGAAACAATAGTTTAAAGTAATTCAACGATTTCTTCTATGCACAATAGATAAGAGAAAGATGAGAGGAACAACCTGGAACTTCCACTTAATCCTTTGCTTGATCTTTCTACCCCTTGATAGAGCTTGCAACTCCTCTCCGTACTTATCTCGCTTGAAGAGTACTTGTAGAAACACAGTAGCAAAGAACCATCAAAGCATCTTGATCTATTGGAACATAAACACTACAAAATCAGATATATAATGAACATACAATAGCATTCACAAATGATAACATTCACAATTACACAATCATATGGAAGAATCTTGAAGAACTTTATTAAATAGAAGGGAGAATTACAACCCAGTTTTCTGATCCAGCATCATTCTCCCAGCATCAATCCCTGTTCACCTCATGAAATAGCAAGATCACACCAACAATACAATGCTCTCTTCCTCAAATACAAACTATCAGCACATGCTTGCAATTCACAATATTCCAACCCCTGGATCTCTTAGATGAGGGATCCATTTATAGATGTGTGCAAGGGTGTGAGTCATCTCTGGGGTTTTGATTAGTGTCATTCCACTTGTTACAATTGATTCCACTTGTTACAATTGGTTCCACTTGGAGATTTCTTGGATCTCTTACTCATCCCTGGGCGAATTTAGAGAGGCATGTGTCATAGGAGAAGTTTCTAGAAGATTCCATGAGTAACCACCTAGCAAACTATATCAGACATTTTTCCATCCTCGCCCATTTCACCCTATAGAAGGCCTAATCAATATGCATCGCACTTGAGCAGTGTACCACTCAGTATGCATCACACCTAGTAGTGTAGCAGTTAGTATGGTTCAGTTTGGGCCATTTCTGGATGGTTTTTCAGCTGGAACTTTTGGGGAATGATGTAATCAGTTGACCATGTTCTTTTAGGGTATGAAATAACTCTTTTATGGGTTGAAAAGCCCTAGTTTATCAACATATAAGATTGGGGTTGAAGTGCCCAAATATGTCTATAACATATAGCATTGGCAAGAATTACCACTCCTCAAACTCTCAAGATAGAGGAACATATCAAGAAGAAAAAGGTTCAACAAGTGAAAGGTCACATTGAGAAAGAAGAAATGAATCCGACCATATCTTGTAATGTGTTATCACTCAGATTTTTCTACAAGTTGTAAAAAAAGGAAAGGTGTCTGAGGTAACCACAAACCAATATTTTAGATACATAATCTAGCTAATCTATATCCAGAGAGGGCTCTCTATTTCAAGTTTAGCTTTGTTTTTGAAGGATATTAGACTAGTTATGAAGTTTAGGAGTTTTGTTTGAGTTTGGGTGGTGAGATTCAACAGAAAAGGGGTAAATCTGAGTAGCTTAGTCCATTGGGCTGATGGAGTCAAAGAATATGGCTTAATTAGACTTGGTTTCTTAACAAAGGATGGTTTAACAGAGCAAGATAGTCAAACAAGGAGCAATTAGAGACTTAAAGATGGGATGGGCTTAAAGGGTTAAAGGGCAACTAAGAATCCTTCAACATGCTTTAAGAGAGAAGAACATGACTAACCATCAATAAAGAGAAATTAAGAATTCTTTACTAAATGATTAATATGAATAAACTAGGAAACAAGAGCAATTAAGAATTCACTGTTTATACTAGTTCAGAAGAAAACATTGAGATTAATAATGATTGAAAACAGAGTGAAATTAAGCATATTCTGAGTTATTCCTTTTCGTTTATCATTCAGATGTGAAACATAGATGATATTTTAAATAAGGAAAACTTTAAAACACAAGGTATATATGACTTATTGATCTGGTGTTTGATTCAAGAATTCTGAGAAAAGTCCTTAGCTTCAATTCTTCATCTAGCAAGCCACACAAAGTTGGTCCAATCAGCACTATATTCCAAAATAGTCAATCTTACAACAATGTCTAAGAATCCACCCTTAGTACTCCAATTGAGGGGGTATTTATAAAAAAAATCTTTTCAAAAATATCTCATAACAGAGTGAGATATATTCTAGTGATGACTAATTATTTTACAGAAAAATAGAGACAGCTAGTCTCAAAGATAAGAGAACGATAAACTGATGTTCTGCTGTTCCTATTCTCACTGAATGTGCTGGAGGTAGGCCCCTTTATTTGGCTTCCAACTGTCCTCTTTAGTAACTCTGTGTTGGCTTCCCTGTTTTGACTGATACTTTTTACCTGTTCTGATACACTTTGACCTGTTTGACCCCTTTTCATCCTTGTTCATCTTGCTATGGTAAAGCCCAAAATTTACATTTTACCAAGAGTAACTTTAAAAGATTTGTAACATGTCTTCCCACCATTTCTTGTTTGGAAATTTGTGCTTTTGAAGTTTCCTCAGAGTTTCATCAGTCTCTGTATATCTGAAAAAGTTGGGCTGGATTAAGAATAAGTGCTTTATCTCATGCTCAATGTAGAATAAGTTCTCTATACTGTCATAGAAAACTCAGCCTGTGGGGAGTGCTTTTATTCCCAATGCGCTAGTTGATGAACTTGTTTGACTACCGGAATACTTATTCAATTTGTCTACATAATCTATGTGCTTCATTAATCTGTTATTAATCACTAAAGGACTTAGTAGCCCTTTATTCTGCAAAACTGTGAACTTCTCCATAAAAGAATTAATTTCCACCTGCATATCTTGGCATCTTCTCTCTAGTTTCTGCATCAATGTTCTCTTGGTTAGAACCCTTTTTATTTCCAAAATAGTGTCTGTCCTGTCTGTGATGCCAAGTTCTTCCAGTTGTTCCTTAGTTCTGTTATTCAGCAAATGTATAAGCCGGTTGGCTTGTTCAGGCATCTGTCCTAACTCTGCTTTTGTCTGTTGAATTGCTCCCTGTGCTGCTTTCACTAAATCAATCTGTTCATAAATTACTTGGATGGATGGCCAAACATCATTTATGGATTCAATGATGTTGGTCCACAGGATTTTCTTAATCTCTACCAAGGGCTTGTCAAAAGTGAGCTCTTGTTCTAATGTTTTAACTTTACTTTCTAAGGCTTTAATCTCCCTTGTCTTTTCCACAACACTTATTTTGGAAATATCATAATTTCTCTCTGCCTTAGCAAATTTCTCTTTTACTTGTTTTAATTATGTAACTTGTAATCTTAGTTCTTCCATGGCCTTTATCAAATCGTCAGTGCTCATATTAGTACTGCTACTTGTTGTTATTGTTGTTGTTGATATACCTATGACCACCTCTGCTGTGGCTGCTGGGATGTTTGGGGCTAAGGCTGTCCCAAGTGTAGAAGGGACTACTGTTGAGACTATGGGGATTACATTAGGAGGCTGAGAGGTTGACTCTCCCTACTTTTCCTTCAGTGCTTTTTCTAATGCCTACTCTGTATCATTCAATATTTCATTGAGTTTCAAGAGAAGGTCCATCATTTCTTCTTCAGATTTCTGTTTGATAACCTCAACAGTCTGTGGATGCCTTGAAGGAGGCAGCTTTAGCTGCTTCCTCAAGGCAGCAATGTCTTCTTCTTTTTTCTTAATTAGTGCTTCTACACCTTTCACATCTTTGGGATCATGTCCCAATCCAATGATGATTTCTTCTAATGATTTTATTATGTTATCCTTGGCTAGGGAGGAGGCTTTCTCCAAGTGAAGTTCAGCAGCTATATTATCTAAGGAATCTTGTAGCTTGTGATCCATCATGCCTTTATCAGCTAGTGTGGAGTATACCATTTCCCTAGTTTGCTTGTGAAGTTGAATCTGGTCCATAGGATGAATATATTTGGCTAGGACCTCCAAGTTTGTTCTCACGTAATCTGTTGCTGACTGAGATTGTTGCACCTTTGGCTTGAAGTAACTCATCATCATTTTGCCTTCTTTAATGTCATAGGCTAACATTAATATCTGCTAGTTTGTGGGGGCCATTTTCAAGTACTGATTGTAAATTTGAAGTCTGACAAGATCATTTCTGGCCTTTATTTCTGTGAAGGTTTTCTTTATATCTAAGGCCTCTCTTCCTGGAGGTCTGCGAGATGAAACTTCTGAACTTTTTTGCCTTTCTAGCTCTTGCCTCTGTGAGATAAGGGATGTTTCTCCCAATGGAGAAGCTTGTTGGCTCACTGCTCTTTCTTCTCTGTGGCTGTCTATAGTCTCTTCCATCATTTCCTCTTCATACAGAGGGTTTAGTATTTGTCTTTTAGTACCTAGCTATTCCATGGGTCCACTAGCAGGGGTAGTGGTTTCCCTGTCCCTTTTTTTGCCTCTTTGCTCATTGAGAGGAGTTTGTAAGGCTGGGCTTTTTGCTACATGGGTTTCATCTGGAGGAGTTGGCACTTGAACCTGTTCTTTGGACTTTCCAAGCTGATCTGTCATTGTGGGCTGTTCTGTAGTATCTATTTCCTTGCCTTTGGTTGTTCCTATGGCTGGTATGCTGACTTGATGTGGAGGTTGTTGAGAAGTCCCAACAGTGGATAATTGGAATGGTACCTTCCCAGAAGAATCCAAGTCAAGGGTTTTCTCAAGATCTCTCATAACATTTTCCATATTGACCTACTCACTTACCTCTTCTACTATATTCCCTTCTACCCATTCATCCAAGTTTGCAAACTGCTCAATTTCTGGCATCCTATGGTGAATGTATGGGGATAACCTGTTCTTCATCCTTACATCACAGATAAAACTGTTGGGGTCCTATGGTACGCACCTAAAACTCTTTCTTAGTCTAAGGTGATCTTCTAAAATTATTTCTTCTTCTTTCCATGCATCCCTAGAGTTGATGACATAAGGGCCTAGCTGGTTCTTTATTCTTAGCTGTGCTTTCTTCTTTACATTACAAAAATGGACTAAATATACATTTATGATCTATCTGAAATATTCCAATGCAAATAATCTCATGGGAACATACTTGGGTAACTTGAAAGGGCAAAGTTCACACCCATGCATCCTGATCTCTGTGTAATTTTCATATAGGTACCAGTCACCTGTCTTGTACTGCTTAGAGAGCTATAGAATTTTCTTCATATCACCATTAAGCTTAGGAGGAGAAACTCCGATCAACAAAGTAGTTGCTGGATGCACAAATAAGTCAATGAACTCATTATAAGTGTAAGGGGACTCATAAGTATTATGGAAGATTGAGCTCCAAAAGCTAATAGACATAGGGTTTCCTTTGGTGTCCAGTTTCTTGACAAGGAAAGGAAAGTTATCTAACTGATAATATAGCATAAGATGGTATATGAAAGAGGTATATTTGAAAACTCCTTCCCTCTCCAAATTCAGGAATTGATCATGGATCTTGTTGGAAATAAAGGTGGCATAATTATATCTGACAGTAGGGGGTTGTCCTAGAGTAAAGATTGATAATAATACTAAGGTGATATTATCCACATATTCACTAGTATTGAACCCCATAATCAGGGCTATCATATCAACAATGAGCCTTCCATTTTCAGTGAAGAAAGTCTACAGATAAAGTGGTGGACCTTTGGGCTAGTGCTTTGGCAACATGAAGGTTTGAGAAATATGAGTCACTTCTGATTAGGACAGCCGAGATGCTTTTTCAAGTAAATATCCCATGGAAAGAGGGATGAGGGGCTGACTGGAATGGAATTGTATCATCTCATTGATGGATTTAGCCGTTATGGGAAAAAATACTACCTGGCTTGGGGACTTAACAACTCTATGGTTGGGATCATAATTAGCACAACAATGATGAATTATCTCTGGGAAAACGTGAACTAAGGGGAGAAAATACATGGGAAGGTTAGACTCCCACGGTGTAAAAATGTCAAATTCATTTAGATAACTGTCTTTGGTTTGGTAAAAGGCTTTCAAGTGATTATAATCAGTGGTTAAGTCCTTTATTTGAAAATCTTTATCTGCAAGAGGCAGATAATCTAAGTCTTTGTGAGGAGCATTTATGGGTGTGACATTCAGGGCTATCGGGGTTTCCATCTTTGGTTCTTGTGGATTCAAAGATGGAAGTGGGGGAAATTCTGTGAAAGATAGGCAAGACAATAGGTTGGGAGATTTGTATGGCCAATAGAAATGTGGAATAGAGCTGAATTTGGTTGTTTCTTGTAAAATTTTAAGCAAAAAACCAAACTTACAGGGTTTCAGTGCAACTTGGATAAATACCTGTATCAAGACGGTGAATAATGCCTAAACGGGAGGATGACAGGTTCTAGGTAGCATCATAGCAAGGTTCTTAACCAAGTGGTGTTCTGCAAGCTCGAATAATCGATTGGGACTTTGTTTTGCATCGGAGCAAAGTTTATAGTGAATGACAGTGAAAATGACATTTTCCATTTTATTTAACAAAAATAAGGTTGGGGGGTCTTTTTGGATCTATCGGGCATATGACATAAGCAGGATGTGATTTTTCATCGCTATGTGGAGGGTGGTAAGCGGTAACGCTCGCAGCGCTTTTGGGGCTAGGCGGTTTTGGACGGAGGGCGAGCGAACATATGGAGTGGACGACGCGTGGCGAAGGTACGAGCGGAAAACTACCCGGTGATCATGAGTTAAAGCACGGTCACTGGGGGGGTGCAATATCACTGTCGAACATTGGATGAAAAGGTAGAGATCAGACGGTGGACGAGCATTGGAGATGGCGAGCATTTAATGCAACGGGGGCCGAGTATAGTTAACATATTTCAATTGTATCGGGAGCATGGTGATTGGTCGAGGGTGTTGGATACCTATACCAATAGGTTTCATATTTCATGATTGGCAAGAGAAAATCCAAATATGCTCTGCTTTGAGTTCACAAAGATCCCATATTTCCTAAAAAACAAGAAGGTGTGTAAAGTGTTTCAAATGTTGATGACCTTATTTCAAATTTTGATGGATGATCCAACAGTTTAATCTGGATCATGCCGTGTGTTCAATTTTGTGTTGTAGACTAGAGAAAAAAGTCTGTCCAAACTGTTTAATCTTGGCAGACAACTAGTTTAGGTAGAGAAGAAAAGGATCCCAACAGCTTAATCTGGGACCTTGAAAGAGATAAGGGTAGAAGTAGATAGAAAAAGCAAAAGAAAAAGCCAAGGAAAAGAAAAGGCAAGTAAGGGTCTGCAAGTCCAAATGCACCCTCCAAGAAGAAATAAAATGCTAGGCAAGTAGCTGGGTAGGTAGCAGGGGTTGCAGAAAGGTATCCCTATCATTGCAAGGTTGATGATGGTGGGCAGCAAGGCAAAAGATTACAGCTGGAAGCATGACTAATTTCCCTCACTCCCCTCCAATTTCATTTCTAACATTCCCTCACTAGCCTGAGATTCATGGAAAAGACTAAGTTTTCATAGTGGTTCTTGATCTTTAAAAGCCACATTTCTTATCTAAAGTTCTTTTCATTTTGATCTACTCTTGAAACCAAGCTTGTTTCATATAAACTCAATGATTTCCACATCCACTTACCTCCTCCTCCACAACTAACACTAACCCTATTGTACAAATCCCTTATATCGCCTTTCTCAATAATATTACTAACACCAAGGTGTATAAATCCCAGCATTATCTACATATTCTCCTTTTGGCATTATAGCCAAGTAAATGGTCCAAGGAGACTTCAGTCCACCTGGGACTGTGGTCAACCTTGTCTTGGATGTGCTCTGACCCCTGGTTATGAGCAGAAATCCTGTCCCTCAAGCCCTTACCGTCTCTCTGCTGAAAGCGCACAGAAAACCCCCTTTTCCTATGAAAACCCCTGAAAAGGCCCAAAAAACCCAAAACTGCGAAAAAACCCACTTGCCTATAGTCCTCTGCCCAAAAATTAAACTGAATATTTTATTGCGCTGGCGGGACCCCTCCCCAACATGCTCGACCAGTCGGAAGGCCCGCCAGCCGTCAGATCTCCAGCGCCCAGATCTAAGGGTGGGCGGTCAATTTCAGATCTCGATGTGCCGACATTTAGCGTCCGGGGAAAGCGGTTTTACCTATCCCGTACAATGGACGCGTGGCGGGCGGTAAGGTTGTTCGGAGCCCTCCTCCCACTTACCGCCTTTGCCCAAAGGTGGTGCGGGGAACCCACTTACCGCCACCTCGTATACCGCTACCCCACACGTCATGCCTACACGTCATGTCCACGCCGCTCTGACGTCACCCCGCCGGTGCCCGCCCCATCGTCCCTTGGTCCTCCACGCGGGCCCGCCTTTGCGCCCGCCCGCCACCGTGTCCTGCCGACCTGGCTAACACCTCAGCATCCACGTCACCCCTCACCTGGGCCCCGCCATGACGTCATGCTGACGTCATCGGCGGAAAAGCGCCAAATTCATACTTTTGCCAAATTTACCGATTTAAACGGCTAAACGCATATTTTTCGCTTATTTTGCATGCGAAGCTGAACTAGCCGTTGTCAAGCCTGCTGCCGCGAAATCTTGCATTCAGCCATCAAATTCGACAAGTAAACCGTTCAAAGTTCGAGGCTTGACTGCATTAAGCCTTTGCAACCCAGCCCGCAAGCTTCCAGGTCGATTTGCCAGGTATTTTGCCGTCTTCTCCCATTCTGCCCGTGAATTCCAATTTTCTGCAAAATCACCATTAAAGTCTGCTAAAAACTCTAAATTTAGCTCTACCTAAGCACCCAAATCAGACATAAGCAACCTGTGCCATCCATTAGCCCCAATTTAGCTCTGTACAAACCAGCTCGCGGGTTAAAACTGCAGAAATCGCCCTGAAGTACCCGGCATTGTTCCTTTTTGCCAAGTACTGGTTACCTACACTCTTCCTGTACAAATACTAATACCTCAGTAAGCATTCCCTTAGACAATCCACATTCCTGAAAATCATCAGTACTTTGCTAGCTTCAGAACAACTTCACACCAGAAGAAGACATCACACCAATTGCACCTACCTGCTGCTCAAAGTCTTCAAGAGATTCATCAAAGCTCTGCATCCTACTGCACACTTTCAGACTGTATCATGGCAGCATCTGCATCCTCCTCCCTCAGTGTCACTCCACTGAGTCAAACCAATAAGGAACTGGAAGCTATGCCATTAGTTGACAAAGACTGTCTCATAAATGATTTTGAGGGAAACAGAAACTTTTTGAAGACCTTCACCACATTAAGGGAAGACTATAAGGCAGGACTTGGTACAGATGGGATATGGGAGTCAAACCTGCCCTATTACTGCCTCCCAGCTGTGAATGTTTTCCCTCAAATCATTCACTTATGTGCTCAGAATTATGATCAGGAGCACAGAGCTGTCAACACTCAACTAGGGAGGATTTTGTTCTATATAAACGCTGACACCATCAACAAAATGCTGCACTTTGAACAGACAGAGTTATTAGTCCCTTTCTCCATGAGATCTTTAATGGAAGCAGGTGAGAAGATGACCAGTGAAGAGCTGCAGAAGGTCACCAGCAACTACATGTGGCCTGAGAACCAGCCTACAGGGCCACCTCCTTATCCACATGAGCACTTCAATGACTCAGGCAGGCTGCTCCTGGACATGATAGCCTATGTTCTAGGCTACCAGAACAGCAAGCATGTGGATCTAGCCATGCTCGTAATGCTATCTGCCTACAGCCCACGACAACCCCCTGCCCGAAAGTACAACTTTGCCAAGTTCATAGCCAATAGGATCCATGATCAATTGTGCAAATTGGACAGACAAGGAGTCTTTAGATATTCAGCATACATCTACCACCTGTTCATGTATCATCACTCTGAAGCTTTCCCATGCTACATCAGAAGGCTGGACAACAAAGGGGAGAGAAGATCAGTCATATTCTGGACCTCAGTCTATCATGAAATCACAAATTCACCCTACAGCTATTGTGAATTTATAGATCAGTTTGTATACCCAGTCTCCAGCATACTTATGAAATCCCCTCCACCTAGAATATCAAATGAGATCAAGAAAGCTTTACAGCTTTCTAAGAAGTACAAAATAGGTGATTGGTACCTATATGAACACCACACTGTGTTCAGAGTGTATGGGTGTGAGCTCTGTCCATACAGACTACCCAAGTATGTTCCCATGAGATTATTTGCCTTGGAATATTACAGGCAATTAATCCAGTCAGACCTCACTCACTTCCACAGCTCAAAGAAAAAAGCACACCTTAACTACAAAAATGAGCTGGGCCCTTTTATCATGAATAAGAAGGAAGGATGGGAGGCTGCAGATTTGATCCTAAAAGACAAATATAAGTTGTCTTACAGTTTCCGGTGGGTCCCATATGACCCTCAAGGTTTCATCACTGCCAGGAGAACAAAGTACAGACTCCTAGCCATCAAACACTGCCACTATCCACATCTAGAACAGTATGCAAACTTACAAGAGTGGCAGTTGGATACCCTTGTTGAGAGCTTGTCTGAAGAGGAAAAAATAGCTAAAAATATGAAAGAACTTGAAAAAACTATTGACCTGGACTATGTGATCCAGGTACCTTTCAGGCTGCCTCAAACATCAGGAGGAGGAACCTCAGTTACCAGGACAGCGCCGCCAACAACAGCACCAGGCTTGGATAAGGGAAAGGGAAAAATGGACGCTGAAGATGAAGCAAAAAAGCAGCAGTCAGAGCAGGGAAAGCAACAACCAGAGCAAGAAACAGGGCAGCAAGAAGAACAAACCGGTCTGCCACAAACTGGGCTGCCAGAAACCACCTTATTGCAGACACCACCCCCTCAAGTGGAGCCCCTAACCACTTCAATTTTACAGACCCCGGCACATGAAGAAAGGGGGACCAAAAGACAAAGAGAAGAGTCCACTCCCCTCAGTGGATCCTCCCAACAACCAGAAGCTAAAAGGCAGAGGGCAGACTCCCCAGAAGTAGAAGACATTACTGAAGATGTCTTCAATGATACAGCCAAGGATAGGGAGGGCAGCCAACACACAGGGACTAGCTCCTTTCAGCAGGAGCAGAATTTACAACTTGGCTTGGAGGTATCATCTTCTTCTCAACAAAGCCAGAAGCTCAAAGGTGCTAAGGCCACCTTCAAAGAAATCAAGGCAGCAAATGAACTATTGAGGGCTGAGGTTTACAAGCAATTTATAGATGCCACTCCAGCCCAACAAGAAAGATTGATGTCGGTCTACGACTTCAAAGAGGAGAAGATGATATTCAGCCATTTCAAACCTAAGGGGCCCAACCCAATGTCCACTGCTGATTTCATCAAAACAAGGGTGGAGGTCTTAGCCAAAGACATACATCCTATGGACCAAATTGAGCTCCATCAGCAGACTGGAGAAATGGTCTATGCCACCTTGGTAGATAAGGCCACATTAGCTCATGAGCTGAAAGAATCCTTGAAGCACACAAATACTCAACTGGATTTTGAGAGATTGTCTTCCAGGGCCAAGGATAACAGGATAAAATCTCTTGAAGAGATTATTGTTGATCTAGGGCATAACCCTAGTGACCCAACCGGGGTAAAAGCCCTCCTGAAGAAAAAAGAGGATGATCTCAATGCCATGAAGAGGAGATTGAAGCTGTCACCTACAGAACATCCTCAGACAGCTGAACTGCAAAAAGAAAAACAAGTTGATCAACAACTTGATCTACTATTGCAGCAGGATCAAAGGATCCAAGAGCTAGAGAAGGAGCTGGAGAAGTCATTACAGGACAAACAGGGAGAATCCACACTACCAACTCCCCCAACAGATTCTACAGCAGCAACAGGCTCTGGGGCAGCAGTGGCCCCTACAACAGCAAATACAGTTGACCAGCCCAGCATAGAAGAACTAACCAAGGCTGTTAAGCAAATGGAGCTACAAGCAGATGAGATAAGGAAGGCAAAAGAAAAACTGGCAGAGATAGATGCCAAGTATGACCAGTCTAAAATGACAGTGGCAGAACAGGGCAGACAGATCAAGACCCAAAAGGACAGAATCAAAGCCCTGGAGAAAGAGCTTGATCTCAAAAACACCATGGCTGAGATCAAGAGGATCTTATGGAATAAAATCACCCAAAGCATGATTAAACAGTGGAAATCACTCAAAACAATCCATGAACATATGGATTTAATTGTGCAAGCTCAGATAGATATCCAGAGGGCTAAGACAGCACTAGGAAATAGACCTGAACAAGCTAGCCAACTGATAGACTTTCTGAACAGGCAAGACAAAGATGAGCTGGCAGCAGTTGGAATCACCAACAGAACGGAGGCCATCCTTATGACCAAAAAGGTGCTAACACTCAGAGGATATGTGCAGACAGCAGAAAGGAGGAGCTATGAGATACAGACTGAAGTTGAAGACTTCAAGCTCAGAATGGGGATGCTACAGGCAAGAGGAATGCCTAGCCTATTGAGCGGTACAGGGAAATTGATCAACAGAGATCAATTTACAAATAGGATGGCCGCGTACATAGAAAATCAAATCACTGCATCCAGCAGTGCTTCTGAAGAAACTGTTCCTCCTACAGGACAGAGTTTGTACACTCAGCTTGAAGGGTCATTTTTTATTGAAAATGAAGTTAATCATCTATTTGAAACTCCTCCCAGTTTTTTCAAATACACAGAGCTTGATGAGACATTGATTAAAATGCGAAGGCATCAAATGCCCAAGGAGGACTGGTGGCAAGCCATGCTCCAGATTCTGCCACAGTAGTTTCAAAACTCCAGGTCAAAAGCCAGCTCAGGTCACCGCAAGACAAGTATAAAGTGGTCAGTGACTGGAAAATATCTAAAAGGTGATTCATCACTAACAGTGACAGCTAGCCACATTTTGAAACACACGCCTTCAGCCGACTACAACTGCTACAAATTCAACAGCATCTGACAGATTTTGACAGCTAAAGGACTAAGAGCTATTACTGCATTTACTTCTTCATTTACTTCTTTGGCTACTGCTCACTAGCAGTTGGCAGCATATTTATGAGGCATTTACTCTTCTTTCAGATATTTTTCCAAATGTAAATCTGTATATATACCCCCCTTAGTAACGCATAAGGGGTTGCTGGAATTTTCTCTTGGATAACTTCCATCTGCTGTAATATTTTTAGAGAATTAATACAAAGGAGGAATGGAACTTCCAGAAGTTTGGTGTATTTGATGTCTGGTGGTGAAGGATGCATGTTACAGGATTCCATGGGTGTTGCATAAAACTATAAGTATTTTCAAATCTTCTGTTATGTGTTTTTTTTGAGTCTTTTGTTCTCTTTGGTTGTTTAAATGTCTTACACTTGATAGTAAGGTGAAAGAATAGTTTCAGGATTTAATCAAGCATTACCCTGAACTCAAACCTGAACTGTCATCTATGTTTTCTTCAGAAACAGTAATAGAAATTGCAATTCTTAACTGCTGCACTTCAAACTGTCTCTTTGCTGTAACAGACTATTCCCAGGGATTCAAATTATTGCCCCTGTGACCTCTGTTTTCTGCTCCAAATTCTGTCACGTGGAAATATGTAAACAATAAGTGGAAATTCTTAAATGCTTTCACTTCGTGCTGCCTGTTTCCTGTCACTTAGCCAAAATATGTTTTAACAAAGCACTCAAAAGGCCCTGTAAGTTCCATCTTTCATCTCACAGATTCAAACACATTAAGCCACAGACTCCATTGCCCAATGATATTCAACATATCTAAAAACTACATCACTGAAGTCTAAGGGAATTTCATCAACCGAAACACAAACATAACCTGTACTCAATACCTAGCCTAAAACACCATCACTGTAGATATAAATCATAAAGAGAGAGCCCTCTCTGATCACTGTTTGGCTAGAAACAGTGATTAAAAGATTGGTTAGTGGTTACCCCGGCCGTATTCCCTTGGGAGTCATAGGGAACAACCTGGGTGTTAACATAATTGGCGACTCCACTGGGGACACTAAGACTATTCAATTACTATCTATCTTCCAAAGCTTTCATCAAGCCTGAAACTAGCCAAGACATCTTAGGACTGTTTCTCTAATACAGGGGCAGTCTTAGGGAAGAGCTAACTAGGGAAACTTATCCTAGCCTTGGAACATATATAGTCATTCCAGAGTTCTTATTTTGCCCTTGTAAATACAAAACTTCTGTATAAAGTTCTGAAAGAACACTTAGAAGCTGGCTCCTAAAAGAAACCCAAGGCATACTAGGGCACACCCTGACCCTGATCAACCCATCATTGTTGATAACCCAAATATCATCCCAAAGAACATAAGGAAACAGCACAAGCAGGATAAACCTGCTGATTCAGATATAAGGTCAGACCAACCCATCCTCATTCCCACTCCTTGCAAAGTCCTTTTTCGTTCCACACCCAATTCCCCTAGTTCATCTTCAACCCCTCAAAGTCCTACCTTTCCATCTTCACCATCTGCACATACTCACTCAACCAGTTCTCCACTTGTTACCCATCCTATTAACCCCAGTACACCTGTAATCCCAGTTGTCCCATTTGTTCCTATCAACCCTATTAACCCTATAAACATGGCTAACAGATATGCACCATTGCAGATTCCAGCCAATGCTCCAGCCCTACCCCAAGATTATCAAACCAGACTCTCATTTTTTGATTCCCATGGCCCTTTGACGGCCATCCAGCATGCTAAAAAGATGCAAGACCACTTTGAGACCTATGAAATTGATGATGATAGTGTCAGGATGAGAATCTTTGTTCAAAGCTTAACTGGGGATGTCAGGACTTGGTTTAGGTCCTTAAATGCAAATTCAATTGCAACCCCTGAAGTTTTATACCAGGAATTTACTAACAGATGGGAGAAAAAGAGAGATCCCCACCACATACTTGGTGAATATAACACTATTAAAAGAGGTCCCCAAGAGACAGTGTTAGAGTATTGTGCCAGGTTTAACAACATATACAATGCTATCCCTCAGAACTTAAGACCCCCTCCTGATTTGGCCCTTTATAATTTCCCTGATGGTTTTGATTCTGATATGGCCTATCAGTTGAGAGAAAGAGACCCTCCAACCCTTGCAGAAGCTCAAAGGGTTGCAGTCACTGTAGAGGCCAACCTAATTGCCAAAAGAAACAGGGCAAAGCTGGAAAAGAAAACTGGCTTCAAAGAAGAAACCTCGGGTTTCGACCAAAAGCTAGATGCAATTCTAAATAGCATGAAGAGGTTGGGGGAGAGAGTGGAATCAGTGGAAAGAAAATCATCATGGGAGGCACCACAAAACAATCCTCCTAGAAACCCAAATTTCAGGAGAGCCCAAAACCCCAATATAGGAAAGACTAATGCTGACCAAGATATCAGACCCCCTTTTCAAGAAAATTATGCAGAAACTTCTACTGCAAATCAGCTAAATGAGGACCCTGAAATCAATTTAATAGGTCTGGATGGCAAAAATCATGTATTCTTAACCCAAGAAGACCATGAGGAGGATGAGAGCAATACATTTCAAACTAAGTCAGGGGAATCCTTTGATTTTAAACAAGGATATGACACTGCTGTCTATGAAGTCCACAAACAATACAAACTAAGGAGTAGGACTGTAAATGTAAATCAACCCGAAAAGATAAAAGAAAAACAGCAAACCAAAGAAAGCTCAGTCACTGAACCTGATCATGTGCCAAACTTGCCTACAAAGGAAGTAGTGGTTGAAGAGGTTACTGAACCACTGTCACCATCAAAACAACCCATGGCAACCTTATCCTCTGAGCCTAACCCAAATATTGCCCCTCAAGATATCAATATTAGGGGCAGGTTCCAAAATCAAGATGAAATCCCACCAGAAGATGTAATAAACAAAGAAAGAACTGCTACCCGTGATCCCAAATTGCAAATTGACAAACCCTTTGACCTAGGAGTAGAGATTGGCAAGTTAAAGGTAGCAATTCCCCTCTCAGAGCTAGCAAAGCATGACATGTACAAACAACAGATTAAAAAATCCCTTCAGCTCACCAATAGCAAAGATGATGTAAATGTATTAGATGACACTCCAGAGTTACTATTTGGTCCAGAGGTAGATGGAAAAACAGTAGTCACAGGGGTTTTACCGTTTTATGTCAGCTTACATGTACATGACAAAATTCTGCACAATGCAATGTTTGACTCAGGAGCCTCTCATAATCTGATGCCAAAAGCAGTCATGGAAAGATTAAACTTAGATATCACAAGACCATACAAAGACTTGTTTTCTTTTGATTCTAGTCAAGTCAAGTGCCTGGGTCTAATTAAGGATTTGTGTGTGTCCCTGGTCCAATTCCCCAACAAGACCATTTTGATGGATGTTGTTGTTGCTGATATCCCACCCAAGTATGGGATGCTATTATCAAGATCATGGGGAGCAAAGCTTCAAGGCTCCCTGCAGTTAGACATGTCATATGCAACCATCTCTGTCTTTGGACAACCAAAAAGACTTTATAGGGAAACACTCATGAAGTATATGGTTAGCAGTGAAGAAAAACCCCAAAATTTCCCAATATATGCTGTTCATTCGGACATAGACTCTTACATCCTCTTTAATGACAGCATTGGCTTCTCCGACAGTCACATTAGCACAGAGACATTTAAACCAGAACAAAACATTATTCTAACAAGTAGCACCTGTCAAACATCAATCAGTACAACAAAACACTTTAGCTCTCCCCTAGGGGTCAAAGATGGTCAGGCAAATGATGAAGCTATCCTAGAAAACAAATGGGAGAAGAAACCCCAACTCATGCTCACACTACCACCCCATGAACAGAACCTCAAACCTCCTGACCAGCAAGGCATCTTGTGGGTCTTAGAATTTGATGGCTCGGTTAACAAGTTAGGAGCAGGAGCGGGAGTATGGATACATAACAAAGAGAAAGGCTGTGCAACAGGCAAGGCCTACAGATTGAATTTCAGATGCACCAACAACATGGCAGAATATGAAGCTCTATTACTAGGCCTCAAGATTGCAAAATCATTACAAGCACCTAGCCTCTCTATCAGGGGAGACTCTGATCTGGTCATTCAACAAGTAAAAGGCAATTTTGTCACTAATGACAAGAGGCTGAGATCCTACAGGGCTGCTGTAATCGAAATATTAGAGACCTTTCATGAGTTTGCTATCACAAAAATTCCAAGGGGCCATAACCTCCATGCACATAGCTTGGCAACATTTGCCAGCACTTTCAAATTCCCACTGGAACCTAATAATTGTTTCACAGCTGAGGTCAGGTACAGACCCTCTATTCCAAACAATGTCAGAGAATGGCAAGTATTTGAGGATGACATGCAAATAAACAATTTTTTAACCCTGCAACAGGAGTTCACAGGATTAAATATTGATCTTGAGACAACAAGTCAATCACAAATGCTTGAGACAGCAAGTCAATCACAAATATTTAATGAAGCATGTCAATCACAAATACAGTTTCAACAATCTGCTCACCCAATGTCACCTAGGACAGCAAAACAACTACTCAGCCCAACCATTTTCAACAATGAAAACATTCAACAAATTAAACAAATGGACTGTGAAGAGATGAGTAACATTGAAACTGAAATCATACAACTCAAAGACAACTTCCTCCCAGTGGGCCTTACCCCATTAGAGGATATTTTTGACTCAAATGACATCCCTAGGAAGCCAAAGATGCAGCCATTAGATGCAAGAATTGAAGAATGCAATATTGGCACTATGGAAAAGCCTAAGATAATAAAGCTATCCGCCTCTTTGCCCCCTGATCAAAAGCCCAAGTACATTGATCTCTTTAAAGAATTTCAAGATGTCTTTGCCTGGGGATATGAAGATCTCAAGTCCTATGACACATCTGTCATCCAGCATACCATCCCCCTCAAGCCTAATCAAAAACCATTCAAACAGAAATTGAGAAGGATCAATCCTGTGCTCCTTCCTTCCATTGAAAAAGAGTTGCATAAAATGTTCAAGGCTGGTATTATAGCACCAATCAGATTCTCTGAATGGATTTCAAATTTAGTCCCTACCAGAAAGAAAACTGGTGAAATCAGACTTTGTGTAGACTTAAGGAATCTGAATCAAGTTTCACTCAAAGATAACTACCCTTTACCAAAAATGGATCACATCCTCCAAAGAGTAGTAGGAGCCTCAAGGATATCACTGCTTGATGGATTCTCAGGCTTCAATCAAATTTTAGTGCACCCTGATGATCAAGACAAAACTGCATTTACTACCCCATGGGGAACTTTCAAGTATGTGAAAATGCCCTTTGGATTGAAGAATGCAGGGGCAACATTTCAAAGAGCAATGGACATTGCTTTTGCAAAAGAAATTCATGATTTCTTGGTCATTTACTTAGATGATCTTACACCCTTCTCAAAATCTGACCAAGAACATTTGAAACATTTAAGACAGATTTTCATAACATGCAGAAAATATGGCATTTCCTTAAACCCCAAGAAGTCTTTATTTGGTTTGGAAGAAGGGAAACTTTTAGGACACATCATTTCAAAAGATGGCATAAGAATTGATCCAGATAGGATACAAGCGATCCTACAAATGCCTCACCCTAGGAATGTCAAAGAGTTGCAAGGATTCTTAGGAAAACTCAATTTTTTAAGAAGGTTCATCCCAAATTTAGCAGAATTGATCAGACTACTAAACAATATGCTAAAGAAAGATTCAAAGGTTAAGTGGACTGTGGAAGCAAAGCAAGCCTTTGAAAGCATAAAACTGGCTTTAACCCAAACCCCGGTATTAACTAATCCTCAGTTTGACAGAGACTTTATTATTTTTTCTTTTGCCTCCCAGCATACTATTGCTGCTGTTTTATTGCAGAAAGATGATCAAGGGAATGAAAAGCCCATTGCCTTCTTCAGCAGAGCTCTTAGAGATGCTCCTTTGAAGTACCAAATAATGGAAAAACAAGCCTATGCATTAATCAAAGCTATCAAAGATTTTAGGATCTATATCCTTTACTCTCATGTTGTGGCTTATGTACCAAGTCCTATTGTCAAAGACATTCTCACCCAAGAAAACTTAGAGGGTAGGAGAGGAAAATGGATTGCAAACATACTTGAATTTGACATTGAAATAAAACCTACAAAGTTGATTAAAGGACAAGGTTTGGCCAAGTTGATGACAGAAGCAAATTTCCAAGCCTTAGATATCAACCAACTGGACAGTGAAACAGAGCTGGCGACTCCAAAGATCAATGTAGCCTTTGAACAATCTCCATGGTACTCTAATGTCTGTTACGTATTACAAAACCTGTGTGCTCCCCCAGGACTGTCCAGAACTAAGTCTAGGTTTCTAAAAATGAAAACATCTAAGTTTTGTGTGATGAATGAGAACCTACTTTGGAAAAACCATGAAGGTATTTTGCTGCACTGTCTCATTGAGAGTGAAACTAGCAACATCATGCAAGAATTCCATGCTGGAGACTGTGGTGGACATCTATACTGGAAGACCACTGTGGACAAGATATTGAGGGCCGGTTATTACTGGCCCACCATGTTCTCAGATGTGAAGAAATTCACAACATCATGCCACAAGTGCCAACTGTTTGAAGGCAGAAGACAGTTGCTGCCACTTCCTTTGAGGCCCATTTCAACAGAAAGACCTTTTCAACAATGGGGCTTGGATTTCATTGGGGAGATTCATCCCTCATCTTCAGGACAACACAGATGGATTTTGACTGCAACAGACTACTTCACCAAGTGGATTGAAGCTGCCCCATGCAGACAAGCAAATGATTCAGTGATCATTCAATTTTTGGAGAATAATATACTGGCTAGATTTGGCTGCCCAGATAAGATAATAACAGACAATGCTGCTGCCTTCAAATCCAAGAAAATGGTGAACTTCTGCCATAAATTTCATATCACTTTGGGCCATTCTACAGCTTACTATCCTCAGGGAAATGGTCTTGCTGAATCATCAAACAAAAGCTTGATAAACATCATAAAGAAAGTATTGGAAGAGAACAAAAAGAACTGGCACAAGAAACTAGTAAATGCTTTATGGGCAGATAGATTAACCACCAAAAGATCAATTGGTACCAGCCCATATGAGTTGGTCTATGGATTAGAGGCCAGATTTCCTTCATCACTAGGGGTGCCAGTTATGAAACTTCTACAAGAAAGTCAAGCAGAGCCAAATGATATGCAAAGAAGGATCAACCAGATAATCTGTTTACAGCAGACCAGAGAACAAGTTTTCAGCAGAGTGCAAATATTACAAGAAAAACTGAAAAAGGCCTTTGACAGAAGAACCAAAGCAGAAGATTTCAATATGGGAGACAAAGTTCTAAGGTGGGATGCAAGAAGAGAAGAGAAAGGGAAACATGGGAAATTTGATTCTTTGTGGAAAGGACCATTTGTTGTCCAAGCAGTACAAGGTAATAACACTTATTTCCTTAAAAGTTTGACTGTAACTGAACTGGATGAAGGTCCTGTCAATGGCAGGATGTTGAAGCACTATTATGATGGTTCACTATGATAGGGATCCAAAGGTTCATTGTATATATGCAGGCCTACATATGTTTTTTTGTTTGTAAAAAGATGTTTTCAAGTGCTGCACCTAGCAGCAAGAGGCAAATAGAATCAGAGGTCTTCCAAGAAAGAAGCACACAATTTTGACACATCAATGCAGTAAAGTTCAAAGATTGGTATGGGCAGCTAAGGAACAAGGCAATCTGACCTGCTGTTCTTGGTCTTTCAAAAGAAAAACCATCCCCACGTGGAGCCACTGTTGGATACCTATACCAATAGGTTTCATATTTCATGATTGGCAAGAGAAAATCCAAATATGCTCTGCTTTGAGTTCACAAAGATCCCATATTTCCTAAAAAACAAGAAGGTGTGTAAAGTGTTTCAAATGTTGATGACCTTATTTCAAATTTTGATGGATGATCCAACAGTCTAATCTGGATCATGCCGTGTGTTCAATTTTGTGTTGTAGACTAGAGAAAAAAGTCTGTCCAAACTGTTTAATCTTGGCAGACAACTAGTTTAGGTAGAGAAGAAAAGGATCCCAACAGCTTAATCTGGGACCTTGAAAGAGATAAGGGTAGAAGTAGATAGAAAAAGCAAAAGAAAAAGCCAAGGAAAAGAAAAGGCAAGTAAGGGTCTGCAAGTCCAAATGCACCCTCCAAGAAGAAATAAAATGCTAGGCAAGTAGCTGGGTAGGTAGCAGGGGTTGCAGAAAGGTATCCCTATCATTGCAAGGTTGATGATGGTGGGCAGCAAGGCAAAAGATTACAGCTGGAAGCATGACTAATTTCCCTCACTCCCCTCCAATTTCATTTCTAACATTCCCTCACTAGCCTGAGATTCATGGAAAAGACTAAGTTTTCATAGTGGTTCTTGATCTTTAAAAGCCACATTTCTTATCTAAAGTTCTTTTCATTTTGATCTACTCTTGAAACCAAGCTTGTTTCATATAAACTCAATGATTTCCACATCCACTTACCTCCTCCTCCACAACTAACACTAACCCTATTGTACAAATCCCTTATATCGCCTTTCTCCCTAATATTACTAACACCAAGGTGTATAAATCCCAGCATTATCTACATATTCTCCTTTTGGCATTATAGCCAAGTAAATGGTCCAAGGAGACTTCAGTCCACCTGGGACTGTGGTCAACCTTGTCTTGGATGTGCTCTGACCCCTGGTTATGAGCAGAAATCCTGTCCCTCAAGCCCTTACCGTCTCTCTGCTGAAAGCGCACAGAAAACCCCCTTTTCCTATGAAAACCCCTGAAAAGGCCCAAAAAACCCAAAACTGCGAAAAAACCCACTTGCCTATAGTCCTCCGCCCAAAAATTAAACTGAATATTTTATTGCGCTGGCGGGACCCCTCCCCAACATGCTCGACCAGTCGGAAGGCCCGCCAGCCGTCAGATCTCCAGCGCCCAGATCTAAGGGTGGGCGGTCAATTTCAGATCTCGATGTGCCGACATTTAGCGTCCGGGGAAAGCGGTTTTACCTATCCCGTACAATGGACGCGTGGCGGGCGGTAAGGTTGTTCGGAGCCCTCCTCCCACTTACCGCCTTTGCCCAAAGGTGGTGCGGGGAACCCACTTACCGCCACCCCGTATACCGCTACCCCACACGTCATGCCTACACGTCATGTCCACGCCGCTCTGACGTCACCCCGCCGGTGCCCGCCCCATCGTCCCTTGGTCCTCCACGCGGGCCCGCCTTTGCGCCCGCCCGCCACCGTGTCCTGCCGACCTGGCTAACACCTCAGCATCCACGTCACCCCTCACCTGGGCCCCGCCATGACGTCATGCTGACGTCATCGGCGGAAAAGCGCCAAATTCATACTTTTGCCAAATTTACCGATTTAAACGGCTAAACGCATATTTTTCGCTTATTTTGCATGCGAAGCTGAACTAGCCGTTGTCAAGCCTGCTGCCGCGAAATCTTGCATTCAGCCATCAAATTCGACAAGTAAACCGTTCAAAGTTCGAGGCTTGACTGCATTAAGCCTTTGCAACCCAGCCCGCAAGCTTCCAGGTCGATTTGCCAGGTATTTTGCCGTCTTCTCCCATTCTGCCCGTGAATTCCAATTTTCTGCAAAATCACCATTAAAGTCTGCTAAAAACTCTAAATTTAGCTCTACCTAAGCACCCAAATCAGACATAAGCAACCTGTGCCATCCATTAGCCCCAATTTAGCTCTGTACAAACCAGCTCGCGGGTTAAAACTGCAGAAATCGCCCTGAAGTACCCGGCATTGTTCCTTTTTGCCAAGTACTGGTTACCTACACTCTTCCTGTACAAATACTAATACCTCAGTAAGCATTCCCTTAGACAATCCACATTCCTGAAAATCATCAGTACTTTGCTAGCTTCAGAACAACTTCACACCAGAAGAAGACATCACACCAATTGCACCTACCTGCTGCTCAAAGTCTTCAAGAGATTCATCAAAGCTCTGCATCCTACTGCACACTTTCAGACTGTATCATGGCAGCATCTGCATCCTCCTCCCTCAGTGTCACTCCACTGAGTCAAACCAATAAGGAACTGGAAGCTATGCCATTAGTTGACAAAGACTGTCTCATAAATGATTTTGAGGGAAACAGAAACTTTTTGAAGACCTTCACCACATTAAGGGAAGACTATAAGGCAGGACTTGGTACAGATGGGATATGGGAGTCAAACCTGCCCTATTACTGCCTCCCAGCTGTGAATGTTTTCCCTCAAATCATTCACTTATGTGCTCAGAATTATGATCAGGAGCACAGAGCTGTCAACACTCAACTAGGGAGGATTTTGTTCTATATAAACGCTGACACCATCAACAAAATGCTGCACTTTGAACAGACAGAGTTATTAGTCCCTTTCTCCATGAGATCTTTAATGGAAGCAGGTGAGAAGATGACCAGTGAAGAGCTGCAGAAGGTCACCAGGAACTACATGTGGCCTGAGAACCAGCCTACAGGGCCACCTCCTTATCCACATGAGCACTTCAATGACTCAGGCAGGCTGCTCCTGGACATGATAGCCTATGTGCTAGGCTACCAGAACAGCAAGCATGTGGATCTAGCCATGCTCGTAATGCTATCTGCCTACAGCCCACGACAACCCCCTGCCCGAAAGTACAACTTTGCCAAGTTCATAGCCAATAGGATCCATGATCAATTGTGCAAATTGGACAGACAAGGAGTCTTTAGATATTCAGCATACATCTACCACCTGTTCATGTATCATCACTCTGAAGCTTTCCCATGCTACATCAGAAGGCTGGACAACAAAGGGGAGAGAAGATCAGTCATATTCTGGACCTCAGTCTATCATGAAATCACAAATTCACCCTACAGCTATTGTGAATTTATAGATCAGTTTGTATACCCAGTCTCCAGCATACTTATGAAATCCCCTCCACCTAGAATATCAAATGAGATCAAGAAAGCTTTACAGCTTTCTAAGAAGTACAAAATAGGTGATTGGTACCTATATGAACACCACACTGTGTTCAGAGTGTATGGGTGTGAGCTCTGTCCATACAGACTACCCAAGTATGTTCCCATGAGATTATTTGCCTTGGAATATTACAGGCAATTAATCCAGTCAGACCTCACTCACTTCCACAGCTCAAAGAAAAAAGCACACCTTAACTACAAAAATGAGCTGGGCCCTTTTATCATGAATAAGAAGGAAGGATGGGAGGCTGCAGATTTGATCCTAAAAGACAAATATAAGTTGTCTTACAGTTTCCGGTGGGTCCCATATGACCCTCAAGGTTTCATCACTGCCAGGAGAACAAAGTACAGACTCCTAGCCATCAAACACTGCCACTATCCACATCTAGAACAGTATGCAAACTTACAAGAGTGGCAGTTGGATACCCTTGTTGAGAGCTTGTCTGAAGAGGAAAAAATAGCTAAAAATATGAAAGAACTTGAAAAAACTATTGACCTGGACTATGTGATCCAGGTACCTTTCAGGCTGCCTCAAACATCAGGAGGAGGAACCTCAGTTACCAGGACAGCGCCGCCAACAACAGCACCAGGCTTGGATAAGGGAAAGGGAAAAATGGACGCTGAAGATGAAGCAAAAAAGCAGCAGTCAGAGCAGGGAAAGCAACAACCAGAGCAAGAAACAGGGCAGCAAGAAGAACAAACCGGTCTGCCACAAACTGGGCTGCCAGAAACCACCTTATTGCAGACACCACCCCCTCAAGTGGAGCCCCTAACCACTTCAATTTTACAGACCCCGGCACATGAAGAAAGGGGGACCAAAAGACAAAGAGAAGAGTCCACTCCCCTCAGTGGATCCTCCCAACAACCAGAAGCTAAAAGGCAGAGGGCAGACTCCCCAGAAGTAGAAGAAATTACTGAAGATGTCTTCAATGATACAGCCAAGGATAGGGAGGGCAGCCAACACACAGGGACTAGCTCCTTTCAGCAGGAGCAGAATTTACAACTTGGCTTGGAGGTATCATCTTCTTCTCAACAAAGCCAGAAGCTCAAAGGTGCTAAGGCCACCTTCAAAGAAATCAAGGCAGCAAATGAACTATTGAGGGCTGAGGTTTACAAGCAATTTATAGATGCCACTCCAGCCCAACAAGAAAGATTGATGTCGGTCTACGACTTCAAAGAGGAGAAGATGATATTCAGCCATTTCAAACCTAAGGGGCCCAACCCAATGTCCACTGCTGATTTCATCAAAACAAGGGTGGAGGTCTTGGCCAAAGACATACATCCTATGGACCAAATTGAGCTCCATAAGCAGACTGGAGAAATGGTCTATGCCACCTTGGTAGATAAGGCCACATTAGCTCATGAGCTGAAAGAATCCTTGAAGCACACAAATACTCAACTGGATTTTGAGAGATTGTCTTCCAGGGCCAAGGATAACAGGATAAAATCTCTTGAAGAGATTATTGTTGATCTAGGGCATAACCCTAGTGACCCAACCGGGGTAAAAGCCCTCCTGAAGAAAAAAGAGGATGATCTCAATGCCATGAAGAGGAGATTGAAGCTGTCACCTACAGAACATCCTCAGACAGCTGAACTGCAAAAAGAAAAACAAGTTGATCAACAACTTGATCTACTATTGCAGCAGGATCAAAGGATCCAAGAGCTAGAGAAGGAGCTGGAGAAGTCATTACAGGACAAACAGGGAGAATCCACACTACCAACTCCCCCAGCAGATTCTATAGCAGCAACAGGCTCTGGGGCAGCAGTGGCCCCTACAACAGCAAATACAGTTGACCAGCCCAGCATAGAAGAACTAACCAAGGCTGTTAAGCAAATGGAGCTACAAGCAGATGAGATAAGGAAGGCAAAAGAAAAACTGGCAGAGATAGATGCCAAGTATGACCAGTCTAAAATGACAGTGGCAGAACAGGGCAGACAGATCAAGACCCAAAAGGACAGAATCAAAGCCCTGGAGAAAGAGCTTGATCTCAAAAACACCATGGCTGAGATCAAGAGGATCTTATGGAATAAAATCACCCAAAGCATGATTAAACAGTGGAAATCACTCAAAACAATCCATGAACATATGGATTTAATTGTGCAAGCTCAGATAGATATCCAGAGGGCTAAGACAGCACTAGGAAATAGACTTGAACAAGCTAGCCAACTGATAGACTTTCTGAACAGGCAAGACAAAGATGAGCTGGCAGCAGTTGGAATCACCAACAGAACGGAGGCCATCCTTATGACCAAAAAGGTGCTAACACTCAGAGGATATGTGCAGACAGCAGAAAGGAGGAGCTATGAGATACAGACTGAAGTTGAAGACTTCAAGCTCAGAATGGGGATGCTACAGGCAAGAGGAATGCCTAGCCTATTGAGCGGTACAGGGAAATTGATCAACAGAGATCAATTTACAAATAGGATGGCCGCGTACATAGAAAATCAAATCACTGCGTCCAGCAGTGCTTCTGAAGAAACTGTTCCTCCTACAGGACAGAGTTTGTACACTCAGCTTGAAGGGTCATTTTTTATTGAAAATGAAGTTAATCATCTATTTGAAACTCCTCCCAGTTTTTTCAAATACACAGAGCTTGATGAGACATTGATTAAAATGCGAAGGCATCAAATGCCCAAGGAGGACTGGTGGCAAGCCATGCTCCAGATTCTGCCACAGTAGTTTCAAAACTCCAGGTCAAAAGCCAGCTCAGGTCACCGCAAGACAAGTATAAAGTGGTCAGTGACTGGAAAATATCTAAAAGGTGATTCATCACTAACAGTGACAGCTAGCCACATTTTGAAACACACGCCTTCAGCCGACTACAACTGCTACAAATTCAACAGCATCTGACAGATTTTGACAGCTAAAGGACTAAGAGCTATTACTGCATTTACTTCTTCATTTACTTCTTTGGTTACTGCTCACTAGCAGTTGGCAGCATATTTATGAGGCATTTACTCTTCTTTCAGATATTTTTCCAAATGTAAATCTGTATATATACCCCCCTTAGTAACGCATAAGGGGTTGCTGGAATTTTCTCTTGGATAACTTCCATCTGCTGTAATATTTTTAGAGAATTAATACAAAGGAGGAATGGAACTTCCAGAAGTTTGGTGTATTTGATGTCTGGTGGTGAAGGATGCATGTTACAGGATTCCATGGGTGTTGCATAAAACTATAAGTATTTTCAAATCTTCTGTTATGTGTTTTTTTTGAGTCTTTTGTTCTCTTTGGTTGTTTAAATGTCTTACACTTGATAGTAAGGTGAAAGAATAGTTTCAGGATTTAATCAAGCATTACCCTGAACTCAAACCTGAACTGTCATCTATGTTTTCTTCAGAAACAGTAATAGAAATTGCAATTCTTAACTGCTGCACTTCAAACTGTCTCTTTGCTGTAACAGACTATTCCCAGGGATTCAAATTATTGCCCCTGTGACCTCTGTTTTCTGCTCCAAATTCTGTCACGTGGAAATATGTAAACAATAAGTGGAAATTCTTAAATGCTTTCACTTCGTGCTGCCTGTTTCCTGTCACTTAGCCAAAATATGTTTTAACAAAGCACTCAAAAGGCCCTGTAAGTTCCATCTTTCATCTCACAGATTCAAACACATTAAGCCACAGACTCCATTGCCCAATGATATTCAACATATCTAAAAACTACATCACTGAAGTCTAAGGGAATTTCATCAACCGAAACACAAACATAACCTGTACTCAATACCTAGCCTAAAACACCATCACTGTAGATATAAATCATAAAGAGAGAGCCCTCTCTGATCACTGTTTGGCTAGAAACAGTGATTAAAAGATTGGTTAGTGGTTACCCCGGCCGTATTCCCTTGGGAGTCATAGGGAACAACCTGGGTGTTAACAGAGGGATGGTTATTAATTAACCCAGATGGTTAATTAATCCCATATAATGCGGTGGGAAAGGTTATTAATAAATTTCAGATAAATTTATTAATCCATGTTAAACAACATTTATGGTTATATTTAACCGGGGTAGGAATATATAATATTTTGGGGATTTATATATAGTTACATAATAGGGGAAGGGTTAAAGTTTATTTGGGAGTTATATACTATGTATTTCAAAGTTAATATGACTTCGAAATGAAAAGCGCCAAGTTAAAATGTTAGAAATTTGAACTTAAAACTTAGGCTAAAGTGGGAAAATGGGTTTTTAGGTGATATTATGCATTTTCCTAAGTAAAATAGGATTTTAACTTAGGCAAAGACTTGTGAGAGTGAATGAATGATTTATGGATGGTTTTAAGTACTTAGGCTCCTAAACCATTGGGCCGAGGGTCCGGTCCCTCCCGAAGTCAGAGAAATAACCCTGAGCCTCTTTGATTTTTAAAGACCTTGATACTTAGGGGAAATTAGTGAATGATTAGGGGAAAATGTGAAGAGGAGTTTGTTATTTAATCTTGTTTTGCTTGAACTGCATCAAGTAAAATGTCTACTTTACACTTGTGATAAAATTAAAAGTTAACACATTTAGATACATGATTCATCACAAGTAAGTCTGCAACACCATCTACCTACCCTACCTACTTTAGCCTGACATTTTTACTTCTTTATTTGGGTGCACTTAGACTAGCAAACTCTTATCAATCTTCTTTTTCTTTTACATGGCAAGCCTACCTAAGTCTACACTTATTACCTCCAAGGGCTCAAATTAAATTGTTGAGCTCCTTTTATTTACTCTACCTATCTACTTATCTGCCAAGTTTACACTGTTTGGTCAAATTTTATTCTCTATTTCTACAACATAAAATTGAAAAATGAATGAGCCAAGTTTAAACAGTTTGACTCTTCATCAATTGTGGCATAAGTTTTAACAAGCTGCACACTATTGTTTATTACAAAAAATGAAATAGTAGTGGAATTTAGACTTGCATACTTTCCTAGTCTATTTTTATTTGGGGTTCATTTCTTCTCAATTTTTCACCATTTTATTCTTCTTACCCTTTGATTTTCTTTTAGGGTATACCCTCTCTATTTTTTTAAAATTTTTTTATTTTTGACATTATGGAAAAACTTTGCAACAAGGAAAGGTATGAACATATTACAGAACTCATCAAGCCAATCATGAAATATGACACCTATTGGTATAGGAGCATAACACTGGCTCCACTTGGGGATGGCTTTCCCTGGTGGAAATTTAAGAACAGCAGGTCACATGGCCTTCTAAATGAGTTTGACTGTGCTTTGAAATCCACTTTTGTCTATTGCTTTATTGTACGTATGATAGTAATCCTTCTGAAGCTTAGGGCCTTCTCTCCGAGCTTCAACTCCAGCAAGTTACTATCCAATCCAAATTGTGACATTACCAAGGATATAGTATTTACATGTTAAAATTAGAATACATTAAAAAGTGGGATCATAGTAATGCTTCAACATCCGATCATTAACTGGCCCTTCATTTGTTTTTGTGTCATCCAAGTTTTTGAGATAGTAAGTATTGTTCCCTTGTAAAGCATGGATAACAAAAGGTCCTTTCCATAGGAAGTCAAACTTCCCATGTTTTCCCTTATCCTCTCTCCTGGAATCCCATCTTAAAAATTTGTCTCCAATGTAAAAGTCTTCTTCCTTAGTTCTTCTATCAAATATTTTTCTAAGTTTCTCTTGTACCACTTGGGATCTCTGATATACTTCCTCTCTGGTCTATTGCAAATGGATGGTCTTGTTAATTCTCCTTTGAATATCATTGGGCTCCACTTGAGCTTCCTGAAGTAGTTTCATTACTGGAACTCCTAAGGATGAAGGACATACAGCCTCCATACCATAGACTAGTTCATAAGCACTAGTCCTAATAGACCTCTTTGTAGTGAGCATGTCTGCCCATAGTGCATTAATAAGTTTCTTGTGCCAATTTTTCTTGTTCTCTTCCAATAATTTCTTAATGATATTAATTAGGCTCTTATTGGAAGACTCAACTAGACCATCACCTTGAGGGTAATAGACTATGGAATGGCCCAAAGTGATATGGTATTTATTACAGAAACTTATCATTTTCTTGGATTTAAAGGCAGCAACATTATCAGTTATGATTTTTTCAAGACAGCCAAGTCTAGACAATATGTTGGTTTCTAAGAATCCTATAATCACTGTATCATTGGCTTGTCTATAAGGAATGGCTTCTATCCATTTGGTAAAATAATCTGTGGCAGTGAAAATCCATTTTTGTTGGCCAGAAGAGGGAGGATGGATTTCTCCAATGAAGTCTAAGCCCCATTGTTTGAAGGGTTTTTCAGTGGTCATTGGTCTCAAGGGTAAAGGTAGTAGTTTTCTCTTGCCTTAAAAAATTTCGCATTTATGGCAAGTAGTGACAAACTTCGTTACATCAGTGAATAAGGTTGGCCAATAAAATCTAGCCCTCAGGATCTTGTCTGCAGTTGCCTTCCAGTAACAGTCTCCGGCATGAAATTCTTTGAGAACCTTGTCAGCTTCTTCTTTTACTAAACAATTTGATAGAATACCTTCATGATTTTTCCAAAATAGAGCATTATATAAAATACAAAATTTTGAAGCTTTCAGCTTTAAAAACCTTTTCATTGTTCTGGATAACCCTGGAGGAGCATACAAGTTTAATAATACATAAGTTATATCAGCATACAAAGGTGGATCTAGGAAGTCCTACCTAATTTGTGGAGTCGCCATCTCATGTTCATTATCCAGTTCATTAATATCCAGGGCTTGACAATTTGTTTCAATCATGAGTTTAGCCAATCCTTGTCCTTTTTATAAGCTTTGTAGGTCTTATTTCAATATCATATTCCAATATAGCAGCAATCCATTTACCTCGTTTTCTCTCAATTCCATCTTGATTTAAGATGTCTTTTACAATAGCATTTGGTACATAGGCTATTACATGGGAATACAATATGTAGACTCTAAAGTCTTTAATAGCTTTCACCAATGCAAAAGCTTCTTTTTCCATGATTTTGTATTTTAGAGGTGCATCCCTAAGTGCTTTACTAAAAGAGGCTATTTGTTTTTCACATCCTTGATCATCCTTTTGTAGTAAAACAACAGCTATGGTGTGTTCTGATGCAAATGAAAATATTATGAAGTCTCTATCAAACTTTGGACTTGTAAGGACTGGTGTTCTAGTTAAAGCCATTTTAATTTCTTCAAAAGCTTGCTTGGCTTCAACTGTCCAACTAATACTAGAATCCTTTTTCAACATATTATTAAGCAATCTAATTAATTCAGCTAAATTAGATATGGATCTTCTCAAAAAATTGATCTTTCCTAGGAAAGCTTGAAGTTATTTGACATGTATAGGGAGGGGTATTTGCATAATAGCTTCTATTCTAGCAGGATCAATTCTGATGCCTTCTTTGGAGATGATATGGCCTAAAAGTTTGCCTTCCTCTAGACCAAACAATGACTTCTTAGGATTTAAGGAAATACCATATTTTCTACATTTCAAGAATACTTGTCTCAGATGATCCAAGTGTTGCTAATCTGATTTAGAAAAAGTAGTCAGGTCATCTAGATATATAACCAAAAAGTCATGAATTTCTTTTGCAAATGCTATGTCCATTGCTCTTTGAAAGGTCACCCCTGCATTTTTGAGTCCAAATGGCATTTTAACATATTTGAATGTACCCCATGGTGTTGTAAAAGCAGTCTTTTCCTGGTCATCAAGATGAACCAGAATCTAGTTATAGCATTAGAACCCATCCAAGAGTGAAATCCTAGAAGCACCTACCACCCACTGTAAAATGTGATCCATCTTGGGAAAGGGGTAATTGTCTTTCAGAGAAACTTTATTAACATTCCTTAAATCAACACATAATCTGATTTCCCCAGTTTTATTCCTAGTAGGTACTAAATTAGACACCCACTCTGAAAACCAGATAGGAGCAATTATTCCTGCTTCATACATTCATTTGATTTCTTTTTCAATTAAGGGAAGAAGAATAGGATTAATTCTTCTAAGCTTTTTCTTGAATGGTTTCTGGTTTTCTTTCAGATTTATTGTATGTTGAATTATGGAGGTGTCATAAGATTTCAAGTCTTCATAACTCCAGGAAAAAGCATCTTGGAACTCTCTCATTAGTTCAACATATTTGAGTTTTTGGTCAGGGGGCAAAGATTTAGATACTTCACTATTTTAGGATCATCCTCAATTCCCAAATTATAGTCCTCAATATCTGCTCTTAAGGGTTCCATATAAGGTTTCTTTGGAATATCATTGAAATCAAAATGATTTTCCAAAGGAGTTAATCCCTGAGGCAAATGATTGTCTTTTAAATTGATTACTTCAAATTCTCCTTCAATAATTTCATCAATATCCATCTCTTGAAGTTCATGCATTTCTTTTTTGGTAAATTTTGTTGGGTGAAGCATTTGAGCTGCACTTTCTATTGAAATGTTTGTTTCTATCTTATTTGTTTGATCAAACTCATTTATTGTATCTACACCTATGTTAGTGTTACAAACTTCCTCATCTAAAGTCAAGAAATTCTTAATCTGCTTATCACTATCATACACTTGCCAATTCTTTAAATTGTTAGGTATAGTTGGCCTATGTCTAATCTCAGTTGTGAACTGATGATTAGGTTGAAATGGTAATTTGCAGGTGCTGGTAAACATTGCCAGACTATGAGCTTGCAAGTTATGTTTTCTTGGGATTTTGGCAAGCTTGGTTTCCAAAAATGTATTGAGAATCTCTATCACTGTATCTCTGTAATACTTCAGGCTAGGATCATTCGTTGAATATGTTCCTTTAATCTGTTGAACAATTAGCTCAGAATCTCCTAAGACAGACACTCTAATTGTTCCTAATCTTTTAATCAATTTAAGACCTAGCAACAGAGCTTCATATTTTTCCATATTATTGGTGCACCTAATGTTTAATCTGTAGGCATGGCCTTCAGCATGGTCGTTTTCAAGATTGTGCACCCAAACTCCTGCTCCTACTCCTAATTTGTTAGCGAAACCATCAAATTATAAGTGCCAGAGAATTTCATGTTCATAATTGGTGTCAAGAGTCTCGGGAATCTATTTAATAGGGAGATTTGTTTCCTTGCTTTCTTCTGTTTTCTCTTGGGTGTCTGATGTTTCACTGTTCTCAGAAATTTCATGTATTTGAACACTAGATTTATCATTTGTAATTTCTTTTAGTTCTGTTGCTAAAACTTCTAATTCAGTTGAAGGATCAATTTTGGCATTGTAGAGAATGAAAGAATCCATATCTGAGTGAACTGGGTAGATAGGGAAATTTTGAGGTTTCTCCTAACTACTTACAATATATTTCATTAAGGTTTCTCTGTATAGTTTCTTAGGTTGACCAAATATTGAAATTGTAGCATAAGATATGTCTAGTTGTAGAGATCCTTGGAGCTTCGCACCCCAAGACCTGGACAATAACATGCCATACTTTGGTGGAATATCAGCTACTACTATGTCCATTAAGATTGTTTTGGCAGGATATTGAACTAGTGACACACATAAGTCTTTGATTAATCCCAAACATCTGACCTGACTTGAATCAAAAGAAAAAAGGTCTTTATATGGCTTGGTGATGTCTAGGTCCAATTTCTCCATTACAGACTTAGGCATTAAGTTATAAGAGGCACTAGAATCAAACATGGCATTATGAAGTATTTTATCATGTATGTTTAGACTTACATAGAAAGGAGGAACTCCTCCATCTACTGATTTTCCATTCACTTCAGGGCCGAAAATGAATTCAAGCTGGTCATCAAAAACATTTACTAAGTCTTCATTAACTGAAATTTTGAGTGACTTGTTGATTTGGCTTCTGAAGACATCATGTTTAGCTAATTCAGACAGTGGAACAACTATTTTTAATTTTCCTACTTCAGCTTCCATATTAAAAGGTTTTTCAGTCTGAGTTCTTGTATTTCGGACAGTTGGATTCTCTTTATCTTCTATATTATCTGTGCTTTTCTCCTTTTAGGAGTGGGGTTATCAGCTGAAGCTATTTCCAAATCAACTTCTAGAGGTTCTTCCACATTTCCTTTGGAGGGAATAGAAGTGGAGATTTGTCTATTATTGGGTTGATTATCGAATACATCTTCAATAATTGGGTTATTTGGATTAGGATCTGTTCTGGAAAGAATATGTACATGGATATTATTGGTCTTACCTTTGTTAGGCTGCTTGGTGGATTTTTGTTTATTAGTTTTAGGGACATCTATTCTTCTGCTCCTCAAATTATATTTTTTGTGGACTTCATAAATGGCTGTATCATATCCCTCCCTAAAGTCAAATGATTCACCTGACTAAGTTTGGAATTGTTTCAGAATGTAAGCTTCTAGATCCTCTTGGGTTAAGAAAACATGTTCTCCATTTTTGAGTCCCATCAAATTGATTTGGGTGTCTTTTGTTGGTTCATCAGAAGTTGAGGCTTCAACATAATTTTCCTAGAATGGGGACCTAAGGTTTTGATCGGGACCAGTATCTCCAGTATTCTGATTTTGGTTCTTCCTAAAATTCGGATTTCTCCTAGTATTGCTTGGTTGACCATCCAAAGGAGATTTTCTCTCAATTGTTTCTACTTTATCTCCAAGCCTATCCATTCCTTTAATAATAGCATCTAATTTCTACTCAAAGGCCAAAGGTTCTTCTTTCAAAGCTATCCTCCTTTCAGGTTTGGCTCTAGCTCGTTTGGATATTAGGTTGGCTTCAATGCTAACAACTATACTTTGCATCTCTTCTAAGGTTCGAGGAGCTCTTTCCCTAAGTTGATATGCCATATCAGAATCAAATCCATTAGGGAATTTCATTAATGCCAAATCTGGAGGAGGTCTAAGGTTTTGAGGTATAGCATTGTAAACATTATTGAACCTAGTACAATAATCTTGTATAGTTTCTTGTGTTCCCCTCTTCAAGTTTTCATATTCTAATAAAATATAGAGAGGATCTTTCTTCTTTTCCCATCTATTCAAGAATGTCTAATAAAGAGCTTGTAGGTCATTGATACTGTTTGCAGGAAGGGCTCTAAACCATGTTCTAACATCTCCAGTTAAACTTTGAACAAATACCCTCATTCTAACATCATCAACATCAACCTCATATATCTCAAAGTAATCAGTCATTTTTTTGGTATGTTGTTGAGCTGTGTAGGTGCCAGTGCCATCAAAAGGAGTGATTTTACTTTGATAGTCTTGGGGCATAGCCCTAGGGTTGGCAGGTAAGTGCATAGGAATGTATCTGTTTGCCATGGCTGGAGGGGTAGATGTGACAGCTGGTTGGGTAGGGATAACAATGGGAATGTGAGTTGTAGATGGAGGGGTGGAAGGGGTGGCTTGGGGTTGAGATGTTTGAGGTGTTGTTGATGAACTTGGAGAGGCTGAAGTGATTACAGAAAGGTTTGGTGTTCCTACAGAGGTAAGTTCAGATTGGATGGAATTCTGCAAATGCCTGTCAAGATGTGAAGTGACAACTTCAAGTTGTAAATCTTCGATGAATAAAGGATCATGAACTGTGCGGGCTAATGTAGATTCAGAAAAAGTTACAAATAAAGAAGTCTCAAAATACTCATCAAAGGGTTCCTCCTCAAGGTAAATCCACTTCATTGGATAGGATCTTGATCTGTATAAAGGCCTTGAACTAGCAGAACTTTCTTGGCTTTAAGTATGGGGGATTTCTTGGCTTTCTTGTCTCCTAAGAATCCTAGGGATCAGATTGGGGTTCTCAAACACAGGAGGTGGGTTTGGATGAAGATTAGCTCTGGCGTAATGAGTACTTTCTGAAGCCAAGTTTCTAGGAATGTTTTTTGGTTTTTTCTCTAAAAGGGGTTGAGCAAAACAACTTCTTACAATTTCTTTAAGAAGCTTTAGATATGGGATTTGAACTCTCTTAAAGATTTATTTGATAAGAGGAACTGATCAAGAATTTGAAACTATATGTTCAATCCATAAACTAGACCAGAGATAGACTGAAGTAGCATTAATTTACTTCTTCAATTACAAAGCAAGAGCATTTCAAAGGCTACTTGGCTAACTTCAGGCTCTGTCTCTAGCTTATGAAGTAAACAATAGTAGCAAACAAATTATTCAGATCCCTAGTGGAGTCGCCACTATGTTATCACTTAAATTTTCCTAGAAGTTGTAATTAGAGGAAAGGTGTCCGAGGTAACCACAAACCAATATTTTAGATACAGAATATAACCAATTTCTATCCAGAGAGGGCTCTCTCTTTCAAGTTTAGCTTTATTTTTGAAGGATATTAGGCTAGTTGTCAAGTTTAGGAGTTTTGTTTGAGTTTGGGTGGCGAGATTCAATAGGAAAGGGGTAAATCTGAGTAGCTTAGTCCATTAGGCTGATGGAGTAAAAGAAGATGGCTTAACTGGACTTGGTTTCTTAACAAAGGATGGTTTAACAGAGCAAGGTAGTCAAACAGGGATCAATTAGAGACTTAAAGATGGGATGGGCTTAAAGGGTTAAAGGACAACTAAGAATCCTTCAACATGCTTTAAGAGAGTAGAACATGACTAACTATCACTAAAGAGCAATTAAGAATTCTTTACTAAATGATTAAGATGAATAAACTAGGAAATATGAGAAATTAAGAATTCAATGTTTATACTAGTTCAGAAGAAAACATTGAGAATAATAATGATTGAAAACAGAGTGCAATTAAGCATATTCTGAGTTATTCTTTTTCATTTATCATTCAGATGTGAAATGTAGATGATATTTTAAACAAAGAAAACTTTAAAACACAAGGTATAGATGACTTATTGATTCGGTGTTTGATTTAAGAATTCTGAGAAAAGTCCTTAGCTTCAATTCTCCATCTAGCAAGCCACACAAAGTTGGTCCAATCATCACTTTATTCCAAAATAGTCAATATTACAACAATGTCTAAGAATCCGCCCTCAATACTCCAATTGAGGGGGTATTTATACAAAAAATCTTTACAAAAATATCTCATAACAGAGTGAGATATATTCTAGTGATGACTAATTATTTTTACAGAAAAATAGAGACAACTAGTCTCAAAGATAGGAGAAAGGTAAACTGATGTTGTGCTATTCCTATTCTTGCTAAATGTGTTCGAGGCAGGCCCTTTTATTTGTCTTGCTACTGTCCTCTTTAGTACCTCTATTCTGGTTGCCCTGTTTTGACTGATACTTTTTACCTGTTCTGATACACTTCGACCTGTTTGACCCCTTTTCATCTTTGTTCATTTTGCTATGGTAAAGCCCAAAATTTACATTTTACCAAGAGTAAATTTACAAGATTTCTAACATGTCTTCCCACCATTTTTACTCTGCCAATTTGTGCTTCTGAAGTTTCCTCAGAGTTTCATCGATCTATGTATATCTAAAAAAGTTGGGCTGGATTAAGAATAAGTGCTTTACCTCATGCTCAATGTAGAATAAGTTCTCTATACTATCATAGAGAACTCGGCCTGTGGGGAGTGCTTTCATTCCTGATGCACTGGTTGATGAACTTACTTGACTGCTAGCATACTTATTCAATTTGTCTACATAATCTATGTGCTTCATTAATTTGCTATTAATCACTAAAGGACTTGGTAGCCCTTTATTCTACAAAACTGTGAACTTCTCCATAAAAGAATTAATTTCCACCTGCATATCTTGGCATCTTCTCTCTAGGTTCTGCATCAATGTTCTCTTGGTTAGAACACTTTTGATTTCCAAAATATTGTCTATCCTGTCTGTGATGCCAAGTTCTTCCAGTTGTTCCTTAGTTCTGTTATTTAGCAAATGTATAAGCCGGTTGGCTTGTTCAAGCATCTGTCTTAACTGTCCTTTTGTCTGCTGAATTTCTCCCTGTGCTGCTTTCACTAAATCAATCTGTTCATAAATTAGTTGGATGGATGGCCAAACATTGTTTATGGATTGAGTGATGTTGGTCCACATGATTTTCTTGATCTCTACCAAGGGTTTGTCAAAAGTGAGCTCTTGTTCTAATGTTTTAACTTTACTTTCTAAGGCTTTAATCTCCCTTGTCCTTTCCACAATGCTTATTTTGGAAATATCATAATTTCTCTCTGCTTTAGCCAATTTCTCTTTTACTTGTTTTAATTCTTTAACTTGTAATCTCAGTTCTTCCATGGCCTTTATCAATTCTTCAGTGCTCATATTAGTACTGCTACCTGCTGCTGTTGTTGTTGTTGATGCACTTGTGAAAACCTCTCCTGTGGCTACTGGGAAGTTTGGGGCTAAGGCTGTCCCAAGTGTTAAAGGGACTGCTGTTGAGACTATGGGGATTACATTAGGAAGCTGAGAGGTCGACTCTCCCCGCTTTTCCTTCAGTGATTTTTCTAATGCCTGCTCTGTATTATTCAATCTTTCATTAAGTTTCAAGAGAAGGTCCATCATCTCTTCTTTAGATTTCTATTTGATAACCTCAGCAGTCTGTGGATGCGTTGAAGGAGGCAGCTTTAGCTGCTTCCTCAAGGTAGCAATGTCTTCTTCTTTTTTCTTAATTAGTGCTTTTACACCTTTCACATCTTTGGGATCATGTCCCAATCCAATGATGATTTCTTCTAATGATTTTATTCTGTTATCCTTGGCTAGGGAGGAGGCTTTCTCCAACTGAAGTTGAGCAGCTATATTATCCAAGGAATTTTGTAGCTTGTGGGCCATCATGGCTTTATCAGCCAGTGTGGAATAAACCATTTCCCTAGTTTGCTTGTGAAGTTCAATCTGGTCCATAGGATGAATATCTTTGGCTAGGACCTCCAATTTTGTTCTGATGTAATCTGCTGTTGACTAAGGTTGTTGCACCTTTGGCTTGAAGTAACTCATCATCATTTTCCCTTCTTTAATTTCATAGGATGACATTAATCTCTGCTGGTTTGTGGGGGCCATTTTCAAGTACTGATTGTAAATTTGAAGTCTGACAGGATCATTTCTGACCTTTATTTCTGTGAAGGTTTTCTTCATATCTGAGGCCTCTTTTCCTGGAGGTTTGCGAGATGAAACTTCTGAACTTTGTTGCCTTTCTAGCTCTTGCCTTTGTGAGCTAAGGGATGTTTCTCCCAATCCAGAAGTTTGTTGGCTCACTGCTCTTTCTTCTCTGTGGCTGTCTATAGTCTCTTCCATCATTCCCTCTTCAGACAAAGGGGTTTGTCTTTGTATTTTAGTACCTGGCTATTCCATGGGTCCACTGGCAGGGGTAGTGGTTTCCCTATCCCTCTTTTTGCAACTTTCCTCATTGAGAGGAGTTTGTAAGGTTGGGCTTTCTGCTACATGGGCTTGATCTGGAGGAGTTGGCACATGACTCTATTCTTTGGACTTTCTAGGCTAATATGTCATTGTGGGTTGTTCTATAGTATCTATTTTTGTGCCTTTGGCTGTCCCTGTGGCTAGTATGTTGACCTTCTGTGGAGGTTGTTGAGAAGTCCCAGCAGTGGATAACTATAATGGTACCGGCCCAAAAGAATCCAAGTCAAGGGTTTTCTCAAGATATCTCATAAGATTTTCCATATTGACTTTCTCACTTACCTCTTCTACTAGAGTCCCTTCTACCCATTCATCAAAGTTTGCAAACTGCTCAATTTCTGGCATCCTATGGTGAATGTATGGGGATAAATTGTTCTTCATCCTTTTGTCACAGATAAAACTGTTGGGGTCATATGGTACCCACCTAAAACTCTTTCTTAGTCCAAGGTGATCTTCTAAAATGATTTCTGATTCTTTCCATGCATCCCTAGAGTTGATGACATAAGGGCCTAGCTAGTTCTTTATTCTTAGCTGTGCTTTCTTTTTTACATTGCAAAAATGGACTAAATCTGCATTTATGATCTATCTGAAATACTCCAATTCAAATAATCTCATGGGAACATACTTGGGTAACTTGAAAGGACAAAGTTCACATCCATACATCCTTATCTCTATGTAATTTTCATGTAGGTACCAGTCACCTGTCTTGTACTGCTTAGAGAGCTGTAGAATTTTCTTCATATCACCATTAAGCCTAGGAGGAGAAACTCCTATCAACAAAGTAGTTGATGGATGCACAAGTAAGTCAATGATCTAATTATAAGTGTAAGGGGACTCATAAGTATTATGGATGATTGAGCTCCAAAAGATAACAGACCTAGGGTTTCCTTTGGTGTTCAGTTTCTTGATGGGGAAAGGAAAGTTATCTAACTGATAATATAGCATAAGATGTTATATGAAAGAGGTATATTTGAAAACTCCTTCACTCTCCAAATTCCGGAATTGATCATGGCTCTTATTGGCAATAAAGGTGGCATAATTATATCTGACAGTAGGGAGCTGTCCTAGAGTAAAGATTGATAATAATACTAGGGTGATATCATCCACATATTCACTAGTATTGAACCCCATAATCAGGGCTATCATATCAACAATGAGCCTTCTAGTTTCAGTGAAGAAAGTCTGCAGATAAGGAGGTAGACATTTGGGCTGGTGCTTTGGCAACATGAACGTTTGAGCAATACGATTCACTTCTGATTGGGACAACTAAGATGCTTTTTCAAGTAAATATCCCATGGAAAGAGGGGTGAGGAGCTGACTGGAATGGAATTGTAACATCTCATTGATGGATTGAGCCGTTATGAGAAAAAGGACTGTCTAGCTTAGGGACATAACAGCTCTATGGTTGGGATCATAATTAGCACAGCAATGATGAATTATCTCTGGGAAAATGTGAACTGAGGGGAGAAAATACATGGGAAGGTTAGACTCCTGCAGTCTAAAAATGTCAGATTTATTTAGATAACTGTATCTAGTTTGAAAAAAGGCTTTCAAGTGATTATAATCAGTGGCAAAGTCCTTTATTTGAAATCTTTATCTACAAGAGGCATATAATCTAAGTCTTTGTGAGGAGCATTCATGGGTACAACATTCAAGGCCACCGGGGTTTCCATCTTTGGTTCTTGTGGATTCAAAGATGGAAGTGGGGAAAATTTTGTGAAAGATAGGCAAGACAATAGGTTGGGAGATTTGTATGGCCAATAGAAACGTGGAATAGACCTGAATTTGGTTGTTTCTTGTAGAATTTTAAGCAAAAAACCAAACTTACAGGGTTTCAGCGCAGCTTGGATAAATACCTGTATCAAGACGGTGAATAATGCCTAGATGGGAGGATGACAGGTTCTGGGTGGTGTCGCAGCAAGGTTCTTAACCAGGTGGTGGTCTGCAAGCTTGAACAGTCGATTGGGACATTGTTTTGCATGGGAGCACAGTTTGCAGTGAATGACAATGAAAATGACGTTTTCCATTTTATTTAACAAAAATAATGTTGGCAGGTATTTTTGGATCTATCGGGCGTATGACATAAGCGGGATGTGACGTTTCATCTCTATGTAGAGGGCAGTAAGCAGTAAGCGCTCGCACCGCTTTTAGGGCTAGGTGGTTTTGGACGGAGGGCGAGCGAACATATGGAGTGGATGACGCTTGGTGGAGGTACGGGTAGAAAACCGCCTGGTGATCACGAGTTAAAGCGTGATCACCAGGGGGGGCACGATATCGCTGTCGACCGTTGGATGAAAAGGCAGAGATCGGATGAAAAACGGGCATTAGAGATGGTGGGCATTTAATGTAGTGGGGGCCCAGTATAATTAACATATTTTAATTGTATCGGGAGCATGGTGATTGGTCGAGGGATGGTTATTAATTAACCAAGATGGTTAATTAATCCCATATAATGTGGTGGAAATGTTATTAATAAATTTCGGATAAATTTATTAATCCTTGTCAAACAGTGTTTATGGTTATATTTAACCGGGGCAGGAATATATAATATTTTGGGGATTTATATATAATTACATAATACGGGAAGGGTTAAAGTTTATTTGGGAGTTATATACTATGTATTAAAGTTAATATGACTTCGAAATGAAAAGCGCCAAGTTAAAATGTTAGAAATTTACACTTAAAACTTAGGCTAAAGTGGGAAAAGGGGTTTTCAGGTGATATTATGCATTTTCCTAAGTAAAATAGGATTTTCACTTAGACAAAGACTTTTGAGAGTGAATGAAAGATTTATGAATGGTTTTAAGTACTTGGGCTCCTAAACCATTGCGTCGAGGGTCGGGTCCCTCCAAAAGTCAGAGAAATGATCTGAGCCCCTTTGATTTTAAAGTCCTTGATACTTAGGGGAAATTAGTGAATGATTAGGGGAAAATGTGAAGGGGAGTTAGTTATTTAATCTTGTTTTGCTTGAACTACATCAAGAAAAATGTGTGCTTTACACTTGTGATAAAAGTAGAAGTTAACACATTTAGATACATGATTCATCACAAGTAATTCTGCAACACCATCTACCTACCCTACCTACTTTAGCTTGACATTTTTACTTCTTTATTTGGGTGCACTTAGACTGGCAAACTGTTATCAATCTTCTTTTTCTTTTACATGACAAGCCTACCTAAGTCTGCACTTATTACCTCCAACGGCTTAGATTAAACTGTTGAGCTCCTTTTATTTACTCTACCTATCTACTTATCTGCCAAGTTTACATTGTTTGGTCATATTTTATTCTCTATTTCTATAGCATAAAATTGAAAAATGAATGAGCCAAGTTTAAACAGTTTGACTCTTCATCAATTGTGGCATAAGTTTTAACAAGCTGCACACTATTGTTTATTACAAAAAATGAAATAGTAGCGGCATTTAGACTTGCACACTTTCCTGATATATTTTTGTTTGGGGTTCATTTCTTCTCATTTTTTGATCATTTTATTCTTTTTACCCTTTGATTTTCTTTTAGGGTATACCCTCTTTACATTTTTAAAATTTTTTGATTTTTGACAATATGGAAAACCTTTGCAACAAGGAAAGGTATGAACATATTACAGATCTCATCAAGCCAATCATGAAATATGACACCTATTGGGATAGGATCATAACATAATGCATTGGCCGGAATTACCACTCCTCAAACTATCAAGATAGAGGGACATATCAAGAAGAAAAATGTTCAAGAAGTGAAAGATCACATCGAGCATCAAGAAATGAATCTGACCATATCTTGTAATGCATTGGAATAAAGTAGCACTCCTCAAGCTCTCAAGATAAAAGGACATATCAAGAAGAAAAATATTCAAGCAATGAAAGATCACATCAAGCATCAACAACAATTTCTCCAACTTTTAAAGGATAATGCCACTTTGGTGCAGAATCAAATGAAACAACAGGCCGATCAAAATCGTAGTGAAAGAAGTTTTGATGTAGGTGGTTGGGTATTTTTATATCTACATCTCAAGAAAGCCATTTATGAGAAGGAAATGTTGTCAATACTACATGCACTTAATAAATGATGACCTTACCTAATGGGAAGACACTTCAAGGTAAAAATGGATCATGGTAGTCTTAAATACTTTCTAGAACAAAGATTATTTTTAGAAGAACATAAAATATGGGTCACAAATATGTTGGGTTATGACTTTGAAATCATCTACAATAAAGGGAAGCAAAATGTTGTTGCAGATACACTCTTAAGAAAGGATGAGGATGTGGAAGAATTGTCTTGTGCTATTTCTATTATCTGACTAGATTACATAAATGAAGCAAGGGATGAATGGAAGAAGGATGAAGAAGTGTGGCCACTCATTCAAAAGTTGTAGAAGATCCCAGTTCAAATAATATTACCAGATGAGGAAGCAAAAAACACATTGGAACCTGGAGAAGTCACAAAAACAAGAACCAAATAGCTATGAAATCGATCAATTTCATATTATCTCATCAAGTGGAAGAACTTACCCATTAAATATTCCACATTGGAGGAAAAGAATTTTATATAGAATCATCAAGAACTACTCAAGCATTGAGGACAACATTTTTTGGAGAGGGACATGTTAGGTCGCTATACTACTAGTGTAACCCCTTACTGTTATTAGTACAACCCCCTTATCATATTGTTGTGCCCATGTAGTCCCATATTGTTATTATTGTGCCCTAGAGAAGCCCACTATTGTTATTATTGTGCCCTTAAATTATTATTGTTATGTTGCCTCTGATTATATTATCACCCCTTAGACTCCTATATATAGAAAGGAGGTCTTGTCATCTGTATCATCCAAAAATTGTTCATTTGTGTAATGTAAATGAGGTTGCCCCCTCGAAGATTCATAACAAGTTTCTCCATGGGCACAGTAATTTGAGCATAAGCTTTGATGAACTTCCAGTAATATCCCATATGTCCCAACGTCATGTGCAAATGTTTAATGCTCCTCGAGGCCTTTAAATTCACTATCATTGTAGTCTTTGTAGGGTCTGCCATCAATCATTGCTTGCATACTATGTGACCCAGGAAGATCCCAAAGGGAACACAAAATAAGCATTTCTTTAGATTCAGTGTGATCTGGTATCTCCGACACATATTCAACATTAGGCGGAAACTTGCTACACGGTGCTTTACTAATATGAACATTGTCCAGTCATCAAATTATACTTCTAAGAACTTATGGATGAACTCTTTGAATGCTGCTATAACTACGTGAGAAAATATCGCAGGTGCATTATTGAGCCCAAATATCATCACAGTGTACTAGAAGCAACCCCATTGCATTGTGAAGGTTGTTTTTCTCCAACCCTCTGAGGCGATTTTGATCAGATGATACCTAGAAAACCCATTAGTAAATGAATAGTCCCCCTGCCCTCCAACATTATCCTGTACTTCATTGGTAAACGACATTGGGAATGGATCATGGACACATTCATCATTAAGCTTCCACAGATCTTCACAAATCCTTATTTCTCCCTTCTGCTTCTTCTACTGAACCACCGTTGGGCTCAGCCAATCAGATTCCTCCACAAGTTTTATGATATCTACCTCCAGCATCTTATCTAACTCTTGGCGAACCTTTTCCTTGTATTTAGGATTAAGGCGATATGACCTCTATTTAATAGGCTTCACGTCTGGCTTCAGAGTAATCTTCATAATTCCCAAATCACCAATTATGCCCTTTAAATCTGAAAGCTTGGTAGGAAATAAATCCTGATACTCGCGGAGTAACTCAGCAACTTTATACACAGAAGCGTCATCCCAATAATCTCCAATCTTTGCAAACTTCGGTTCTACTTCAGTGCCAATATTCACTTGCTTTGTTTCCAATGGTGTGGTGATGTCAAGGTTATCTAGTTGTGCGTTCTCGACTTTGTGATGCCCTTCTGCCTCTAGAATGTTAATATTTATTGGATCCTCATCCTCGTCTTCAACGGTCACATTATAGCATTCCAGCGCATGGCATAGCTGGGTGCTCCAATTTGGTTGGACCCATTCCATAGGTTCTTACGACATTCTGAAGATAACTACCTTAATCCCCTGTAGGGCTTCATTGATACTGGTGAAACCGTCTTCAAAAATGAAGGTCAATAAGAAGACTTCCCTCAATATATCCCACTCCGCGTTGCTATGGTGAAGCTCTGTTTCCAGAAACCAATTGATGCGAATTGTATCTAAAGTATGACAAAAAGTGTGTACCTATTTCGGATGTGGTTCTGTCCCACATGCTTTAGTCCATTTCTCTAGGTGATCACACAGATCATCCCTACCATCATATTTCTCAGTCATTCTGGTAATAGGATGTCCAAAACGTAACCTCATCATCCTTTTGTAATCCTGTCATCCATGAAAGCTATCCTTGTGTGTACCCCACCATCATGTGGGCGTAGCATGCAGTGCCAAGTCTAATGCTTGGAAGTGGTAATCCTTAGGGACTTCGCACTCAAATGCATCAAGAAGCTTATCTACGTCAGTCAAAACATCACAATAAGGTAGATTCCTTACCTCCAATGAAACACAACACAATTATTTCATCATCATATTGCAGTGCAATGTAGATACTTCATGTAGGCGATTCTACCAATGTTCCAATTCTTCGTCTGAATGAGAGGTGCAGGAACTCTCCTGGTCCCATGCAATCCATCCATCTTCCTTTGAATTGATCCAGTCTTGATCTCATGCTGTTATTTTGTAGATCTAATCCAGTTCATCATCACTTTCTTCATAATTGCGGACCGGTTCAGTATAACGCACTCCTTCTCCAGGGTCCAATGAGACTACAACACAAAGTGATTTTCTTTAAAATGACATTGTCCTCTTCTTCAAATTAATGACCCCATTCATATTAATGTCCCAGTCAATTCCTAGGAGCGTGGGGTAAGTATTACTATCATCAAAAATTTTGATAAATTCAAAATTGGTTATCGTGCTCACAACTTCTATATCTACTGTTACTCCATATAATCATCGCTTAGGGATGATCTTCTACTAGTTTTCCATTTTAATCTGAATCAAAGACCACTACAGCATAGGTCTCCCCATTCTTTCCCATGTTTTTTTTGGAAAAAATGTTCGCATCAGACCCCAAATCCAGGATGACTTGGTCCATCTCATAATCACCTATCTGTGTGGTGAGCCTCATCTCGTGCCCCGTTCTTGCCTTATGTTTACTAATTTTTCTAACTACATGGTGTCCATCAAGGAAATTCTCTTTGCTTGTCCATTTTTATATTAACTCCTACAAACCTTTCACAGTTTTGCTATCACGCAACAGTTTCATGCAGGTCTCCAAGAACGTAGTAAGGATAGAGGGGTCAACCTCTGTAGGCACGCTGACTTCTTGCAGTTTGTTCTAGCTTCTTGATGCGGAGGCCTCAATGAAGATCTTTATGGCTTCCATAAAGGTTTCCTTAGCGTGCTCCAGATCAAAACCAACTTCTTTTTCTGTGGCCTTTCAGACCCATTCGTCCTCTTGAGGTTGTTTTCCTTTATCATCGCCAATTGTTATTCCACTTCTCAGCAATATATTTACAGTTTGATCCTCTTCATGGGGCTCAGCTCTCATCATCTATAAATTTTGTGTAGGCCACTGAGGCTATGCCTTCTTCTATTACATCTTACTTATCAACACCGAGAATTCTTCTATAGTTTGGTTAAACTGACTACATTATTGACATGACCGGCATGTCTGATTCTGACATTCTTGAGCGTAGTTTCCTCATGTCCCACAATTGTAACAAATAACCTGACCTCAGCCTCTACTACGTCCTCCTCCTCCGTGGCCTCGTCCTCACCCCTGATAACCTCCACACCCTTCTCCAATGGCCAGGTCAGGAGGTCGGGTTTCTACTTGCATCCCATATGTAGGTGTTTTGTCTGTCATCAATGCATAGATGCGAGAGTGATGCTCATCGTGGCCCACAAATTTTCAGAAGGTACAAAACAGTTGTGGAGGTGTCTAGATGAGTTTTTTAAGTAGATGGAAATTGTTTGTCACATGTTTTCTTGAAACTTGGAAAAATATCACACCACAGCGTAGCCCCCACGCTTGACCCTCCTCGGGCTTCTGGCCTCAAGGGAATTGGCCCCCCTCCTGTAATATAATTCATGAACACTGGGCAGTGATCTTTATTGTGGCCTTGGACCTTGGACTTGAAACACCAGAATTCAACATGCACCCCTGGGTTAGTCTCCTTTTCCTTCTTTAAGCTCTGTAATTCTAAGTAGAGACTTTGTATCTGAGAATGGATCTGTTGTACCCCCAAGGTCGCATCCTGAATAGGTGTTGCATGCAATATCTTTGCAATTTCCAAGGCTTTTGCCTATGCTCCTATATCTTTTTGTGACAAAGAAATCCTCAGGTGGGGTAGAAGCAAAGCTATAAACCATTCACAATGTTGATTGTTTGTGAGATGCATGTTTGCTTCCAAAATTAGACATTTCAACCTTTCATCTAAATCCCAAGGTGTCTCATTGACCCTCATCTTGATTTCCTTAAATCCAACTACTGATTGTGAGTTAGAATTAGGCTTACTAAACTACTTGTTTAAAGTAGCCTTAGTATCTTCTAGTGATTCCAGAGGATTGTTAGAACAGTACTTAAAATTCCAAGTCAGCACCCGATCTTGCAAAGTGGTAACCAATTGTGCCTTCTTTATATTCTCATCAGTAATCTATTACGGTATCCACACAGCATTCACAACAAACCAAAATTTCTCTATATCCTCACTCCCTATGCCTTTGAAGATCGGAAATTCATCGTGTTTGCCATGGCAGATGGTGGTAGTGGTCGTGGTATTGTGGGCGAAGGTGTATGTGGTGGAGGCAGAGTGAATGGATGATGTGTTTGCGGAAAACCCTGTGTTATCAAGTGAACAACGCTTCACGACAGAATTCATTCCACCCCTTTGTCGTCACTCAAAGGAGGTCCAATAAATGGACTATACTCAAGTCTTGATCCTTCACGATTTCTAAGGAGTCTTCCACTTCATGTAGCTTTGAACATCAAGGAAATGGCATAACCCGTTTTTCACACAACAACATTTTAATCTAAGCATTCAAAATATCTTAAATACTTACCTCATGGTCCTTTGAAAAATATGTGCTCCACTTCACCGTATCTAACTGGGGTATTAATTGGAAACTCTGTCACAAATCCTCCTATAATTCAATCGAGCAACTAATCAACATCCCATGCGATCTAGTTTTCAGAGGCTCCTAATCACCACACTAATTCAGAGGTCCACACTATAGGATTTTTAAGCTTCCACCTTCCTTGCTTGGTTGTCAATTCAGCTAACCACTGGTACAGTTCAATGGGGAAGGTGTAGAAGAAGATATCATGTATCTCTGTATACAGGATACCTGTTCAACCACCATTCCTTTGACAGGGGTGGATTCTTGTTTTCTCACACCAAGAACTCATGAATCTTCTGATCCAACAACTTTTCAATTTATTTCTTAGTTGGATTTCAGTGATGCAACATCACACATCTACTTCAAGAAGATCCTGGTCTATACAGTAAAACCATTTTTTGGCTTAGGGGGTCTTGACCCAGGTTCAGAGTTAGTTGTGCCAACCAACAAACCCCTCCATTACTAGCCCTTTCGGCAACAACCTGTGTAGCGCAAGTTGCAATCTCAGCCGAGGCAATATGGGGGGATGCTAGAACCAAGTTTCTACATCCAAAGATCAATGTGATGTCTTTTAGCACCCTAGATCTTCCTTCGCGCAAATCTATAAGCCCTTAGGGATCGGTACTGCAACTCTGCTAAAACAGTCTTCAAACCGCGAAGGTCTACGATTGGTCTTTACCGACCCTTAACAGTCAACATATCCACTTACACGCACCAGGTAACAACCCTAGATTAGTGCTCACACAGATCTACTTAGTTTATTATTAAACATAATAGAATGCCTTAGAGCCTTCACGAAACTACATAAACATGCTTGCATACATTATTTAAGAGTTATTAAAAAAATTCATGTAGCATTCAATCAATACTCCATAAAAATATTATTCATAAGCACCAAATATCATTAACATAAACAGAGATAAAATATATATATAAATATGAATTCTTTGGTAACATTCTTTATTGACCTTCAATTTGGATTTATAGACTGAAATTACATTACACACTCAGCTATAGTGCTCTACGGACTCAGATGTAGACTCTACCTAGACCTTTGCATACTCAACTGCAGAGCCTTTCTCTCCTATTTGACCCACTTCTCTGTGTTGTCAGTTCTCTTCTATTGACCCATTACATCTAATATTATGCCTTAGACTCTTTAAGACTCACCTATTTATAGCCTTTTACATACAATCCCATGGTCCACGAACCATGGATGGATCTCAAAACTGACTCAAACTTTACATAAACAAGGGGCTAAAACCCATTTGACTTCTAATCATCTATGCGCTCTTCATCCACAAATCACCAAGAATTTACATTATTTACAAAAAATACATCAAATTTTGGGTTATTTTAACCCCAAAACTGACCTAGGGGACCCCATCCCAACAATTACCAAAATCCATTTCATTGATTCCCTTTTTATCTTCCTCATGGAGATATATGAAATAAGGTATTATGATAGATAAATAGAGATCATATGCCAAATTTATGACCTCGAGAAGTTGATGCTCCAAATTATTTATTTATACAAACACTTTGTGACTATGGTACCTAAAGGTAATGAATGCATAGCTTGTTCACTCTTTTCATAGTTCATATAACATTGTTCAAGAAGACTTGATGCCCTCTCGCACTAGCAGAAAAAAAAAAAAAACAGATATTATCACATGCACTCATATAATCAACCATGAGCCATCAAACCATGAATTAGATATAGATGAAGAGCACATCATATAATAAAAAATATATCATGCATGTAACCAACATTTAACCGCAATGAAGCCGTCACAAACCAGTCATATAGAAAATAGTAAATCATCACTTATGCTCATTGATATTCAATAAGGAATAACACATATTAACATATGCATAGTATCAACCAAGTCATGGAATTCCACGTGCCACCTGATCATAGATTGGGCTGAACAAAATGTCTCTTTAAGCCAATCATCCTCATGCCATATTCCAAGCATGAATGTGACTTGGGATAAGCCAAAACAAAACTAACCAGGGCTTCTAAAGGCCAACCGACCTCAATGTGCAACCATAGTGACTTCACCTAAACTGGTCAAGAAATCACAAACACTAAACAAGCTTGGATGCCTCCAACTTTCTTCACCATATCCAGAGAAATTTTCCTATATTTACTAATCCATCAAGAGTTTTGGTAGAAATCCCATCTGAATCCTCAACACTTGGGAAATTTCCTAAGACCACCTCACTAGGATTCAGATTCTACAATCCATCTAAACCTTAAACCAAAACAAGGAGCCCACTGCACTATGGCTATCCAGGAAATGGAAAGGCAAGGATGAAACCACTGTCAATGTAGGAAAATCCCATTACAATGACAATAAGGAAACCAAATAACCAAATACATGTACCATTCATCCAAATATCAAAAATGAAATCACACATGTAACTTGTTACCTACAATGTACTCCTATCATAGCTACTTTTCCATCCTTCTTCTTCACTGCCCATAAATTCCCTTTCTTGACTGATTACTTCTCTCCAAGTCCAAGCGGATGTTAGAATGCTTTAAGAATGCTCTAAGTTTGTAAGAAATTATGAGTGTGGAAGAATAAGATAGAGTGATTTCTCCCCTCTTTTATTTATTTTCCTTTTCCCTTTCTTCAATTTCCTTTATTTTCCTTCATTTTCCCCCTCATGCATTTTCTTGTCTCTTGATATTCATTTTCTCTATTTTCCTTTATTTCTTTTATGAAATTTCCATTTATTTCCTCTTTGTCATTGCGAATTCTCATAGACATTAATTACCCACATGTGATTTCCGCTATAATATTTTCCTACCATTCAACTTGGAATACATATCCCATGACCTTGGTTTAGTTTATTTATAAGGATAATCAACCCGAGGCTGTTACAGTGTTTTCCCTATGATGAATCGAGACATTAGGGAAGATCTTAGGCTCCTTGAGCTCTTGAGGGACTTTCCATGTGATATGATGAGTCTTATGTATCATATGATCAGAGCTACAAGGTGTTGTGAAGGTAAATCCCCTCTCTGGATAGAGGTGATCCCTTTAGCCCAATGAGTGGGTCTAGCAACAAATAAAAAAAAGTAACATACACTCTCCTAGTTTATGTTTAACAATTGCAGAGAGAATTTTAAACCTACCTCATTCTAATGCTAATCTCTCAATGCTGTGAATTTGATTCTTTCTCTTCAGGCCTCACTCCTTACTTTTTCTTCACGCCTGAGTACCTGAAAGGAAGATCAAAGAACTATGCAAGATACAGGAGCATATATGGCGTACATAAAAAATAAACAACTTAATAGATCAAGGAGTATTAAGCTAATGGAATAAACATTTACACAACTATGGAAAGTGAACATGAGATGTATATATTAATGAGCTAAAAAGAGAAGAATACAACCTATGCCTTGATGTTGGAGACCTTGTTGTGATGGGATCCCTGGGGTCAATTTTGTTAAGTTTTGAGTCAATTTTGTATTATCTTTTGTATTGAATGTAAATTCTCCATAATATGTGGAAAGCAGAGTGTGAAGCTAGTAGAAGCCAAAGGGACTTTAGTCCCTTAGGTAGGTAGGTGGTAGAGTTGTTTTGAGACCCTTCCATGGTCCGTGGACCATGGTATTGTAAAATAAATGCTATATAATGTTGAGTGATAGCGATTCTTCGAAGATAAGAGGATTAGAAGAATCATTATAAGGGAAAGGTGCTAAGGTAGGAAAGTTATGTTTCCTATACTTAGGTAAAATGGGAAGACTCTTGTAGACGAGTGTGCAGAGAGCTTGCTAAGTCCGTAGGTTAAGTGTGCGGGCCCCTGCAACTGAGTGCACTAGGTTAAAAATTCTGTATCTAAACGTTTATATCTAATAAATATTGTTTTCAACCAAAATTGAAGCATCTACATCCTTTTATTTACTTCTGCAAAGTTTATGTATCTTCGCTCTGTAATCAGTTTAATATGAATTAAAGCTTATTTAATGTGTGAAACTAGTAGATCTATAATATTTATGCATGACAAGTATAATTAACTACCTTCATGAAGATTAGGAAGTCATTTAGATAGGTTGCAGTAGTTGTCTATCTGGAAGGAATAAAGCTGTGTGAACGAAGATCTAAGCTATAAGAACTTCAAGAAACCATTACATAGGCCTCTAGATGTAGAAACATGGTTCTAGCATCCCCCAATACTGCTTCGGGTGAGACTACAACCTGCACTTCATGGGTTGTTGCCGAAAGCGGCATCAGTTTAGGATTTTGTTGGTTGGTGCAGTTAATTCTAAACCTAGTTCAGGCCTCATCAAGGCAAAAAATGGTTCTGTTTTTGGGACTGTGACATATCTACGAAATGTGTGATGTCAAATAATTTGTTCCATAATAAGAAGGAAATTGAAAATTGGCTCGATTAAAAGTTTCACGTGTTTTTATCTCAAGAGAATAGAACCCCACGGTTATCTAAAGAGTAGTGGTTGAATAGATACTTGTACAAAGACGAGACTAAAGCCCTTTTCTGTTTCTTCCATTGTGAAGTGCATGAGTGACTGTCCAGATTAGCGAATAACCAGGTATGTCGAGAGTTGAAGAAACTATTATGTGGACTCTAGAGCTGGTGAGGCGTCTACAAGCTTAAAAAAAAAACATTGCGTGGGTTTTTTATCACTATATTGATTAGATAATCGAAGGATTTGTCACTGAACTTGCAATTGTTATGACCATTAGCTATAATGAAGCATAGCACAGGCTCCTCAAGGGATTGTGATGTAAGTATTTAAAATTTTTGAAAACTTGTATTAAGATGTTGTTGCGTGAAGAACGAGTTATGCCATTACCTTGAAGTTATGCCATTACCCTTTAGAAGGAATGGAGAATCATATTCTGAATACACTCACCTATTAGGATCCTCTTCTAGCGATGATGAAGGCACTATTCTGAGTACACCACAAAGCACACTGTAGATAGTAAGTCAGGGTATCTCGAGGATACCTCACCCATCCACTCCACCTCTACTGCATACACCTAAGCCCTCTCCTCCACCTCCACCCCCGCATCAACCATTCAACATGGTGAATGCAATGAAGATGCCTATTTGTAAAGGGGTAGGAAGCGAAGACCCTGAAAGATTCTGGTTCACTGAAAATGTTGTATGGACATGTTGAAGCCCCGAAAATTGGGTCGAAAACAAGGGGGATACCCACCCGGTCCGGACCTTGGTTAGCAGCCCCTTATCCGTTTGGTATAGCGGGTCCGACTGGGGATAATGGAACCAGTTTCCCAATTTAAGGGTGTGTGTGTGTGTAGAGTTGGATGATGTTGATCTAAGAGTACTTAAAGCTAATTTAATTCAAACTTCTAAACTAACTCTATGCTATTGTAATCTAATGAGAAACAACACATCTAATCTACGCTAACTCGGGGTGTATTTCTTCTATTATGCGATCTAAAGAGATTTCGAACAATAACTGGTAATAAAGATCATTCAGCTATCATAAGAATAGAAATCAATTAAGATAAACCACTTTGCATAAAAAGTTAGGCAAAACAGTTGTGAACAGCATATCGCATAATAAGTTATTCATATATCAGACATAAATAAATGACTCCACCGTACAAAAGTGCCAAATGGTAACTCATACATTCATGCAGTAACATATAAAGAACTAAAAATTGTATATCACTTTAAGAATATAAACAGAAACGGTCAAGAGATAAAAGTACCATTTATGACTGGTTCCACTCATAAGCTTCAAGCAACAATGATTTATCTCTACTTGTTCTAACATCTACTAAGAGTACAAAAGTGCAACATCAGTAGCAGACATCAAATGCAAACATTAATAAATCTCGATCCATCCATTCATCAAAACCTCCTCTGAGGGTACAGAAGTGCATGTTCCGAGGACAAGTTTTTGACAAATTTCTGGACCCTTCTCCTAATGCCTGAGAAGGGTTTAAATACTGCTAACTAATTAACTTAATTACATAATTTTAGGATATGGTTTTAAATGACCGCCCTTCTGCTAAAGCAAAACTATTTCTAAAAATTGAATCTAATTCCTAACCATTTCTGTATTTGCTCCTTAGTGCTGCAAGCATGCAACATTCGCCTGGGAAGAGTCGGCTGGTTGCCTTCTACTTTCGTTTGAGCTATGAAAATAGAAATAACAAGCGCTGGCACCACTTTCTGGTAAACTAGAAGATATTTTCGAGAATCTTCCTCTGGCTGGGTGTATTCACTGCGTGTATACTTGGTAATAACCCAAATTTCTCTCAAACTGATTCTGCTTTTGCTATTTCGGTTTCCGGCCTTGCGAATGACTGAACAAGTTAGGGACTTTGCTCTCTGAACAATTTTTTGCTTCAAAAACTGCCTCCGCTCTTTGTTCCGGGCTTTTCTAGTGCGTTTTCCTTCTTTAGCACCTTTTTTTTTCTTTTTGCTTTACCGGGCATAAGCTTCAGGATCTTTTGTAAACATGCTGCTTTTGTGCGCCTTTGACTCTGAGTTTCAGATGGCCTATTGACATTAGCATCTGTTGAGTGATACTCTGGAATCTGTGGTCCTGTTGCATGCGACATTCGTTTGTGAAGGCATCTCTTCTCTATTCTCCGAGCATTGATGCTTTCCCCTTTTCCTTAGATGTTTCCTGCACATTGCTTTATGTTATTTCCTGTCTTACAGTTTACGCAAAGGAAAAGAGTAATGATAATAAAGATTGACATGAAAGCTTTAAGCTCTTATGAATGCATAATCATGACACCCATAACGAACTGACTCTTCGAAAAACACAAAACTGTCCTTCTTGAATACTTTGGCGTACAATCATTAATTTCTTTTAAGGTGCGTGCCCAATTTTGGTCTACGGACAGCTTTCCTTGAATACTGCGCCGAGGAAATTTTGCGATGGGTGATTTCTGCGACTCGCATCGCAGCATCGCAGATCGCGTCGTCAAGATGTGTCATCGCAGAAATTCATGATCACATTTATCGCAAATCACATTCATCGCAGATCGCAGCATCGCAGATCGCAGATCGCGCTTAGTCATTCAATCATTGTGTGCTGCTTACGTGATGTTGCGATATGCGACGTCACATATCGGCCATCGGAGATTCCTTAAGTTTTTTCATTTAAGAGCACTTCATAATGATGCGATGAATTTCGCGTTGCTTCTTTGTAGCTTATTATGTTCATAGGAAAACGTTTCATTCTCTTCTCGCGATGCGATACAGTTTTAGGGAGTTAAATACAAAAATTTTCATAAAATGTTTTTTGGATTTTTATTAAGGGTCCCCCTTTGCTTGGTGTTATTGCTAATACCGAACAAAGAGGGGGGTTGTTGGTGGCCACAACAATGGCGATTCACTGGGAAGAACCAGTTATCTTTGCTTTTCTATTGAATTTTAACTTCCAAAGCAGAAAAATTTTCATAAGTCTAAATTTTGTTATGGACAGATAGAGTACATTATGCCTTATCCTATCAATGATATTTTGTTTCAACCTTTTTCTATTCCAATTGTTTGCTTCCTCAGGCTTTGTCCTTGTATTTACATCAGACATTACTTGGTCTTTTAAAGATAAAATAAGGTTTTCTCTGTGTGCTGGCTTTTAAAATATGCTCATTTGTCGTAGGTAGAGCCTCTGCTGCCAGCAGGCGTCCATAGTCTCGACAGGGTTACCTGTTACCCAGCAATGATCCTTTATGCTGCTTAAGGCTATTTACAAATTTTCAGAAAAAAACCCATTTTGACACTTTTTTCCTTTTTTATTCTCTAAAGAACAATGTCTTGGTTTGGTGGCCAAATTATGACACAATCATTCACTTGATTTACACTTTTGCTAAACAATCTGGCTCGTGATGAGACCCCTTGTCTTTTGATTGCAACAATCTTGAGTCGTTGCCCTGTTTTGGTGGACAGTATTGGCAAAGTCAGCAAGTTATAATATCTGTGATCATAATAAGTCGGCTCGTGATGAGACCTCTTATTCTTTGAGATATAGTGTTTTCTCGGATTGTTCCTCTGAATACTGCGATTTTCTTTAGCAGGGAGGAAATCATTGTTTTTCCTTAAGAAAGCTCTGGACGACAATAATAGAGTTTGAAAACAGCAGTTTTACAGAGAATATTTATTTTATTATTGATACCTTTCATTGTGCTAATATAAAACAATTTTTTGTCAAAGGTTGCTTTCATCAAAATTTTGAAGTTGAAACTAGTATCATATCTAGGCTAAAGTTTTTAACTCTATTTGTCAATAATAAAGATCAGATTTTTCAAAAAAAAAAAAAAAAAAAAAATTGTTACCTGTACAAGCGAAAAAGCTCAAAATATGATAGAGAATTGGTGTCTTTTTTTTTTCGTGAACCCTTGTAGTAACCATCTACAACTGGTTTTATTTATAAGAAAGAAAAAAGAAAAACTAAAACTATCCTACAAAATAGAAGAATAATCTTCTATGAAAAATATATTTTAAGGATCTGTCCATTAACAGGCAAAGAATCCCTTCAACCTGCTAAATCCTACAACACAAACGTTGATGGGCCTATGACTTCTACAATTTGAAAAGGACCAAGCCACATCTCTGAAATTTTGTATGTTTGCCCTTTTCTTCATGAGCCTTATCCCATTTCAAAACTAAATCTCCCATCTAAAAAAATTTTCTGGTCATTATGCTCGAGTCAAAAGAGGATTTTATTAGCGCTTGGTGATGAGCATGGGTTTTCTTAGCTTGTTCTCGTCGTTCTTCTAATTTAATTATTTACATTTTTCTTAATTGTAAGGAGGAAGTAGATACTTCACCGATGTATTGTACTAAAGACAAAGAGGGGATGACTAAGTGAGTTGGAAGAACCACTTCTTTCCCATAAACTAAATTAAAGGGAGAAGTGCCAATTGAAGCTTTCTTTTTTATTCTATCTGCCCATGAAGCATTTACCAAAGCTTTGTGCCAATTCTTTTGGTTCTGGTCAACTGTTCTTTTAATAATCCTGATTAGGTTTTTATTTGTTGATTCAGCCAATCCATTACCTTGCGGATAGTAGTTGGCCGAATATTTCAGTTTGAACCCTCTTTTAAGTGCAAACTCAGTCATTGCATTCCCAGAAAAGTATGAGGCATTATCAAACATTAAAGCCGTTGGCAATCCAAACCTAGTGATTATAAACTGATCTATGAATTCAATGATGTTTTCAGAATTAGCTGTCTTGAGAGGAACTGCTTCTACCCATTTAGTAAAATAATCTGTTGTCGTGAGGATGTATCTATGCTGCTTAGAAGAGTGAGGAACAATCTCACCTATTATGTCCAAGCCCCACTGACTGAATGGTTTCTCGATGTTTACCGACTGTAGTGGCATGGACGATTTCTTTTGTCTCCCTGTAGTAGCTTGGCAGACTTGGCATTTCCTCACGTAACTGTGTGAGTCTTTGAACGTGGGCCAATAATATCCTACACGTAAGATTTTATGTGCAGTAGCATCTCCAGCATAGTGTCCGCCTGCTGGTCCATCGTGGAGTTCCTGCAAAACCTTTTCGGCTTCAGTTTTCTCAAGACACCTAAGAAGAACAGAATCGTAATTCCTTTTAAACAGAACATCATTTATGAGCTGATATTGTTTAGCTTTCAATCTCAGAGCTCTTTTCTTGGTGTGATCCAGGTGTGATGGAGCATACCCATTCTTAAGATAATAAATGGTGTCAGCATATAATGATTCTGCATCGTTTAGGCTTACCTCATACATTTGTACCTCTTCAGATGAATTTTCAGGAATTTGCGATGCTCCAGCCAACATTTTGCAGAAGCCTTGACCTCTCACAATGCTTGCTGGTTTGATCTCAAGGTTGTATTCTTGTAAAGCGGTGATCCAATTTGCTCTTTTTTCACCCACATCCTTCTGTATTAGAAGATTTCTTACCGCTTGAAACTGCACTATGACCTTAGTATGGGCTTTAAGTAAGAAAGGTCTGAAATATTTGATCGCTTTGAAAACAGCATATGCTTGTTTCTCCACGTCTGAATAGTTGAGTTTAGCACCTTGTAAATTCGAGCTAAAAAATGCGATTGGAGCTTCTGCTTTCTCTTGATTTGCTTGAGTTAGAATCGCGGCATATGATTTCTCTGAGGCAAATGTGTATAAGATAAAAGATTCTGAAAAATTTGGGGTTGCTAAAGATGGAGCGTTAATGATAGCTTGGTTGATCAGGTTGAATGCTTCATGCTCATATTGACCCCATTTAAAATTTGAATTCTTTTTAATCATGGTTTGCAAAGGAGAAACAATTCGTGAAAAATCTGGGACAAATCTCTTCACAAAATTGATTTGACCAAGGAAAGATTGCATGGCTTTTTTTTTATGAGGTAGGGATATTTCAGAAATTTCTTTGATTCTATCAGGCTCAATGTGAATACCAGATTTTGACACTATGAATCCTAGAAGTTTTCCTTCACTTAATGTGAAAAAAGATTTCTTTGGGTTAAGTGAAATCTCATACCTTAAACATCGTTGAAATATTTGTTTCAAGTCTTTGAGATGGTCGCTTCGCTTCTTGGAGTACACTGTTATATCATCTAAATAAATTACTACAGATTTATTGACTAAACCCTTGAATGCGATGTCCATGGCTCTCTGAAATGTAGCGCCGGCATTGATCAAACCAAATGGCATCTTCCGATATGCGTATGTGCCCCATTTAGTTCGGAATGTAGTTTTTAACTGATCAATCGGGATGTACCAGCACTTGATTGTATCCTGAAAATCCATCCAAAAAAGACATTAGTTCTGATCCTGCTACTGCCTGTAATATCTGCTCCATAGGTGGGAGGGGAAAATTGTCTTTTTGACAGGCTTTGTTGAGATTCCGAAAATCAATGCAGATTCTAATATCTCTGTTTTTCTTTCTAATGGGTACCATATTGGAGACCCATTTGGAATGTCTGACGAGGAAAATTATTCTGGCTTTTAATAATTTATTTAACTCAGTTTTTATCTGATTTTCTAAGTTGGGGTGGATTTTTCTGATTTTCTGTTGGACAGGTTTTTCGTTGTCAATCATAGGGATAGTATGTTGAATGATAGAAGTGTCATATGTCTTCAACTCATCGTAATTCCAGGAAAAAACATTTTTGTATTGTCTCAAAAGACGAATATACGCTAGTTTTTCTTCAGGGGCTAGGCCGTGGCCTAGATTAACGTTTTGTGGTTTATCATCAGTTCCTAGGTTTACTAATTCGTAGTTCAGAGTTGAACTGTAGAGCTTAGAATTGGTAGACCTTTTAAACTGACTTTTCAAATCGTATAAGTCTTCTAACTTAACCACCGATTTAGGTATAGCATTATCAGTGCTATCTTGTTGTATTTGTCGATCATGATGGTCTTCGTCAATTATTTGATTGGAGTAGGATCCTTCAGAAGTGAGTAAATTTATAATATCAGGATCGTCATTGAATACTCTCCAATTTGTAATGTTGTCAGGGATGGATGGTTTAAAGATTAATTCTATTGAGAATCTATCTAGACTAAAATCTTCGGAGGGAATAAGTCTAGAGGCTACGTTAGCTAAAAGGTCTGCGCTCGCGTTTTGGAGTCTTGGGATTGACGAAATATTGAATGCTATGAAATGCTTAGTCAGATCTTGTACTAAAGATTGATAGTGTTTCAAATGACCTGATAGGCAATGTATGGTGTTACGTACATGTTTGATGACAATCTCAGAGTCTCCAAAGACTTGAAGATACTTGACGTTCAGCTCGATTTCTTTGTATAGGCCTTGCACCAAGGCTTCATATTCTGCTATATTGTTTCTGCAATCGAATTCAAGTCTGCACATAAGCATGGTCTTATTTCCTTCTGGACTAATCAGAACGCATCCTGCTCCTGCTCCTTCGTTAGATTTAGAGCCATCAAAATATAATTTCCAAAACAAAGATGTATTTACAGGTTTATCTAAAAAATTAACACACTTTGAATTATCAGTTTGGGAAAAATTTTTGACTTGGGACAAAACTGAATTTTCTAAATAAGGTGATGTATGAGCATTGAAATTGCCGAGGAAAGAATCTACCGAGTAATTGCCTATGATACTGCTGTTGTATGCTATTGCTTCATTTTCTCCCTCCAATTCCGTTACTATGTACTTCTGCTGTAACTCTCGTTCAACCTTTATTTGATTCGGTTTACCATTGTAGGGTAACCACATGTGCGACCAGTCGGTTGAGAAGTATCCATGGAGTTTTTCGGACCAATCCCTGCTAAGAATCAAGCCATAGAATTCTGGGATATCAGCTACTAGAATGTCAATAACCTGACATACCTTCGGGTTAGACGACAATCTTATGGTCACTTGATTAAGTTCACCAATCACTTCGACTTGAGATCGATCAAGCTGAACTATGCCCACTGCGGATTTTTGTGGTTGAACATTCAACTTGGCACATATTGATCTGGGTAAAATATTCGTTGAAGCACCAGAATCTACCAAACAATTGTGCACATTTTTATTTAAAATTTCATAAGTGAGAAGAAAAGGGGGAGTGTGAGACCTTGATCTTCCTCCAATCAAGGCGATGTCATTTGGATCAATTTTATTGATCGTGTTGGTTGGAGGTCTTCCCATGTTGTGGGAAGCTACAGTTGTAGGCAAAGATGTAGTAGGCACGGCATGTAATTCTTTCATCGTTATCTTCTGTTGATGTTTCAATTTGCTCAATTCATAAAGAGTGATATTAGCCCTAGTCTTTTGCATGTCGTCAATAATATTGTATTCCATTTCATCCGACACTATTAGTGTTCTTGATGGAGGTGTTTGATCTGATTGGACTGGGCTAGATTGAGTCACTTTAGCGGTCGTTTTCTTTGTTGCGGCTTTATCTTTTGCTGCAGGGCTTGCGCCCTTCTGCTTAGGGGTAGTTTGGGGAGGATCAAGTTGATTTTTGCTTCGTGTGCTAACCAGAAATGCTTCTTGATCTTCTTCTTGTGGGAGGATGAAATCCCACATTCCTTGTAGTTCCACAACTTCTTTGTCATTGGTCTGCCCTTCAGTGGTACTCTCTTCTTTTTCCTCTTCTTCGGATTCGACATTCGAGATAGCGTTGGGTGGTTTCACATCCATTGAAGGGCCTTTTTTAAAAGCTCTGTAGGGCTTTTTTGAAGAAGTTTTTGCCACTTGTTTTTTTATGTCAATCATCTCATTGGACATGGTCTTTAATACTTTTTGCAATCCTTCTAAATCGAAAGGATCTTTTGTTTGTTTCTTCTTGGAGTCTTCCTTGAAGGTGACCTTTTTAGATTTGCGTTCCTCTATCGTAGATCTCTTTTCCATGGCTACTACGCGTTTCTCTACTGCTATCGCCTCTGTCAGGTTTTCAACTAAGGTTGTTTTATTTGCTCTATCCATGAAGATTGCTAAGTTTGATGGTAAGGCCGTAATATACCATTCACATCGTACTTCTTCGCTAGGTTGGGAAGCAGTGGGAATTTTGTTGAGGATTTTATTGAACCGTAAATTGAAATCTTTGATGGGTTCTCTAGCCTCGGCTTTAAGATTGGATAGTTCATTGATTAACGTTGTCGTTGATCTGTCATCACCAAACTTGGTAAGGAATTGACTTTGAAAAATGTCCCAACTTGTGATAGACCCGGAAGGTAATGAAAAGTACCATGACCCGGCTGTTCCTTGCATTGTATAAGGAAAAAGCCAGACAACAGCATCCTCGTTGGTAACTCCGTTGAGATTGACAGAAAGCATGAAATTATTAATGTGCTCTTCAGCTAGCATGCCTGCTTCTGGATTGAATTTGGGTAGCCATTTCTCAGGATGGGCCGGTATTTGGCTCAGGGGTTGAGGCATTAAAACTGCCCCAGGATTGTTCCATGGGGACTGGGCCATCGTTGAGCTGCTAGTAAATGAAAGTGCAGAGAATGTTCCCTGAGGCTGGGAAGATGAATATATTATGATCTTAGATGATTGAAGAAGAGGGTTGTGGAAGAAGGATGAGTGGTTTGGAATGAAGATGTGGGTGGCTGACTTCGCAGTGAGGGACTTGAAATGGACGATGTAGATGAAAGAGCCTCACTGTCAGACTCTTGTGGTGTTTTCCTTGCTCTTTTCCTGGTGGGGAGAGGGAATTCAGTTGGCGGGATGCCAAATTTTTCACTCTTTAATCTGGTCAGGGGATGAGCAGGATTGTACTACGAAGTCACGTTGCTTTGAGATTTATTAGACCTCTGTGTAAAAATAGAAAATCCCTGGAGTTTGCGAATCAGAGTTTGAACTTCAGGGGGTTCAATGGTAGATTGGTCTGAAATATTAGGGTATGTAGCAGCGGTTAATACTTGAGCGACTTCTGACTCTGGATTTAAATGTACTGGGGAAGTCGAGGGAGTTGATGAGGGTGATTTACTCTAAGAATGGTATTTAGATTTTGATTTAGGTGCCATTCATAGTTCGGGCCCTCCTTCTAGCGCCAAATATGTTGAAGCCCTGAAATTCGGGTTGACAACAAGGGGGATACCCACCCGGTCCAGACCTTGGTTGGCAGCTCCTTATCCGTTTGGTATAGCGGGTCCGACTGGGGATAATGGGACCAATTTCCCAATTTAAGGGTGTGTGTGTGTGTAGAGTTGGATGATGCTGATCTAAGAGTACTTAAAGCTAATTTAATTCAAACTTCTAAACTAACTCTATGCTATTGTAATCTAATGAGAAACAACACATCTAATCTACGCTAACCCGGGGTGTATTTCTTCTATTATGCGATCTAAAGAGATTTCGAACAATAACTGGTAATAAATATCATTCAGCTATCATAAGAATAGAAATCAATTAAGATAAACCACTTTGCATAAAAAGTTAGGCAAAACAGTTGTGAACAGCATATCGCATAATAAGTTATTCATATATCAGACATAAATAAATGACTCCACCGTACAAAAGTGCCAAATGGTAACTCATACATTCATGCAGTAACATATAAACAACTAAAAACTGTATATCACTTTAAGAATATAAACAGAAACGGTCAAGAGATAAAAGTACCATTTATGACTGGTTCCACTCATAAGCTTCAAGCAACAATGATTTATCTCTACTTGTTCTAACATCTACTAAGATTAAAAAAGTGCAACATCAGTAGCAGACATCAAATGCAAACATTACTAAATCTCGATCCATCCATTCATCAAAACCTCCTCTGAGGGTGCAGAAGTGCATGTTCCGAGGACACGTTTTTGACAAATCTCTGGACCCTTCTCCTAATGCCTGAGAAGGGTTTAAATACTGCTAACTAATTAACTTAATTACATAAATTTAGGATACGGTTTTAAATGACCGCCCTTCTGCTAAAGCAAAACTATTTCTAAAAATTGAATCTAATTCCTAACCATTTCTGTATTTGCTCCTTAGTGCTGCAAGCATGCAACATTCGCCTGGGAAGAGTCGGCTGGTCACCTTCTGCTTTCGTTTGAGCTATGAAAATAGAAATAACAAGCGCTGGCACCACTTTTTGGTAAACTAGAAGATATTTTTGAGAATCTTCCTTTGGCTGGGTGTATTCACTGCGTGTATACTTGGTAATAACCCAAATTTCTCTAAAACTGATTCTGCTTTTGCTATTTCGGTTTCCGGCCTTGCGAATGACTGAACTAGTTAGGGACTTTGCTCTCTGAACAATTTTCTGCATCGAAAACTGCCTCCGCTCTTTGTTCCGGGCTTTTCTGGTGCGTTTTCCTTCTTTAGCGCCTTTTTTTTTCTTTCTGCTTTACCGGGCATAAGCTTCAGGATCTTTTGTAAACAAGCTGCTTTTGTGCGCCTTTGACTCTGAGTTTCAGATGGCCTATTGACATCAGCATCTGTTGAGTGATACTCTGGAATCTGCGGTCCTGTTACATGCGGCATCCGTTTGTGAAGGCATCTCTTCTCTATTCTCCGAGCATTGACGCTTTCCCCTTTTCCTTAGATGTTTCCTGCACATTGCTTTATGTTATTTCCTGTCTTACAGTTTACGCAAAGGAAAAGAGTAATGATAATAAAGATTGAGATGAAAGCTTTAAGCTCTTATGAATGCATAATCATGACACCCATAATGAACTGACTCTTCGAAAAACACAAAATTGTTCTTCTTGAATACTTTGGCATACAATCATTAATTTATTTTAAGGCGTGCGCCCAATTTTGGTCTATGGATAGCTTTCCTTGAATACTGCAGCGAGGAAATTTTGCGATGGGTGATTTCTGCGACTCACATCGCAGCATCGCGGATCGCGTTTTCAAGATGTGTCATCGCAGAAATTCATGATCGCATTTATCGCAAATCGCATTCATCACAGATCGCAGCATCACAGATCGCAGCATCGCAGATTGTAGATCGCAGATCGCAGATCGTGCTTAGTCATTCAATCATTGTGTGTTGCTTACGCGATGTTGTGATATGCGACGTCGCATATCGGCCGTCAGAGATTCCTTAAGTTTTTTCATTTAAGAGTGCTTCATAATGATGCGATGAATTTCGTGTCACTTCTTCGCAGCTTATTATGCTCATAGGAAAACGTTTCATTCTCTTCTCACGATGCGATACAGTTTTAGGGAGTTAAATACAAAAAATTTCATAAAATGTTTTTTGGATTTTTATTAAGGGTCCCCCTTTGTTTGGTGTTATTGCTAATACCGAACAAAGAGGGGGGTTGTTGGTGGCCACAATAGGACAATGCAACAGATAACTGATGATAATCTAAAGAAAGCACAGCTGGTCACATTGTTGTAGGATAGGGCACTGACTTGGTATATTAAATTATGTCAAGATAGACCTGGTGCGATGTTGGTAGAGAGTCAACAAGCATTTAACAGTGAGTTTAAGAAGCCTATGTCTCAGATGCAGTCTATCACAGAGTTTAAGGAGATACAACAAAAGGTAAATGAATCCTCATGGGATTTCAATGCAAGGCTAAAATTCCTAATTCAGCAGGCTAATTTGACCATCACAGATGATCAACATAGAGACTGGTACATTGCTTCGTTGTTCCCTCATCTAAGATTACCATTAGCACATCAGAAGATAGGAACACAAGGAGAGGATGTGGAGATCGCGATGAGGTTGGAAGTCTCACCAGTATAAGATATGAATAATGGAGTACAACAGATTTAGTCACAGCTATCAAGTCTTCACATGGAGTTGTAGAGCTTGAAAACAGGGAAGGAAGCTCAACTAGAGGTGCCTGCTAAATTTTGGTGTATAAAATGCAAGGATAAGGGACATGATAATGATCATTTCCATGTTTATCAGAATTACTTGATTAGAGTAGGTCTTGTGCCTCTAAAGCGTAAAAAAATTGTGAGACCGAGCGCAAGAGTACGATGACAGTGCGCTATCTTCTAGATAGCTGAGAGGCATGCAACTGATAATTATCATCTCTTGTAAAAAGTTTGTTCAGACACTGCAACAATTTTTTTTTACATTTTGTAAATCAAGTGGACACAATGAGCAAAACTGCTGAAGTTACGAATCGATGATGGAAAGGACCCCTACCTATCGAATGAAGGTGGAAAATTAGCCTTAGGATCAGGGCACAGGTGCAGCATGAGGAATATTCCACGATAGTGGAAGAGGAAGAGGAGTAGGGGATGGAAGAGGTCATGGAAAAGTTATTTGTTGTAACTGTGGTGAAGATGGACATTTTCCGTGCGACTATAAGAACCCAACACATCCATATTGTCAATATTGTAGATAGTTCAATAATGTGATAGAAGACTTCCTGATGTTGATTTCTAAGTTGTAAGGGAAAAATACACAACAAACTATGTATAATATCTAGATGATGAGGGCAGAGCCTCATGAAGAGGATCATAACATCAGTATCATAACACACAGTCATATGGCCACAAGAGAAGATAAGGGAAAGCAGCCGAAAACTGAAGGATTTATGCACGAGGCTGTTGAAAAGGAAGTTAGGTTTGAACTCAACCAAGCTAAAGAAACTTTTATGGAGGCCAAGAAGAATTTTTCTGAGGCATCCATGTATGAGAGTTAAGAGAAATTAGCTTGGAACAATGAAGTGCAAGATATGGATCCTTTGTAGTTAGCTACTTTTCTGAAAACTTGTATGAAGTTGTTGAGAGATCATAATGTAGTAGAAGGGCTTCAAGAACTGATCGACAATTGCACACGAAAAATTAAGATTCTTTCAGAACAACATGGTGTGACGAAACTAGGTAAACATAATAAGTAGACAGGGCACAAGATGAGGTTGACTGCGCAGATTGGAGAATATGAGATAGATCTAGTCATCTTAGATATGGGGTCTGATGCTAATGTATTGCCTAAGAAGACATGGGAAAGAATGGGGATGCATGTGCTACAATGGTTTGTTGTACAGTTATGCATGGTCAACAAGCAGAAAATCATTCCTATGGGGCGCCTATATGGGGTAATAGTAGACATTGAAGGAGCAAGTGCATTGACTAATTTTGAGGCAATTGAAATAGTGGATGATAGCAATCCTTACCCTGCACTACTAGGAATTGATTGGGCCTTCGACATGGATACGGTGATTACTCTTAAAAGGTGAAGAATGACATTTGAGAAGAAGGTGCTCAGGGTTATTGTACCATTGGATCTTGCTGAAGGAGCATGATACTTTGAACTCGTTCATGATTATGTGGAGGACGATGACTTGGATCAAGTATACAATATTACTGTGCACAATGAAGATTGGATCAATCCCACTGTAGATAGAAGGATCACGTGGGATAGAGACATCTCATGTACCTCAGACTCAGATGAAGAGATTGAACACTGGCATAATAGGTTTCATGAGGCCTCTACATTATGTTGCAATATGATGACAAAATCGTTGCGGTGTGTATCTATGGAGGTAAGAAAACTTCCGCATTATGATGGCCTAAATGATTTTAACTTAGTTTTTGATGAGTTTGAAAGAGAGGTGTCCAGAGAGCATCATTTCTAGGCACTTGAATTAGCACTGCACGCTACGTCTGCCCACTGGTGGGGTACACATAAGGAGAGCTTCGCTGACTGGAGGGAATACATGTCGATGATGAAGTTGAGGTTTGGATACGCTAATACCCGGATGACTGAGAAATATTGCGGAAAGGATGACTGAGAAGAGCCTCAGCTGGAATGGGTACATGTGTTTTGTCATACCCTACATACTATTCCAATGAATTAGCATTTAGAAATAGAGCTAGGCCACGGGACAGTTGAATGGGATATCTTGACGTGGAGTTTCTTATTAACTTTCAGCTTTGAGGAAGGCTTCAAGTGCATTGATGAAGCGCTCCATGAAAACAAGGCCACTATATTTAGAAAACCTAAAGAGCTGGTACAATGGGCTTCACTGGATTGGAGTACACAATTGTGCCATGCGATGGAATGCTACAATGTGACAATAGAGGAAGAAGAAGAAGATCCACAAAAAATCAAAATTCTGGAGACCCAAGGACAAGGCGAGGTTGAAGGTCCTAAAGCAGCAAACCCTAATATATCAAAACCTTTGAAGACCAGGCAAGTAAACAATGGGCCCGAAGCACAGCCTAAGTTTGCAAAGATAGGAGATTATTGGGATGAAGATACAGTTGGTAAAGTTGCGGAGCTACTGCGTGAGTACCAGGACTTGTTTCCCAGTAAGTTCTCATACATGAAAGGAATATTAGGGGATCCAAGAGTATAAGGAGAAGGTGCACAAAGAGCTAGACAAAATCCTGGAAGCTGGAACTATTCAGCCAGTGGAATAATCTAATTGGGTGAGCCCTATGGTAGTTTAAGAGAACAAGTAGCATGGTGAAATCAGAATATGCATAGACCTAAGGTAGCTCAATGATGCATGCTTTAATGACCCATTTTTAACAACATTTAAGGACGAACTTTTGGAGAATGTTGGAGGGCAGGAAGCTTAGTCATTCACTGATGGGTTCTCAGGGTACCATTAGATTAAGATCGCACCAGAGGATCATAGAAATATGGCCTTCACAATGGGGTGGGGATGATTCCAATAAAATGTGATGCCTTTCACACTGAAGAATGCACCCATGATATTTTCAAGTGTCGTAATTGCAGCATTCAAAGAATTCATACATAAATTCTTAGAAGTGTGTTTTGATGACTAGACTATGTTTGGATTAGTAAAGCGCCACGTTTCAAGTCCATACCTCATGTTGGATACTTGCCATAGATAATAAATTGATTTAAATTTGAAGAAGCATATATTTTGTGTGCTTTACGGGATATTTCTCAGCCATGTGGTATGCAAATAAGGACTAATGGTAGACCCTGTGAAAATAGCAGTGATTGTCAATTTAGAAGCTCCAAAAAATGTAATGTTGGGACACAATGGATATTATAGAATGTTTATCAAAGCTTATACTCAGATAACTACGCCAATGGAGAAATTACTAACTAAGGATGTGACTTTATACTGGGATCGAGAGTGTCATTACACTCTAGATTTTTTAAAAGAAAAGATGATGACTGAACCTATTTTGGTGTTTCCAAAATAGAAGAAAGAGTTCCATGTCAATGTGGATGTCTCTTGTATTATGTTGGGTGCAGTATTTCCCAACCAAGTGAAGGTGAGATAGATCACCCTATAGACTTCAAAAATAGGAAATTGTCAAAGGTCAAGAAAAATTATTCAACTACAGAGCATGAAGGATTGGTGATGGTCTACGCGCTGTAGAAATTTTGACATTACCTGCTAGGCGCGCATTTCAAAATGTATACAGATCACTCCACTCTCAAGTACTAGGTGAATAATCCTATGTTGTAGGGGAAGCTGTGTAGGTGGTTACTTGTATTTCAGGAATACAATTTTGAAGTGATTTTAAAGCCTGGACAATTGAATGTGGGACCGAATCATTTATCCAGAATTGAGACAAGTGAAGAACCAACTAGTTTGGAAGAAGGGTTGTTGGATGCACAACTCTTTGTTGTGCATGTCGTGGATGATCATTTTTCTGATATAATATAGTTTTTTACTACTGTAACAGTCCCAGAGGGATATTCTACTCAGGAAAATAAGGAATTGGTGGTCTGCACTGCCAACTTTTCTGTGATTGCAGGACACTTGTAGAATATGGATACCAATGAAATATTGCACTGACATGTTCCAGAGTTTGAAATCTAGCATTCCCATTGAAGCACATGGAGGAGTGGCGGGAGGACACTATGCATGTAGAGCAACCACAGAGAAAATTTTATGCATAGGGTTATGGTGGCCAATGATACATAAGGATTCTAAGGCATATTGCAAGGCATGCGATGCATGTCAGAGGACGGGAAGGGGATGAATTTCCCTTGAATCCTTAGATTTCATTACTAGTGTTTGAAAAATGGGTTGTTGACTTTCTGGGTCCGATACAAGCACCAGGAAAGAATACAGGTGTGTGATACACTACTACTGTGACGAGTTATTTGACAAAGTGTGCAGAAGCACAACCTGTGAAGGACTATAGCGGTGCTACAACCGTAAAGTTCCTATTTGAGTATGTCTTGACAAGGTTTGGTTGTCCTAAGATATTGATGAGCGACAAGGGCATGCACTTTCTCAATGAACTATTGCCTCGATGCTTGAAGAATTTCAAGTTTATCATTAGAAAAGTACACCCGATCATCCTCAGGCAAATGTTATGGTAGAAGCATTCAATAAAATTCTGGAAAACGAATTGACTAAGGTTTGCGACATGCCGAGGAATGATCGGGATGTGCACATACCAACTGTCCTATGGGCTTATAGGATGACATGTAAGAAGTTGATAGGATAAACCCCGTTCAGGCTAGTATATGGGATAGAAGTTATGATGCGCATGGAGTATATTGTGTGCAACTTGTGGATTGTAGCATTAACTGATATGGAAGACCACGAGACTATGGAGGAGCACCTCACATAGTTGTTATTGTTAGAAGAAGATACCTTTTTAGTAGGATTCCACCAATAGGTGCAAAAGGAGCACGAAAAGGCATGGCATGATCAACATATTAAGCTGCACACCTTCAAGGTCGATGATTTGGTCTTAATTTATGATAGAAAGTTCACAAAGTTCCCTGGGAAGTTTCAAATGCACTAGTTTGGATCCTATGTAGTCAAGCAAAATTATAGATGGTGGTGCAATTCAGCTCGTGAAGTTGAATGGGGAATTATTTCCGGGAACAGTTAACATAAGTCAATTGAATTTATATCAAGGGGATCCTACCCCTGCACAATGAATACATTATAAAATGATAGTCTTAGTACTCCATGCAACTACATGAGAGTACAGGACTATAAACTACACAGCCCAAATAGCAGGAAAAAAAAGTAAGGTGGTTGTACGAGGGAAGCGAGAAGTACACTAGGAAGAGCTGTGCCAAGAGAGTTGTGCCATGGAGGTGGGCGCTACACAAGAGGGTCCAAAAAGAACCATTGGATGCACTGTAGCTAAGTGGATTGTGAAAATCCTGTTAGGAGGACTAGTTACGCTGCATTTATTGTGTAAATATTTGCTAATCTGCCACCAAAGATACATGTATGAACATAAATTGGAGGGAATGGTCGGATTGGAATTTGAATATGCCTATAAATCTAGCATGCTGGCCTGCAGTAGAACACTTTACCTTCTGAAAATAGTTTATAAGTTTTCTTGCCTTAAGTCTATGAACCGAGAAGATTGGGAGGAACTTCTTCCGCAACTGGTGTGCATAAAATTTCCTGATTGGAGCCGTAAGATCATCCTTCAGAAAATGACTGATCATGCAGAAGCCGCTGCCTCTGAAGCCACTGTCTCTGAGGCCATTGTCTCAGAATCTTCATCCCCTGAAATTTCACAGGCAATGGAAGCTACACTGTCTGTGCTTATGGTGCCAAGGTCGCGTAGGCCTAAATTATCCATTGCTAAGGGGAAATAGAAGAAACCACAAGTTGTTCTGGTGAGGTAGTCACCGAGAAAGAACCCTACAGAGGTTCAATAGAAAGGGAAGTTGGATAAGGAGAAACAACCATATGATCCCCATGTTACACAAAAATATCGTCACCATGATTATTTGCAGTCAGTATGGGTCTATCATCACTTGTACTGTCCTCCTAAGCAAGTCTCAGACCTCAGCTCTTCAAATCAAGCTTTGGAAATGAGAGAAAGACATTAAAAATAAATGTAACTCTACTTCCGCACTTTCTCTCATGGTCACCTGTGGTCCCGCACCTTCTGTGTACAAAAACTGCGGACCTGCCCGCTCTGTCCCTAACGGTGTAGGTGCGGACCCCTGTGAAAGTCAAAAGGTGCAAGTTTTATCTTAACAAACTCACTTTGGGTTAATTCTAGAGGTTTCTAGAAGGAATTTTGATGTGGATTGTTCGCTCTGAGGTGGTTCATGCATCCCAAAAGAGAAGGAGCTAATCCCTTGACGAGAGGAGTTATCCATTTGAAGGAGGGATTTATCCCTTTGAAGGAGGACCTAGTAACCTCCCTCCATTGCACTATAAATACAACCATTGGGCTGGTTGCTCGAGAGGTTAGAAGCTGAACATTTTTGACGGTAAATGCTGGTGAAATCAAGACTTCATAGTTGAGCTTAAGAGGAGAGATCACACATCTTTTTGGCTTCATTGGGGAGTGAGTGAAACTTGTGTAGAGGAGACTTCTTGCTGGACCCTGGGAGGAGCTTGTACAGCGTCAAGGAAAAGGTTGTAAAGTTATTCTTCTTTTGAATTAATACAATCAAACTCATTTTTCTCAACAAGTATCTCATGTTATTTGTTTCATGGACTCCTTGACTTTCATGTTAAATATGTTTTATGCAATTGGCTTTTCACGTGCTATTTAATTTGTTTGCCTTGTTTGTGTTTGAAAATTCGCGAAAAGGAGCTCATTTGGATCAAAGGACCGAGGGAATCCACAAGCTTGTGTTGGACCTAAGGTAGGCCCTAAACACACTTGTTTGCTATTGTTCATCAAAGCATATTTAGAGAAAGATAGTGTCTGGTTGGTTTGCTTGTCATTAGGTCTTCTTTAGATTCTAGGAAGGTCTATCTTATCTGCAAGATCGACTTATTCCATGTGACACCCCTGGATCTTGATGAAGAGGAGCTTCATGAAGGGGTTGAAGAGTTGGATTCTAAGGAGGGTGATCCTATCACAATGTTCCCAGAGTATATCGCTTCAGGAAAGGTAAAAGCAAAGGTACCCAAGGATCATGATTCCGGCAAGTTTATGGTCTCCACACTACTCTTGCTGGGGAAAGTACCCTTTGAAGGTTCGCTCTTAGGGTGCATTCTCACACTCAAGATGGAGGATTGTGATCTCGTTGATCACGATAAATTCCCACATTTAGTGACAAATAAATATTTGGCATAGAGATACTATGAGGAGACCAAATTCACATGACTAGAGACTATGAAGTGGTTCATTGGGGTTGAAAAAGTCAGGTTGTTGAATATGTTGCGGATACCACACTTTAGTCGAACCACTATCAACATGGTGTGAATACGTAAATTGCTTACACTGGTGCATGATGGGTGTCTCTGGTTAGGAGAGCCCATCCCCATCGCAGATATACTGATCCACTGCATCACAAGGTTGCCCTACCAAGGGGTGGATCCAGTAGAGGAGGTTGGAGGCAAGAGTAAAGAAAAAAACTTGCAGATAGAATGAAGAACGAGTTTGGCTTGATAAAGAAGTAAGGCAGATACCCCATCTGCTCCATCACAGGTAAGGCTATATGGTTCACTTCTTAGATCATGGCATGTATGATCATGAGAAAGTGATGCACAGATGAGGTTCTGATGCCAGTTATTTCATTGGCTAAAAAGTGCGCGAAGGGGGTGCAGTACAACTGGGCATAGTACCTCTGCAAAGAGTTCCTATTGAGTTGTTGTGAAGCATATGATGATGACAAGGAATTCCATTATGCCTCATTGTTGTTATTGATTTCCCTTGTCTCATGGAGAGTCCCAGAGGACAGCGAGTTCCCTCCACAGGATGTTGAGTTATGGGAGGCAGTGAAGTTCTCTTCGCTGTGGGTAATGAAGGATGTAAAGAGGGTCATGGAGACAAAGATATTCTTGGTGTTGGATAAGATGGACCTTCACATGATGACCAACCAGTGACTAAGGCTGTCACCTACCGTATTTGGGAAATTGGAGGCCTACGTATGGTTTAAACTAGATTTTTACAACATATCCATCTGCGTGAGGCGAGATCCTAAGAAAATATGGTACAAGTTTCCATACCTAGTCACAGATGCAGATGTTCAAGAACTCATGGTAAAATTTCTAGGTGAGTAGTGACAGCCATCAGATCTCGACGTAGGAAGAAGAATGGCTGGGGAAAGTTCCTCTGTGCAGGCCATAATACCACAGAAGAAAGGAAGCTGAGTAGGCTACCACTCGAGAGAAGGAAACGATGAAAAAGAAAGATGTTGAGAAGGAAACAACCCAAGAAAAAGCATCAAAGAAGAGGAAGGAAGCTGTTACTAAGGCAGTTGTTGATAAGGAGTGCACCACCAAGGAGGCCACAGTAGAGGTTGAAGAGTCTACTTCTCAACATACTATGGACAAAGAAGGGTCCGAGGAGGAAAGAAGCAGTGGCAAGGAGCAGAGCACCACCTTTAAATTGCAGAAGTGGACCAGGAGGACCAATTTCAGGCCCATAAAGAAACAAAAATATGATAAGCATTCACATGGGAATCCAATGGTGCTCACTGAGGGGGACCTAGATGAGATCGGCGACACAACGATGGAGCTATGGACACAATTTGAGCAGCAGTACATGCAGACACTGGGGAGCACACAGAAGGATCTGCTCAAGTTGTAGATTCAAACAGGTCCACTTTAGGCAAGTGTGGGACAAGTGAGCGAGATTCAAGTGAGCTTGAAGCAAGAAAGCATGACTGTGATGGAAACCAACAGGAATTTGTACCTCAGATTCAACCCATTATGACAGGGATCATTGCGCATAGAAGCAGATGAATCCAATGCCTAGCTTGGACAAATCAAGGAGGTGGGTATCGACTTAGTCGCTTTTCCTATTCAAACCCTTCACACACTTCATGAGGGGGTCTTAAACAAGCTCTGGATCAGTGAGTAGCATGCGCTATCAGTTATCAGGGAGGTAAAGATGAATAATGAGTAGATCTTTGTTGAAAAATCTCAATCACTGAAGGAAAAGGAAGAACTAGGTGCATGAAACTAGAGCTTGGAGGTAACAATTACATAGGTGTGTCAGACTTGTCATATATCCTACGAGGAAACCTATCTTTTATCTGGGGTTTTCCTGCCGAAGTAGGCCAATGCGCGTGCCCCCTGGGTTCGTCACATTAATTGAATCACTCGCGATCATCAGGTGGATGGACTGGAGTTTGATGAGACATTCCTTGTGCAAAAAGACCATTTAGGGATAGCATTTGACTAGTAGCCGTGTTTGAACCAGGGAATGAAAGCTAGTCAACGAGTTGGACCATTTGGCCTTCATACAGAAAATACATCACCCAGAAGAGTGAGGAAACAATAGCTCCCATGCTGTAAATGTAGTCCCGCCCAAGGAGTATATTGTAATCTAGGGGCCCTTGAACTACCATCACGTTCAGATGAACGATTTTCCTTCTCAAAGTTATAGGCAAATTTGGAAAGATCCTTAACAGTCGACTGGTTCCTTTATTGAAGCCTGACAAATTTCGAATCTCAGGTAGAAGTGATGGCGAACCAAGCGCTTTCCAAGCAATTGAGGAAATGATACTCATAGAAGCCCCTTCATCTATGATAGTGCTAGCCATGATCATTCTGTACGCTTGTACTATGATTTGAAATGGCACATTAGATGGTAGGCAGGATCTCGCTAGTAGATTCCAATCAAAGGAAATGACTAGATTGCTTGGAGGAGGGATCGAATAAATGGCCGGATGAATCTCTTGAACTGAGGAACCTCCTTCCTGTGGTAAATGAATGGGTAGATTTCCCCCATGTTCATCGGATTCTATGTTAACAAAAAGAATTTGAACAGTATCGTTCTCATTCTATTTGGAGACTGTATCATTTGAAAATGGACCTTCTGAAGAAAAGACTAGGTCGACTACCGTCTCGACCTATTGACTTTGGTCCGGTGTGGACTCAGAGGTTTTATCTTCAATGATAGGCATTTCAACCAACAACAGAGGTGTGTCAGTTAAATTTTCAACTAGCAATGGATTCGGCAAGAGTTTCTTGTATCCAGGTGGAAGTCACTACAGTGAAGTAGGATGGTTATCCAAGACTCTTTTAGCTTTGTCCAGAAAAGGACAACGGTGGAGGGAATGATCGCCTTCACACAGCCTACAAGGAAATTTAGATCTTCCTTTCTATCCATTGACTTCGTTTTCACTAGTTGATGGTGTACTCCCAACATGATCGACAGCAGTTGGAGACACCGGATTGTGCAAGTGGGGAGACCAATCTCTCAAGATCCACCGGATGCAAGGACAATCTCGATGATAGTGGTCTCCTTTGCAAATGACACATGGAGATTTAGGTTTGGAAGGTGTAGTGTGTGGATTTTCACCAAACAATGCCTGCTTGCTGGCTTTCGCCGTTGGCTTCTTCTTCTTCTTCTCCTTCCCTTTCTTCTTCTTCTCAGTTAGTTTTTAATGTTACTAGTTTCACCAAGCGAAGAGGAAGAAGGAGAGGGAGAAACAAATGAAGTAGAAGGTGGGGGAGAAATTTTAGTATCATCTGGTTGTTGATTCGATTGCTAAGGAATTATGGTGTTTTGAACGACAAAGATCGAGAATAGCAATACTCGTAGGCCAATTGTGAGTCCTCGAAGGGACAATGTAGCCATGTATGGAGCACCAATATCTCCCCAAGAAGAGAAAGGACTAGGATTCCCCCCAAGGGGAAATCCTTGATTGGTGGACTCCATTTTCTCAACCTAAGACAAATGAGGGAACAATGATGTTATTCCGATTAAAATAAATTTTATGACACTTTGACACAACATGCTTTTTCAATTTTTAAGAGTCGAGAAAAAGCTAAAGATGACTCTAGTCGCCTTTGATTTTTAATGACCCTGAAGTGACAAGTGCTCAGATGGAACTTTTCTTTTATGGAGTCTGAAAAGGAATGAAAGTGACTGCTCTGGAAGTCTAGATAGAGGGATTACCAAACCAATCGCAAAACTGCAATATACACCTCGGTGGTAAATTATAGAGAAATTATCGAGGACTTTACGTATGGCAGTCAACCTTCTCGAATGTTGTGTTCAATGCATTGCAATAGATAGGACGGTAGACACAGCTTCCTAAGGATAAATGTTATCGGGAAAAGTGTCTATTCAGAATGACCCTATCCCATTGAATTGTGACAGTGACCTCAAAAACAAACAGGGAAAACTACTCTTGTATTCTCCTTTATGAACTATAAACGAAGAGGAATAGGATGAACCAACCTGTGTCTTGCGCTAGTTCTTTGATCCAATCTCTCTCCCATTTGACATATTCCAGCTACCTGCTCCCTTACTTGCCCAGCGTCACCAAGTTCCTGCAAGGTCACAGAAGAAGGAAACTACACAAAGACATGGATTTATGTTCATAAAAAGCTTAGGATCAGATTTAAGCTAAACATACAAATATAACAAACACCAATGATATACAAGCATGTAGGAGAAACTCAAATAGTTTTATTGATAAAACAAGAAGATCCAGGAGGAGTTACAACCGATGATTCCTGATCCAGCATCAACCTCCCAGCATAGAATCCCCTCTTCACCTCCAACAAAGCATAAATCACCCAATACTCTGATATCTATCTCAAAACCAACAGCAATTCTCTGCAATGTACAAAATTCCAGCCTTAGGATCTCTTTGTGAGGGATCCATATATAGATGTATGCAAAGAGGATGAGTCAGCTCATGAATTTATTAGTGGCCTCTCTCTGTTAGTTCTTGCTTCCACTTGGAGACTGAGAGCCTCTTACTCATCACTGGTCGAATTCAGTGAGGCAAGTGTCATTGGAGAAGATTCTGGAAGCTTCCATTGTCTCTCCACCTCGTGGAATGACTCTGCCACTTGTCATTTCCCACTCAACGCACCCTGGTAGTGCATTCAAGTGCATTGCAATGCACCTAGCTAGTGTATTTGGGTGCTTTGCAATGCAGCTAGCTAGTGGAGCAGCTGAAATGATCCTGATTTGACTAGTTTTGAGCAGTTTCTGGTGAAGAACTTCTGGGAGAAGCTGTAATTTGTTGACCTTGTTTCTTTAGGAGCTGGAACAACACTTTTAGGGACTTAGGATCCCTTGGTTTATGGACATTTCATGCTTATAGCTGTAAGGCACAAAAATGTCTATAACAGTTGCCCCCTAACTTATGAGGCCGTTTATCGGGTGAAATGATTTATTAGGAGGATCCAAAGTTCTTCCAATGCTGGGAGGAGACCTGTAATAAGATACAATATAATACATTATCTTCATACTGTTTTCATGATCTAGCCGAGGCGGGCATTCCCATGCTCATCTTTATAAATTCATTTTCATGTACATAGGACAAACAATCGTCTGATGGTAGACTGACGATTCTGATGAAGTCATCATCCTTCTGGTAGGATGATTATCTGTGCTGTAATGCTGTACATTTCAATGTCTTTATTTTTCCTGAATATATATCGCAGCCCGGATGGATGAAACTAGATCCGGGGTCTTCAATCTCATCCGATCTTCACTCGAAGTACAAGTTGATCCATGTGAGAAATGTTTTGAAGTCGAACATGGAAAGACATCGCTTGATTACCAGTCAATGATGTAAACTGTTAACAAGCGCGAGAGGAATCACCGATAATGATAATGACCCTCAAGGTACTGCAGTACAATTCACGTGGTGTGAATAAAGGACTTGGCATCAAACACCACGCAAAATCTTTCGGTCGAAGGTCATTGATGTATACGTGTCACCGGAAGTGAGAAACTTGCCATTGAGGCATGCAAGCTTCAAAGTACTGAAGGGGGGTGTTCCTAGATCCACTTCTTGGACAATGAGTTGATGTCGACAAGAAGCGATCTGTCAAAGGAGGGCCTTAATGAATCCCACATCAATGACACGGAACGGAGCAAATGATTTTGATGGAGGTGAAAATGATCTGGTGATATATGGTTCAGGGTGGCGGTCATGAAAGAATGAAGTATAATGTATAGTAGTGGATGGGACACGGGTGACTTCTCTGGATGACTTCTCTTGAACACGTCGGCGACACTTATGTGATGGATTGGTAGCATTTACCCCAAATGTGGATGGTATGGCTTGACCATGGTGATGTGACCGGTGAATGAAACAACCCAACCCGACTCAGGCACGGAGTGGAAGTGTCATGTTCAAGAGCGACTTGCTACCAATAAAGTTTCTTTGAGTTTTCCTCCCAATTTTTCCCCAGTCATTGCTGACCAGTACCTCTTTATTTTTGTCAAGCTTGAGGAGGATAACATATGCGTGTTCTATAATTTTCCCTTCGAGCAAACCCATCACTATGTTTTAACGAGCTTAGCGATAGTGAAACTCATTCTCGCCTAAAGACAAGTTTGTCGCTATTAATCTTTTTAACGAGTCTAACGACAAAGATAACTCGTTCCTTTTCATTTTTAGAGAGTCTGAAAAGGTACGTAAAGGTAACTCCAAAATTCCTTTTTCGTCATCTAATCCCTTAAGTCTGAAAATGTATAAAACAATACAAAAGGGATGAATTTTCGATTAGCTTTAACGAGCCGAACAAAACAAGCACTCGATCTTTTTGTGCAATAATCCCTCAGGTCCAAAAAGATTAAAATCTAGAGGAGGGATAGCACTTCCCGTCGCTTTAACGAGCTGGAAGGCCAAAACTCGGCAATCTTTTCATATTTTACGAGTCAGTTGAAAAGAGCTTAAAGAAGACTCGTCTTTTGAGGAACGAGTGATAAAATGGGTAGCATCTGATTCCAGGTAAGGTTTGGAATTTTCCAATCATGGTAGTGTCACAAGGATGGCTAGTGAAATCACTCTTCGCAGCTGTTCCTCAAAATGGGTAAACAATCAAATGGAGGTGAATGATCGGCCAATGGAAAAGTGGAGGTGACGGTGCAAACACGACCAAGGCTTTAATGGCTGAAAATGCTTCATTCACGGTGGTTATTTACCAAGGGATAGTTCATTTTTTAACGAGCTAAAACGCTGGTGGAAACAATTGCTCGGACTTATGTTTATTTTTTAACGAGCTTGAACTATGCGCTAAAACTGCTCGATCTTATGTTTATTTTTTTAACAAGCCTGAACTATGCGCTAAAACTGCTCGATTAATCAAGTCATATGATAAGAATGCCTCATATAAAAATAGCAACTTTTAGATTTTTGCCCCACATCCTTTCTTTATGCAAGTTAGGTAACGACTAATCCAAAAAACAGATAAATAATCGCTCTTTCGCTTGCATGCCAAAAGGTTTGCATGCCCCCAGGTATAAAATATGGTTTCAAGGTTACCCCTCAATTTGCAGACAAAACATTTGTTCTATCGGGAGAGGCCTACCTCTTACAGGTTACCCAAATATTGTTCTATTTACGGCGTAAACAAAACACTTCTTCGGCGATGTCTACCGAGATAAACAAAGGTGAGTGGCAAGATCAACCAACTCACATAACTTTGACAAAAGAATCTTATTCTAGAATAACCCCTCTTCCAATCACGGACGGGGTACAGACTAGTCATATTCTCCCGCGGAAACCTACTCTATACCCGAAGTTTTCCTGCTGAAGCAGACCAGGATGCATGCCCCCTGGGTTTCAGTCATATCCCTCTGAATTACTCGCGCTCATGGGGAGGACGGACTGGGGATTGAGACATTTCTTGTGTGAAGAGACCATTCAGGGATGGTATATGACTATTTGCTATGCGTGATCCAGGAAATGAAAGCTGGTCCACGAGCTTGACCACTCTTCCTTCGTGCGGAAAACACATTACTCTAAAGAGTGAGGAGACGATGGCTCCCATGCAATAAATATAGTCTCGTCCAAGGAGTAGGTTATAATCCAAGGGTCCTTGAACTACCATGACGTTCATGCGAACTGTCTTCCTTCTCAATGTTATGGGCACATCGGGAAGGATCCCTAAAGGTCGTCTGGTTCCTTTATCAAAGCCTGTCAGATTTCTCATCTCAGGCAAAAGCGATGGCAAACCAAGCGCTTTCCAAGCAATAGAGGAAATGATACTCATAGAAGCCCCCTCATCTATGATGGTGCCAGCCATGACCATTCTATATATTTGAACGATAATTCGGAATGGTATGCTTGCTGGCAAACGGGGTCTGCCTAATTGATTCCAGTCGAAGGAGACAACTAGGTTGCTTGGAGGTGGGACTGAGTAGACGGCCGGGAATGGCTCTGACGAATTTCCTTCTTGCGGTAAAGGAACGGGTAGATTGCCCCCATGTTCGTCGGAGTCTGTGTTGATGAAGAGAATTTGGACGGTGTCATCCTTGTTCTCTTCAGTGACTGTATCATCTGAAGATAAAACCTCTGAAGGCAAGACCGGGTCAACTGCCGCCTCAACCTTTTGACTTTCGTCTAGTATGGATTCAGTTGGTTTATCTTCAACGATAGATGCTTCAGCCGACCACTTGAGCGGGCCAGCTGGATTCTCAACTAGTGATGGACTCGGCAAGAGTTTTTTATATCCAGGAGGAAGTCGTAACGGTGAAACCGGACGATCATCCAAAACTCTTTTAGCTTCGTCTAAGAAGGGACAACGGTGGAGGGCATGGTCACCTTCGCATAGTTTAGAAGGAAATCTAGCTTTCCCTTTTTGTCCTGGGGCTTCACTTTCACTAGTAGACGATGTGCTTTCAACATGATCTCCAAAGGTTGATGACACTAGATTGTGCAAACGAGGATACCAGTCCCTTAGTATCCGGGGGATGCAAGGACAATCTCTATGAAAGTGGTCTCCTTTGCAAATGACGCATGGTGATTTAGGGCTGGTCGGTGGTGTGTGTGGATTTTCGTTAGACGACACTCGTTTTCCCCCTTCGCCTTTGGCTGCTTCTTCTTTTTCTCTTTCTTCTTCTTTTCCTTCTTCTCCTTAGGAACTTGGCTTTTAGCTTTACCAGTCCCGTCAAGCGAAGAGGAAGGAGGAGAGGAAGAATTAGAGGAAGTAGAAGGCTGGTGGGTAACTCTGGACTTGCCTAATTGCTGATTTGATTGTTCAGGAATAGTGGTGTTCCGAACGACATTGTTTGAGAAGAGCCATACTAGCAAACCAATTATCAGTCCTGGAGCGACAATGTGGCCATATGGGGCGCACCAACATCTCCCCAAGAGGAGAAGGGACTAGGATTTCCACCAAGGGGAATTCCTTGGTTGGCAGGCTCCATTTTCTCAACCGAAAGATCAACATAGGAAAAGGGGATGAATGTTCCGTTTAAAATAAATTTTAACACGCTTTGACACAACTTGTTTTTTCAGTTTTAAAGAGTCGAGAAAAAACAAAAGATGACTCTAGTCTCCTTCGATTTTTAATGAGCTTGAGGTGACAAGTGCTCAGATGGACCTTTTCCATTAAGGAGTCTGAAAAGGAACGAAAGGGACTACTCTGGAGATCTAGGTAGAGGGAGTACCAAACCAATCGCAAAACTGCAGAATACTTTTTACGGTACGGCAGTCAATCTTCCCGAATGCTGTGTTCGGTGCATTGCGATCAGTAGGGCGGACGACATGGCTTCCTATGGATAAAAGGTTTTAAGACTATAGGGGTCTCCCAATATATACTCGAAAGTACGTGGGAGCACAAGTCTGTACTGGCACTTATCGTCTCAAAGTGGAGGAATCACCCAACCATTAGTGAGGACAACAGTTACCAGGCTTTACGACGCCGGAATACGTCTCTAGCCTAGACCTCTAAATGTTGTGCGTTAAGTTAAAAAGCGTTGTTAAGTTCATTGAATTTATTTTAGGTTGATCTTTCTTATGAAGTTTGCCTTTTGGGTTCACCACGAGATGTAGATATAATTCCTAAAATGCAATCTAAAGATGATAAGCAAGCTTTTATCTCTTTTCAGCAATGAAAATCCTAGCTACAAGGGGAAAAGAAAGACACAATCTTTTCTCAAAGAGCAAAGAGCACACTGTAAATGCACTTTTCCTAAATCAAGCCAAACAGACTGTCAATATGCAAATGCACATGTGCATGTATTTGTTTTTCACTTTCTTAATATTGATGCCTAAAAAGAAAGTTGTTGTACAAATTTGAATTCGCTTTCAAGTGAAAAACACAAACAAGCTTCTTTTCGAAATCAAAAGGTGGAGACGATTACGACACTTTATGATTTTGAAGTAAACACTTGTTTTGACACTAGAAATTCACAAATTCAAGCCAAAGGCAAAAGTAAAAGCATAATCGACTGTCAACAACAAACAAACTTTCTCCTAAGATCAAAATTGACACTTACGACAGATCTAAATCCAAGGACGACAGTATGACTAGTCTACTTTTGCAATGGGAAACTGTAAATGACGTAACAAACACACAAAAACAAATACAGTTTCTCTTATACAACTGAGGTGGAATTAAGGCAGAGAAAAGGGGCTTTTAAACAGACACACACACTGATCACAGGCTGCAAAAATCACAGGCAAAACTGGAAAAAGTGAGCAAAGAACCTCAGCTGCACAGGGCTAAGCTGATCAACGCACCTGGTACACAGAGAAACTGGATTGCAATGCAGGTTGCCCTCTCAGGAACTGCGCTGAAATGCAGGAACTCTTCACAGCACCTACGCTGGGGCAGAAACGAGAATTCTATCTGGGTTCTGGGTCACGGTTTGCAGTTTAATATATGGTTTTTGGCTAGGTAAAAGCAATCAGTAATGCACAATCAGAGGGTTGATTTAAAAGAGGTTTAAGAGCTATCACAAAGGGTAATCAGATCATTTGTGAATCATCTATTTAGATCATAAACAGATCCAGTGAACGGATTGAAGTAGTAGATGTCTACTTTGCATTTGTAAATGGAAAATGCAGTTCGATTCGCTACTTCTAAGTTTATGAGATGAACAACAAGAGAAACAAAAACAAACTAACTAGACACGATCCCCAGCGGAGTCGCCATTTTATTATCTGGAAAAGTGTCTATTCAGAACGACCCTATCCCACTGAGTTGTGACAGTGACCTCAGAAACAAACAGGGAAAACTACTCTTGTATTCTCCTTTATGAACTACAAACGAAGAGGAATAGGATGAACCAATCTGTGTCTTGCGCTAGTTCTTTGATCCAATCTCTCTCCCCTTTGACAGCTTCCAACTACCTGCTCCCTTACTTGCCCAGCGTCACCAAGTTCCTGCAAGGTCACAGAAGAAGGAAACTACACAAAGACATGGATTTATGTTCATAAAAAGCTTAGGATCAGATTTAAGCTAAACATACAAATATAACAAACACCAATGATATACAAGCATGTAGGAGAAACTCAAATAGTTTTATTGATAAAACAAGAAGATCCAGGAGGAGTTACAACCGATGATTCCTGATCCAGCATCAACCTCCCAGCATAGAATCCCCTCTTCACCTCCAACAAAGCATAAATCACCCAATACTCTGATATCTATCTCAAAAGAAACAGCAATTCTCTGCAATGTACAAAATTCCAGCCTCAAGATCTCTTTGTGAGGGATCCATATATAGATGTATGCAAAGAGGATGAGTCAGCTCATGAATTGATTAGTGGCCTCTCTCTATCAGTTCTTGCTTCCACTTGGAGACTGAGAGCCTCTTACTCATCACTGGTCGAATTCAATGAGGCAAGTGTCATTGGAGAAGATTCTGGAAGCTTCCATTGTCTCTCCACCTCGTGGAATGACTCTGCCACTTGTCATTTCCCGCTCAACGCACCCTGGTAGTGCATTCAAGTGCGTTTCAATGCACCTATCTAGTGTATTTGGGTGCTTTGCAACACAGCTAGCTAGTGTATTTGGGTGCTTTGCAATGCAGCTAGCTAGTGGAGCAGCTGAAATGATCCTGATTTGACTAGTTTTGAGCAGTTTCTGGTGGAGAACTTCTGGGAGAAGCTGTAATTTGTTGACCTTGTTTCTTTAGGAGCTGGAACAACACTTTTAGGGACTTAGGATCCCTTGGTTTATGGACATTTCATGCTTATAGCTGTAAGGCACAAAAATGTCTATAACAATAAAGGATATCAACCTATTGGGGTCTCCCAATATATACTCGATGGTACGTGGGAGCACAAGTCCGTACTGGCACTTGTCATATCAAAGAGGAGGAATCACCCTACCTACGATGAAAACGATAGTTACTAGGCTTTATGACGCCGGAATACGTCTCTAGCCTAGAGTTCTAGATGTTGTGTGTTAGGTTCCAAAGTATTTTTATGCTCATTGAGGTTTATTTTGCAGTTTATCTATCTTACGAAGTTTCCCTTTCAAGGTTCACCACATGATGTAGATGTACAATTCCTAAATATGCAATCTAAATGATAAAGAGTGGTTTATTTTCTTTTAGAAATGAAAATCCTAGCTACTAAGGAAAGAAGAGTAAAAAATTTCTTTCAACATAGAGCAGAGAGCACACACTAAATCCACTTTCCCTAAATCAATTTCCACATGCAGTCTAAATGCAAATGCACATGCATGCATTTGTTTTTCCATTTCCTTAATGTGAGAATGACAAAAAGAAAACTAAATACAGATCTAAACTACGTTTCCTCAAAGCGACACTTTAGCAATTTCTTTTCAAAAACGAAAGGAAAATCAAGATGACACTTTCAATTCTAAATGGAAAACTACTTTCGACACTTCAAAGAATTGATAATACAAATCAAATACAATGGAAAAAGTGTAATCGACTATCTAAAAGAGGAAGACTTTGTCACACTCTTTTACTTGCCTGAAAACGAGAGTTGCGACACTTTCAAATCGAAAGACGACAGTTCGATTAAGCTACTATTTGCAAAGGAAGACTGTAAATGACGAAAAATACATCAAGAACATTCATAATTCCTTATCAATGGAGGCTGAATAATGCAAATGAAGAAGGTTTCAATAGTGATATACTGACAACAAAACTACTAAATAGAGATAAAAACAATGAAGAAAAAAGCCAAAATATGGAGGTAGAAACAGTCTCAATCAATCATCGCACCTGTCCTTAAGGGAAATAGGGATGCATCTCAACTGAAGGACACAGGAGGTGTGATGCATCTAGACTACTAGTAAGAGATAGTGCAATGGTCCAGGGACGAGACTGAGCTTGGTTTTCACTCATAGTTTGTAGCTAAGTTCAGGGATTTAGGATGAGCTTATGATGGGTAGTGAACACAAAGTATAGGGGCTGATCTAATTGTTATAGACATTTTTGGGGCCTACAACCCCAAGCATGAAATGTCCATAAACCAAGGGCTCCTAAGTCCTTAAAAGTGTTCTTCTATCCCCTAAAGGAACAAGGTCAACAGATTACAGCTTCTCCCAGAAGTTCTCCATGAGAAACTACTCAGAATTGGTCAAAATAGGATCATTGCACCTGCTCCACTGGCTAAGTGCGTTGCATCCCACCCAAATACACTGTGAGGGTGCATTGCATTTCAAAATTCCCTTCTGTGGGGTGCGATGGGTGAGAAATGACAAATGGCAGTGTCATTCCGCGAGGTGGAGAGGCAATGGAAGCTTCCAGAATCTTCTCCTGTGACACTTGCCTCACTGAATTCGACCAAGGATGAGTAAGAGACCATCAGTCTCCAAGTGGAAGCAAGAACTATCAGAGAGAAGACACTAATCAAATCACAAGCTGAATCATCCCCCTTACAGATATCTATATATGGATCCCTCATCCCAGAGATCCAGAGGCTGGAATTTTGCATATTGTAAGGAATCGCTGTTGGTTTCTTGAGACAAACATCAGATTGTTGGGTGATCTAAGCTTTGTTCGAGGTGAAGAGGGGCTTCTTTGCTAGAAGGTTGATGCTCGGTCAGAACAACTGGCTGTAACTCCTCTTGGCTCTTTTCTTGTTTATCAATAAAAGCTATTTGAGTTTTCCTCCATGCTTTTGTGTCATTGATGCTTGCTACATTTGTATGGTCAATTTACATCTGATCCTAGATTGTTTATGATTATAGATCCATGTCTTTGTATAGTGCTATGCTTCTATGATCTTACAGGTACTTTGTGAAGCTGGGCGTGCAATGGAGCAGGTAGCTGAAGACTATCAAAGAAGAGAGGGACCAAATCAGGAGATTAGTGCAAGACAGAGGTTGGTCTTCTTGTTCCTCTCTATCTATAATTCATAAAGGAAAAATGAAAGTAGTTTTTCTTTGTTTGTTTCTAAGGCAGCTGTCACACCTTAGTGGGATAGAGCAGTTCTATATAGACACTTTTCCCTATAACAAAATGGCGACTCCACTGGGGAACTAATTAGTTTGTTTGTTTATCATTCTTTGTTGTTTGTTTCATAAACTTACAAGTAGCATTGAACTGCATTTGCCATAACAAATGCAAAGTAGACAACTGCTACTTCAATCCATCTACTGGATCTGTTTATGATTTAAACAACTAATTCACAAATTATCTGATTTCCCTTGTGATAGCTCTTAGATCCTCCTTAGATCTAACCCTGATTGTTGCATTACTGATTGCTTTTTGCTTGCTCAAAACCCAAGAACTGAATTGCAAATTGTGACCTAGAACCCGAACAGAGTCTCGTTTCTGGCCCAGCGCAGGTACTGTTTAGAGATTCTGAATTTCAGCGCACTTCCCGAGTGGACAACCTGCGCTGCATTTCAGATTCTCTGTGTTACAGGTGCGCTGATCAAACTAGCTCTGTGCAGTTGTGGCTTCTGTGGTTCATTCTTTCTAGTTCTATTCCTGAATTTTGATGCCTGTGGTCAGTATATGTCTATTTGAAACCCCTTCTCCTTGCTGTTATTCCGCCTCCTTTGTACAAAAGAACTGTAGATGTTTTTGTGTGTTTGTTGAGTCATTTACAGTTCTCCTTTGCAAAAGTAGCGTAATCGTACTGTCGTCCTTTCATTTGAATCTGTTGCAAGTGTAAATTTCAATCGTAGCAAAGAGTTTGATTGCTATTGATGGTCGATTATCTTGTTACTATTTCTTTTGGTTTGAATTTGTAATTTTCTAGTGTCAAGAACAAGTATTCATTTCAAAATCGTAAGGTGTTGTGATCGTCTCCATTTTTTGATTTCGAAAAGAAGCTTGTTGATATTTGTCGCTTGAAAAGAAATTCATATTTGTGCATCAACTTTCTTTTTAGCATTCATATACTAAGAAATTCGAAAACAAATACATGCACGTGCATTTGCATATAGACAGTCTGATTGGCTTGATTTAGGAAAGTGCATTTAGAGTGTGCACTTTGCTCTTTGTGAAAAGATTTTGTCTTTCTTTTCCCTAGTAGCTAGGATTTTCATTGCATAAAGGAGATAAAAAGTTTGTTTATTATCTTAGATTGCATTTTAGGAATTACATCTACATCTCTTGGTGAACCCGAAAGGCAAACTTCATAAACAAGATCAACTTAAAATAAATTCAATGAATCTAACAACACTTTGGAACTTAACGCACAACATTTAGAATTCTAGGCTAGAGACGTATTCCGACGTCGTAAAGCCTGGTAACTGTTGTTCTCACTGATGGTTGGGTGATTCCTCCACTTTGAGACGATAAGTGCCAGTACAGACTTGTGCTCCCACGTACCACCGAGTATATTTTGGGAGACCCCAATAGGCTTAATCCTTTATCCATAGGAAGCCGTGTCTGCCACCCTATCGATCGCAATGCACTAAACACATCATTCGGGAAGATTGACTGCTGTACCATAAAAAGTATTCTACAGTTTTGCGATTGGTTTGGTAATCCCTTTACCTAGATTTCTAGAGCAGTCCCTTTCGTTCCTTTTCAGACTCCTTAATAGAAAAGATCCATATGAGCACTTGTCACTTCAAGCTCATTAAAAATCGAAGGAGACTAGAGTCATATTTTGTTTTTTATCGACTCTTAAAAATTGAAAAAACAAGTTGTGTCAAAGCATCTAAAATTTATTTTAAACAAAATATTCATTACCCTTTCCTACGTTGATCTTGGGTTGAGAAAATGGAATCCACCAACCAAGAATTCCCCTTGGAGGAAATCCTAGTCCCTTCTCCTCTTGGGGAGATGTTGGTGCACCCCATATGGCCACATTGTCGCTTCCAGGATTGACAATTGGTTTGCCTGTATGGCTCTTCTAAACCTCTGTCGTTTAGAACACCACAATTCCGGAACAATCGAATTAGCAATTAGACGAGTCCAGAGTTACCCACCAACCTTCTACTTCCTCTAATTCTTCCTCTCCTCCTTCCTCTTCGCTTGATGGGGCTGCTAAAGCCAAAAGTCAAGTACCTAAGGAGAAGAAGAAAAAGAAGAAGAAAGAGAAGAAGAAGAAGGAGCCAAAAGCGAATGGGGGCAAACGAGTGTCGTCTAGCGAAAACCCACACACCGCACCAACCAGGCCTAAATCGCCATGTGTCATTTGCAAAGGAGACCACTATCACAGAGATTGTCCTTGCATCTCTCGGATCTTAAGGGACTGGTCTCCTCGTTTGCATAACCCGGTGTCGTCAACCTCTGATGATCATGTTGAAAACACACTGTCAACTAGTGAAAGTGAAGCCCCAGGACAAAAAGGAAAATATAGATTTCCTTGTAAACTGTGCGAAGGCGATCATGCCATCCACCATTGTCCTTTCTTAGATGAAGCTAAAAGAGTTTTGGATGATCGTTTGGTTTCACTGTCACGACTTCCTCCTAGATATAAAAAACTCTTGCCGAATCCGTCACTAGTTGAAAATCCAACTGGCCCGCTCAGGTGGTTGGACGAAGCATCTATTATTGAAGATAAACCATCTGAATCCATACCAGACGAAAGTCAAAAGGTCGAGGCGGCAGTTGACCCGGTCTTGCCTTCAGAGGTTCCATCTTCAGTTGATACAGTCACTGAAGAGAACAAGGATGACACCGTCCAAATTCTTTTCATAAGCACAGACTCCAACGAACATGGGAGAAATTTACCCGTTCCTTTACTGCAGGAAGGAAGTTCGTCAAAGTCGTACCCAGCCATCTATTCGGTCCCACCTCCAAGAAACCTAGTTGTCTCCTTCAACTGGAATCAACTAGGCAGACCCCGTTTACCAGCTAGTATACCATTCTGAATCATTGTTCAAATATATAGAATGGTTATGGCTAGTACCATCATAGATGAAGGGGCTTCTGTGAGTATCCTTTCCTCAACTGCTTGGAAAGCGCTTGGTTCGCCATCGCTTCTGCCTGAGATGAGAAATCTAACAGGCTTTGATAAAGGAACCAGTCGACCGTTAGGGATCCTTCCCGATGTGCCCATAACATTGAGAAGGAAAACTATTCACATGAACGTAATGGTAGTCCAAGGACCCCTGGATTACAATCTACTCCTTGGACGAGACTATATTTATTGCATGGGAGCAATTGTCTCCTCACTCTTTAGAGTAGTGTGTTTTCCACACGAAGAAAGAGTGGTCAAGCTCGTAGACCAGCTTTCATTTCCCGGATCATACAGAGCAAATAGTCATATACCATCCCTGAATGGTCTTTTCACGCAAGAAATGTCTCAATTCCCAGTCCGTCCACCCGATGAGCGCGAGTGATTCGAGGGACATGACTAAAACCCAGGGGGCATGCACCTTGGTCTGCTTCGGCAGGAAAACTTCGGGTATAGGGTAGGTTTCCGCGAGAAAATATGACTAGTCTGTACTCCCATCTGTGATTGCAAGAGGGGGTTATTCTAGAACAAGATTCTCTTGTCAAAGTTATGTGAGTGGAGTAGCCTCCTTCACTCACCTTTGTCTATTTCAGTAAACATCGCCGAAGAAGTTTTTTGTTTGCACTGTGAATAGAACAATCTTTGGGTAACCTGTAAGAGGTAGGCCTCTCTCGGTAAAACAAATGTTTTAACGGACTAAAGAAGGGGTAACCTTGAAACTCTATTTTATACCTGGGGGCATGCAAACCTTTTGGAGTGCAAGCAAAGAGCGATCATTTATCTGTTTTTTGGATTGGTCGTTTCCTAACTTGCATAAACAAAGGATGTGGGGCAAAACTCTAAAAGTTGTCGTTTTATATGAGACATTCTTATCGCACGACTGGATTAATCGAGCAGTTTTAGCACATAGTTCAAGCTCGTTAAAAAATAAACATAAGACATGAGCAAATGTTTCCCCCCGCGTTTAAGCTCGTTAAAAAATGAACTATTCCCCGGTAAATAACCATCGTGAATGTAGTACTTCAGTCGTTAAAGCCTTGGTCGTGTTTGCACCGTCACCTCCACTTTTTCATTAGCCGATCATTCACCTCCATTTGATTGTTTACCCATTTTGAGGAACAACTGTGAAGAGTGATTTCACTAGCCATCCTTGTGACACTGTCGTGATTGGAAAGTTCCAAACCTTACTTGGAATCAGTTGCTACCCATTTTATCACTCGTTCCTCAAAAGATGAGTCTCATTTAAGCTCTTTTCAACTGACTCATAAAATATGAAAAGATTGCCGAGCCATTGGCCTCTCCAGCTCGTTAAAGGGACAGGAAGTGCTATCCCTCCTTTAGATTTTAATCTTTTTGGACCTGAGGGATTATTACACAAAAAGATCGAGCGCTTGTTTTGTTCGGCTCGTTAAAAGTATCAAAAATCCATCCCTTCTGTATTGTTTTATACTTTTTCAGACTTAAGGGATTAGATGACGAATAAGGAATTTTGGAGTTACCTTTACATTCCTTTTCAGACTCTCTAAAATTGAAAAGGACCGAGTTATCTTTGTCATTAAACTCGTTAAAAAGATTAATAGCGACAAACTTGTCTATAGACGAGAACGAGTTTCACTATCGCTAGGCTTGTTAAAGCATAGCGATGGGTTTGCCCGAAGGGCAAATTATAGAACAAGCATATGTTATCCTCCTCAAGATTGACAAAAATAAAGAGGTACTGGTCAGCAATGACTGGGGAAAATTGGGAAGAAAACTTGAAGAAACTTTGTTGGTAGCAAGTCGCTCTTGAACATGACACTTCCACTCCGTGTCCGAGTCGGGTTGGGTTGTTTCATTCACCGGTCACATCACCTTGGTCACGCCATACCATCCACATTTGGCTTTAATGCTACCAATCCATCACATCAGTGTCGCCGATATGTTCAAGAGAAGTCATTCAGAGAATTCACCTGTGTCTCACCCACTACCATACAATATACTCCATTCTTTCATGACTGCCACCCTGAACCTTATATCACCAGATCGTTTTCACCTCCATTAAAATCATTTGCTCAGTTCCGTGTCATTGGTGTGGGATTCATTAAGGCCCTCCTGTGACAGATCACTTCTTGTCGACATCAGCTCATTATCCAAGAAGTTGATCTAGGAACACCCCATTCAGTACTTTGAAGCTTGCATGCCTCAATGGAAAGTTTCTCACTTCTAGCGACAGGTTTACATCAATGGCCTTCGAGCGAAAGATTTTGTGTGGTGTTTGATGCCAAGTCCTTTATTCACACCATGTGAATTGTACTGCAGTACCTTGAGGGTCATTATCATTATCGATGATTCCTCTCGCGCTTGTTAACAGTTTACATCATTGACTGGTAATCAAGTGATGTCTTTCCATGTTCGACTTCAGAACATTTCTCACATGGATCGACTTGTACTTCGAGTGAAGATCAGATGAGATTGAAGACCCCAGATTTAGTTTCATCCATCTGGGCTGCGATATATATTCAGGGAAATAAAGACATTAAATGTACATCATTGCTGCATAGATAATCATGCACTCAAAAGGATGATGGCTCTATCAGAATCATCAGTCTACACTCAGACGATTGTCTATCCTATGTACATGAAAATGAATTTATAAAGCTGAGCATGGGAATGCCCGCCTCAGCTAGATCATGAAAATAGTATGAAGATAATGTATTGTATTGTATCTTATTACAGGTCTCCTCCCAGCATTGAAAGAACTTCGTATCCTCATAATAAAGCATTTCACCCGACACCAAAAGATTAACGACCTCATACTTTAGGGGGCAACTGTTATAGACATTTTTGGGTCCTACAACCCCAAGCATGAAATTTCCATAAAACAAGGGCTCCTAAGCCCCTAAAAGTGTTGTTCTAACCCCTAAAGAAACAAGGTCAATAGATTACAGCTTCTCCCAGAAGTTCTCCATGAGAAACTGCTCAGAATTGGTCAAAACAGGATCATTGCAGCTGCTCCACTGGCTAAGTGTGTTTCATCTCACCCAAATACACTGTGAGGGTGCATTGCATTTCAAAAGTCCCTTCTGTGGGGTGCGACGGGCAAGAAATGACAAATGGCAGTGTCATTCCGCGAGGTGGAGAGGCAATGGAAGCTTCCAGAATCTTCTCCTGTGACACTTGCCTCACTGAATTCAACCAAGGATGAGTAAGAGACCATCAGTCTCCAAGTGGAAGCAAGAACTATCAG